>JAQISU010000055.1:28312500-28827500 GCA_029339505.1 Unio delphinus
AAACAGTATTCTTATCAATTACACTAGACATGTGTCAGGAAGTAAAAAAGTAAAAAATATTTATTTAAAAACATTTTTTACGAGTAGGAATTCATGATCTTAGTTCAAGAGAAAATGTAACTGAAGCCATTATGTCAAGATCGTCGGAAACCTGATGGAATATGGTAGTGACTGTTTACGTGTTCAGCATAACCCTTGTGTAACTTTGCCACTCGAACGGGATATAGAAACACGACCATGTGGAATAGAACGAGTGCAAAGGTTTTTTCTGTATATGCATTGGCTCATACACCGGGAAAAACACCCCCTGATTTAAAGGATAATTTATAATTATAATTATAAAAAAATATAATTCTCTGCCTTCTGCGCATTATGATTATCATAAATATAATCGACACCACCTCTTTTTTTAGTTGAATAAACTATATCCATCTTTTCATTGTGAAATCACTGTGAGTCATTTACCTCTTGACTTTATATATTGAAAATAATTTATTTTAATTTTTTATTATTAAATCTGTGTTTTTATGTTAGCTAATCCAATTTATGGATTATATATAACACATATATTCATATTTAATTGACTATTCAAGTCATTCATTATTAAACGTTGTATGTATACCATCGTCAAAAGTGTTCTGTTGTGAATCCGAAAATCCCACCCGGTTATCTTGTTAAACTGAAAATGTACTAGTTAATACTTGACTGAAAGCGAAATGCTTTTATATAGACATAATTCTCCTGAATTAAGAGTATGCTTGTTCAACATCACAGTGTTATGGTATTGGATATATTGATTCCTTTAATCTTGAAAAGCGGCAGCATTACATTTAGCAAGAACAAAAAACAAATTGGTATAAAATCGAAAAATTGTATGCATTAGGTAATTTTTTTATTACAACCATTTCAAATACTAATATAAATGAGTTGCTTTATTTCCTGATTTGTTACGAAAGACGACGTTTTAGGTTAATTGACCGTCCAATGACGGGAACTAGATAACTAAAATAAAACAAAAATGTGATGAGCAAGTTTTAAAGAATGATTTCAAGATAATGTTACAAACAATTATTACAAACTTTGGGATGCCTCGAGAGTTTTTAACTCAGAATCTCTTATTTGTGCACGGATTGCTTGTCTTGGGATGGGAGTGATAAAACGAAGTTTCAACAAAAATAAAATAAGAAATTAAAACAAAATATGATATGAGCAAATTAGAAATAATGTTTAAACATAAAAGTACAAAACGTAAAACAAATATTGACATTATATTGCCAGTTTCGAATCTGAGATCTCCTAATTGGCAAACGGTACGTAGAGATAAAGATATATGTGGGCGTTTGTACATCAGATGCATGAACGCCCATCCAAACGGAAAGGCAGTAATGCAGAACGTGTAATCGGTCTTCAATCATCATGATTGCATGAAGCATATAACAAAACAATGTTCAATTTTTATAATGAAAAATTATTATTAGAATAATAAAGAATTTCAAGAAATAAAAATCATAACTTTATTACATAGTTGCTTGAGAGAGAATTTAAAAAAAAAACAAACAAACCCATAAAAACTATGGTTTTAGATTTGAAACATTTATCCCTGTAGTTTTACATGTACAATTAATCGATTTCCCATCATGCTATTATAGGCTTGATTGTTAGCACCTACAGATGATCTACCTGCAGCAATAAAACGGGGTGCCAGAAAAAAATATATGGAAATGAATATTTACTGATGAAATTTGGCTTTTCTATAAAGTTATTTTTTTTTTCGTATCATAAAGCAATGAGAAACAAATTTACTTGCTTTATGTTCTAATACGATTAAATAGTTTGCTTCGTCTCAAAAATACAATTTACTGCAACAAATAAGGTCATCTAAATCCTTCCGCTCGCTTAAGTCACTGATATAAATATATATGATAAGCCTGTGAAGGGAATCTGAGAAAAGTGTGTGTGTGTTTGTTTGTGTGCATGTGCGGGCTAGGTGGTATTGTTCTGAAGAGTGAGTTCAGTATTTGAACTTTGAAGTCTGAAATAAAGAATTCTTTTTCTTTTTATTCTAAGCTTAGACCCCTCATGAAACTTCTTTTCCTGTGTAAATACCATATATATGTTGAAGTATTTTGTGTTGTTATTAGCCACTCATAACAATAAAAGGTTTTTCTTTAACCTTATCATGATATATATTTGGTATTTACCTATCGTCTATATATGTTAACCACTTTAAAGAAATATTGCGAAAGAACAAAAGAATGGAGCATGATGTTATGAAATTATGCATTCTACTTTTCTGCATGACATGATACGATTCTAACCAGTCAAAACATTTGTTACAAATCCTGGTAAAACACAATATAATTATAACTGCATGTTTTAATGTGACCCAAAATTGACGTTGATAGTAATACAATTTAATTTCACAGTAAATCTGATTAAGAAATTATTATAAGATTATCACTTACCTGGATAATTATGAATTCGGTGTTAGTAAGTGTGTTATTTCTCGTCTGTGTGAAAGAACACCTTGCCAGGTTCTGTTTGCCTATATATGCATATTTATAATCTATGAGCTCCGCCTCCTCATTCTTGAGATGGGATCATGTGACGAGATAGATGTCATTGCAGGAATACATGATTAATGGCCTCGCCCTGATATCGGCACGTTATTCGTTACTTGAAAGATTGGCCGGTTATTATCCATCTTTCAAAAGAAAACGGCTTTGACTCAAGATTTTAAAATCAAATATTAATTTAGAAATGCAAAGTAACAATTCTGGAGCTAGATCTGCATTTACTAATAAAGACGAGTAAGTTTGTGCAAATACAATTCTCATTGCACATCTTTTTTACTAAGCAATTTGAATCAGTACGGATAACACCACTTTAAGCAGATCACTTCACCGTTGATTATTTCATTTATTAACATTGCTATTCTTGCAACAGCACGAAATATATATTTTTAGTCATAATTGATATTCTTCAAACTATGAAGCTGATTAAATGTTTGAACCGGTGTCCTAGTGGTTAGCGATTCCGCCTCAGATGCAGTAGGTCGCGGATTCGAACCACGGCCGAGTCATACCAAAGACTTGTAAAATGATACTAACAGCTTGTCGGTCTGGTGTCATGTTACATATCTGTGGTATGATGCTCCAGTGCTAGTTATCACTATAAACTGCCATCCTGCTTATGTTGTAGCGTCCAGACTGCAAAACTGTAAAAGCTATGTAAAGAATCCCAATAGCAGCTCTTCTTATGGGTAAGGAATGCTTTCATTTACATACATTAATATGTTTAGCCAGTTATGTTCTTATTTTGTAATATTCTAAGAACTTCTGGAGTATTTTTATTCCAGCCAGGGGTCCTACAAAATAATCTCGGAGGATACAAATAACGGAATCCCGCCAGGGCGGCCTCGAAAGCCTGCGTGATCTACCAACACAAATTAAGAGCATGACCTTGAGTACGAATTTGGAGAACTGCCACTAACGGCACACCGCCATGCAAAAAAAAGGAAACCCGACGCTGTACTAGCATTATGAGAGAAACAGGTGCATACACAGATAACGGTTCGACTTTGTGCTACATGTCGAATGGGTCGTGTCACTTTGGCAGCCTCACACCAGCAAAGTCTACGACAGAATGATTCTCATCCTAAGGTGCGTTTACCACGAGCTCTGCGCTTGATAGCCGAATGCCGATGTAATGAGGATATCAAGGCTGTATGGAAATGATATTTTGTTTAAATGAGTTTTATAGTATTTAATGAGAATCCTTGCTGTTATATGAACTTTAATATAGTTAATTCTTTTTAAGATTAGGTAGTAGTAATATTAATAACACTCAAACGCGAGTCATACTGAAGGTATGGTATTTTGAGGAAAATGGTCGTTTCATTACACACCCAGATAAAACAAATTTTGGGTGATAAAAGTTATGTTAAGTATATCACTGATATAAATAAGCTTACGTAATAAGCAGGTTATTCTTCGATCGTTCGTTGTTACTGAATAAAACAAATCCTCAATGGTAGAAGTCATGCACACATTCACATACAAATCAACTGAAATGCATTTTGCCAGTTAATTACATGAGGACGTGCTATCGAAACATTATGCCTTTTGTTTTTCTCTGCGTTCACCATTAGAGCGGTCTGTCTGTATAACTGATGTTATTGGAGGTCCTAAATTAACACGTTTTGATGAGAAAAACCATTTCAAAACATGAAACAACATTTGAAGGGGACACCGTTATTCAGAGAGAATATACACTATAAAGATAGAATAATAGTTCATCGATGGTAGTTTAGAAACCGGAAAATATAACGCAAGAAACAATAGCAGGATGAATTTAAGAACTTCAGCTATCTCTCTATGACAAAGTTCTCTATTAAGAGCCGAGCCGATGTTAAAGACCGCATAATAATTTATAAAAAAAAACCTTGCTTAGGAAATTAGGACTGAATCGGTTAACATCATTATTCCGTTTAAATAAATTAGAGAAAATATATTGATAGAAGTATTAACAATCATGTAATATTTACCTTTGGAAAGATACTGCGTTTAGGAATGTATTCCCTCAAAGCCGAATTAACACAACAAATACAAATTAACAACAAGCACGCAGCGCATTAGTAATGCAAATCATGCAACGTTTATATTCATGATAAAGGGAGAAAAGGAACATGCTCACTCCCACAACTCTGACTAATAAACACCACAATAATATATATTACAACGAATACTTCAATACCATTGCTGAAAAAGTAAGAACATGGCACTCATTTTCATATCACAAGCAGCAGCAACTTCATTTCCTATTCCAATTCTAGCAGCAGAGAGGGTGAATCCTACAACGTTTTCAGACAAAATTTTGATTGAATCATTAAAACGAGCCTTCCTACGATCTCATTTTAACCAAAAAAAATGTCTCAGGGGCAAACCCTACAACGTTTTCAGACAAAAAATTTATTGAAATCTTAATGAGCTTTCCCTACGAAATCTCATTTTAACTAAAAAAATGAAAACGGAGATTTTTACGATTTTTTAATTAATTTTGGTCGCAACTTGTTGTCATCCACCCTTTCTGCTGCTACAAGTTAACAGAAAATCATAAATGATTTGATCGAGTCTTTATGATGAAAGTCCTTAGGACGAAAATCATTTATGATTTCACAAACAGACTAATCGCTAACACCTCTTCTTGTAAATCAATCAGATTATTTGACTGGTCGGTGAGTTTGAAATTATTTCTGGTTAACGAATTATTATGGCATCGCATGTAGACAGGATTAATTGGGTTTTCAATAATTAGGAATCCTGGAGGAGCTGTTGGTGCAAATGAATAAAGAATATATCCTTGCTGAGCTTGATTTGATCGTTCGAGATTAATTTGATAGCTTCCTTCGATAACATCACATACTAAATTGAGCGCAATCACTGAGGATATATTCACGTTGAACGGAGCGATATGCCTACCGCCACCGTCTGGGTCATTATTGTGTTTGAGGATTTTTATTTCCCCTGATGCTGTTTTTTTCCATGCATCATGAATTATTTTGAAACCAACATCGATGGTGTCACTGAGAAGTTTTTTTAGTTCCGGTACGTTATATCCTGGTAGTTTGAATGTGGGGATATCTTCAACGCGGATTTTATAGTCTAATGCAAATTCTGTTCTCGATTTTGGGTTATCTTCATCTGATATATCCTGAATAATTTTTAGGTTAAATGTTTCGATATCGTCGATAATTTTCTTGCATGTTTCTACGACGCTGATAAATTCATCTCGGGTGAGAGAGCCGGATTTAAGAGATATTAACAACAGCGATAAATCATTATTCATTGCTGTGAAATTTTTAACGATTTCAGGTTCGTTAACTAAATGATATTTCTCTGGTTTTCTCTCCCAAATTAGTTGATATTCGAGACTAAAAAACTCCATAGTAAATCTATGATCTTTATAACTCTTTATTGGATTATCAGGTTTTATTCTGTCGGTGATATAATCAGTTTTTTGTGGTTCTGGTAAATCAACGGTTTCTCCCCGGGGTGGTAATTCAGGCCATCCTAGTACGGTTCTTATAGAACTCTGATAGATATCTACGACGTATCCTTCTGTGCTTATCTCAATTGCGGATGATAGTGTTGGTTCATGAACTGTTATAGCGATTTTCGATTCTGTTCCAGTAATCGATTTTATTCTACGCGCGAATTCATCATTGATTTGTTCAATTTGGTATGACCCTGTTGGTATCGAAACAACATTCCAGTCTGGGGTTCCGTCGGGTTTATTCTTATTCGCAAACACCAGTGAATTATTCGGTTGTTGACCACCAAATGATTTTGATCTGATATTAGGCCAACTGTGGTATACTCGTAGTTTTGCTAGCGCTATCTCCTTCACTGGGACCGGAGAGGGGAAGTTCACACTGAATTCTGGATTCGTTGATGTTATTGATATCATGCTTGTTTGTACTGGGTTCGTGTTCTCCACTATTCGTTGAAGTAATTCCTGCGGTGTTGTCATTGTTATTATACTCATGATTTATTTCTAATTTTGGTATCGAGGAATCATAAATACTGACCATCACTGAGAACTCACAATCTGGTAATGTTGATATTATTGAGATCATTTTGTTTTTTGGGTTCGTGTTTTCTAATTCCATCGGTGTTGTCATTGTTATTATACTCATGTTGTCGCTCTAATTTCGATATCGCGGAATCAAAAATACTGACCATCGCTGAGAATTCACTATCTGATATAATCGTATTATCGAGTGACGACGATATCATCAATGATAATTGCGAGTATGCGGTCGATGCAATATGAAATTGAAGTAAGTAATTCTGCAGTTTACTCTGGCTGCATGATGATATCTTTTTTGCTATCCCGGTTGATATACCCCCGATTGTAGCCACCGCAGAAATGCAAATTGGAACTACGACCGGGGCAATCATTGTAACAGATGCTAGTATTATTCCGGCACCAGTGAGAACGCTTGACACCGAGTATATAATAACATCAATTGCGGTGATTCTTCGTCGGTATTTTTTTATTTTTATTTGATACTCCTCAGTGAGGGTTTTGAGTCTATTCTGAAATTCTCTGACCTGATCATAGCGACATTGAGTTGATGAAATCATTTTTATTTTAAAAACACTAGCGTTTTCAATTGTGAAATCCGAACGATTTAGTTATTTACTTAAACCCGCTACGAATTCCACATACCATGATACCGGAGTTTTAGCCAAATGTTTATCAGTAGATGTTATCGTGAACTTTTCAGTTGTATCCTTGTGGATGATCGTTGAAATCGTATTGTTGACCCCGGATGAACTCGACGATGATATATTAAATTGAGTCGTTGTTACTAGTGTTAATCGATAAATACCCTTAACCGTTGCAGTGATATCTAATTTGTTGTTTGTAGGTGTCCACAAAAATGATCCGTGTTGGATTGTATATACTACGTTATTGGTTTTCTCATGAGGAATTTTTGTTTTTTCAATGATTGTTATCATCCTCGAAAAATCACCTTTGACGGCTTCGATGAAAGTTTTCGTCTCATCGATGGATTTTTTAATATCCGGGAGTTTTATTTCAATTTTATCTAACGGGGTTCCAATAAATTTATCAATGATATTTCTACGAAATGATATAAACTGTTTTCCGTTTTCTTCAATTCTAGATTCAAGTGTTGTTAGTACAACCACAGAATTGTTTAACTCATCGTTGAGAGTTTTTAATCGATCTGTAATCGTCGAAACGAGTACACCCGGTTTTAGTTTACCCTGATCGGAAAAAACGCGATAGTATTTTCGATTGCGTTTTGTTGTTTAACTAAAATATCATCCAATGACACATCACTGGATTTCAATTTACCCTGTTTGTCTTGAAATACAACTATTTCATTAGGATCAACATTTGTTAAGTTCAACGTCTCAGCTATTTCATCTTTGATTAGTTTTTTTTACATCCTTGACAGAATCAGGTGGTGCAGTGTCATCGGGTTTGGGTTTCAAAGATCTCCCCCAAATATCAATCATGTTATTGTAAAACTCTTTCTCTCTCTAAAATCGTTTTTGACGACTTCGTCGTTGCCAGCGATTACTAGTGCATTCATTAACGGCAACATGTGGTGGTTTTCCGCTTGGGTTACTCAAGGAGTTAGAAATAGCGTCAAGGACATTTAATACTTCGCTGCCGCATATTGGTGGGTCAATCATCGTTTGTGTTGGTAGCGTAGAATACCAAGTCTTCATTGGAAGGGTTTTTATATACCGCATAAACTCTTTTGGTGGTGCTAATCCATATGAATCGAAATAAACAATCCCACGTGGATCAATAGCGTATGCAACCCAGTGAGTTCCGGGTCCAGTGCTGTTATCTAAATTAATGATTCCGGTTTCAACGCTGTTTGGTTGATGTGGTAATTGATCTTTCATAAAAACACCTCTGAAGTTTTTAATCGCGAGTTTTTTAGCAGCATCCATTAAATCAAAATTGGACATAGGAACCATAGGTTCCTGAATTAATAAATCGTTCCTGGTAGTCTTAGACCCTTTCCGCTGTACCACGAATACGGGGTTCCTGGTAGTCTTAGACCCTTTCCCTTTTTTTTATATCCTTTCCCAGTTGCCTTCTTTAGTGCCATTCCTGCTGCAGTACCAACGGCTCCTAACGCTGCCGCTTTAGCCACCGCTGGGGCTGCTGCTGCAATCAATGCTGGAATCGCAGCTAACAACGGAAATATACCGCCTGTTTTAATCATATTTTTGATAGCAGCCGCAGAGAGAGTAATCTGAACACCTTTTTTGGCTGCAAGTGCATCATTGAAATGTTACACCTGACGAGTTGTCAGCGATAGTTTATTTGCACCACCAGTCATTTGGTTGGGTTTCAACGTGATTGTGGTTCCACATTTTTTAGCTGATTCCGATTGCAATTTTTTTAATTGACCAAGAGTTAACGCAACACTAATAACACTATATGACATGTTATACATAATAGATTGATTCTAATTCAATGAAAAATCGAGAAAATCAATCAAAGATTTTCCACTGGTGCATCTACCACTCTCATTCTTCCACCAACACCTTCGAGTAGCATTGATTTATCACTGAGAATGACAGCAACCGCTCTATAATTCGGGATAAGGATAGGAGGTACCGCACCAACTGGTGGACTAGTCGGACGGGTTACACGGGCTCTAAAGTGTATATCAACGACAGATTGTCTTGTTAAATCAAGATGTTCAAGTGAAAAGTAATAAATCGGATAGAGGCTTTTAAAATCCAATTGCGATATTTGCAAACCAGTATCCACATTTTGATCACGTGCCATAAATGACAACAGGTTATGATAGACACGTGCAATATGATTCTGACCATAATCAAGTTGTATATCCTCGGATGGTTCCTGCTGTCCGTTTATTCTCAGCGAGACTTTATTAACACCTAACTGATCAAATATCATATGGCTTCGTTCTTGATTACCAACTCGCGCATTATTCTGTAACGCTACGAATATATGACGTGGAGCTGAAACACCTTGTTTTGATGCCAGGTGCCATGTGAATGTACCATCAACACTGTCTTGTTTAATATCCGTGGTTACTGATAACCAACTCAACAATGATTTTCCTCCTTGGTCCATAAATGATAGTAGTCGCTGTTCTTCTGTGATTGATGGAGTTAATACTGGCATCCACAATGATAGTTTTGTTAAAATGACTTTACCGGGAGCAACCCCAGCATTACGCCAGATTGCATCATCATCAGTACCCTTTCGTACAAGCGCTACTGTGTGTTTAGCTCCATAAATAACTTTTCGGACGTTTCTACAGAATCCAAATATATGATGCAGTGGAATCGCACATGAAAATCGTCGACGCTGCCCATGCAACGTTGCTACACGTGTTGCAAATCCTAAATTGAGATTACCATTAACGCCTCCGAGAATATCAAACGCAGCTCCGGGTCTAGTTCGACGTTCTGGATTAGCTGCTTCCTGTTGATCGGCTTTTGCATTATCTCTTGCTGTTAACACTTTAATGAATTGAAGGTGATCAGCGTTATCAGAGGTATCCTTTGCAAACATCATAGATGGACCCGCTGATCTTGTATAATCATCAGAATATCTCGCTAACCCTATGATTGTTGTGGCCACATCAACTTCACGGTCAATGGATTCAATTTCTTTTCCATCAATGAGATATCTAGCGCTTTCAAACAACGCCATTATGCCGTTATTAACAAAGCCAACTCGGACATTTGCGTTATTGTCATATGGGGTATCAGCTGCAACATTTGTTACAAGCTCTCCTTCTACTTCAATAAATGCCTCACACGGTAGAAAATATTTACTGGTATCATGAACTTGAAGTTCAATTCGCGATCGGAGATCTGGTTGTACTGCGTGATAAGAATAAAATTGAAAATCGCGTACAGAATCATTCTTGCCAACTGGGGCATCCATATCAAATGCTGGATCAGGTGACCTTTTGAACATTTTATTCTATTTATCAGAGTCTAAATCGCGATTTTTCATTTTATCGTCGTGTTTTTTTAAAGCCACTTCCTGTTATCATCTTTGCTATCATGTTATTTTGGTCCCCTTGATTTATCAAGGGAGTCACCATCGACGCTAATTTTTCGTCTACTGCGTTATTTATAATTCTACTAACACTTGCAGGCATTTCCGCTGTGGACGGTAACGGTTTCTTTTTTCGTCTCACTAATGATGTTATTTTATTCTTCGCAGTTGAAAACGCTTTTCCAGCAAAATCTCCAACAGCACTAATACCCTTATCACGAATAACATCAATGGCTTTCATTCCTAGTTGTTTAGCCAACGGCATCACTTTTGGAGCCATTCTCGCAAATAACCCTGCAATGGTATTGCCAAAACCATCTCCGTAGTATGCTCTATAAACCGGAAACCGTGAATTAACTACGTAGACGGGGGTTGGTTTATCATGATTGTAGTGTATGATCATTATTTGAAATCAGAAACAATTTTTCAATTGGAAACGCTAGCGTTTTTATTCAATCCCGGTGATTAATCACTGTGATAATCCTCCACTAACTCGCCAATGAAATCTCGATATGTGCTGATATCTATGATACAACCCTGAAATAATCGTCTACAGATATCAGCTGCTTCATTAATTATTTCCGGTGAGTTATTTCCAGCTCGGAAACCTCCTACAAGAACTTCTAATCGTGATATATCATTGACAACACTACCAGGACATGAAATCCTTGGATTCTCACTGGAATCTTGCAATCCGCTTCCGCTATAACCAGTTGCTTCATCCTGTTTTTCCATTTCTTCTAAATTGGCTTTTTGTAAATAATCAAGAATATCATCATCAGGTGGTAGTTGTTGTTTTTTAGGAGAGTAGAGTACTTTCTTTGCAGGCTGCTGTCGCCGCCTTTGAGGTTTTTGTTGTTCATATTGTTTATACACTATATCCACCGCATTGATATATTCATTGTATGATGCACTATCTGTCTTAATTTGACTTTTTTTAGTTTTGATTTTGTAGAATATATCAGCCCAATGAGTGAAATTCTTAACATATTTATGATGTTCTGGTTTCAACATTTTTTTTTCTGTTTTCATAAGTCATAACAACAAGCGCAGGAATTTCTGGTGGATCAGTCTTATCAATTGCTGCTAACCCTTCCTCGTTAAATCTCACGCGTAGACCATCAACTGTTCTTTTTGATTCTATTTTTTGTACGGCCTGTTCTGTTTGTTCAGTTTTCGCTGCTATTTTTTCGAGTTCACCAATAACAGATTTTCCCGTCTCGGGAACATCTCCCAGTATAGCACGCTCTATCCCCTTCGTTGCTGTTGTTACTGGTTTAAACAATTCTTCAGATCCCGCAGCAAATCCAGTCTGAAGACTCTGTCGTTGTTGTAGTTTATTCCGTACAGAGTCACGAATTGGTACAAATCTCCTGATTGCATCCAGTCGTTCACGAGCCAATCGGGTTGTTAATGCTTCATTGACCATTATTTGAAATCAGAAACAATTTTTCAATTGCAAAACAATTTTTCAATCCCGACCTAACACCATCGGATGGTCGTGGAAGTGTTATTTCATCCTATAACGGCTTCGTTCATCGATGGCGAAAGTATCATAATTGTATATAATATTATATAATACTGATAGTTTCGCCATTCTATTTTTGATCAATCCGAACCAGCCATCAATTTTTTATTCACTGATTTCAACAGTTTTAATCAAAAAATGCTAAAAAAAAATTAAAATCTCTATAAGGGACGGTCACAATCAAATAATGATAAAATGTTGGTCAATCAAAATTGTTCATTTTCTTGAATTAACGCCCGTAGGTTTCTAACTTTAGAATTAACCTCCTTTTTCAATTCGTATTCGTACCCCAATTCTTTTCGTATTCGTTCTACGATGGTATACAACGGAGCGAACACACTTACGTCACTGGAAAATGCAAGAGAGTCCTTAATAGAATTCTGAATTCTTTTGATGAGCGCATACTTCTTTGGTAGCATATACTTGTTAGTGCTAACTCCGTATTCTATATCCTGAAAATCAGACATGATTTGATCAGGATTTAACCCATCTGATAGTTCAATATCCCAACTTTTCAATTTTGAAATCTCGGATATGATGCTATTCATGTTTTCAGAATTCATTATTCTATAATAATGATATATTTCTAAATGAAAAATATGACGCATTAGACATAACTAAATTGAATTTTTTGTCCCGTCCTTTTTGAAATAGCCGATCGACAAACCCCCTCTGCAACGAATCGTACTGAGGCTCTACAAATATTGAAATACTTGCCGGCTTCATATATTTATTTAAATATTTTTTCTTCGTTAGTTGTTGTATTCAAAGATTTTACTGGTCTCGCTTTTTTTGAGCAAATGCCAGTCTCTCCTCTTTTCAAATTCTCACTTTGTGTGATAGCTTGCAGATTTGATAAAGAATTGTTCCTTGGATTAGAATCCTTGTGATCGATAACAAAACCATTTTTGATCAATCCATTGAAACATTCAAATACGAAACGATGATTGTAATATTTCTTCTTTCCAACAGTAAAGAACAAATACCCCATACCATTATCCCACCCAACTGGGTTCTTCAGTCTACAGTGTCTTACAACACCATCACTGGATGCTTCATAATTTGTACTCACTGGGTGTGGTCTGAATTCCTGGTTCATTAGTATACTATACTATTTGTCTAATTCATTGCCTGATCCATTGCAGTGATTCATTATACATAAACCTTTCATTTAGACACTTGTTTTTAGTATAGCATGAGGGAGTTCAAGAGATTGCCTTCGAAAAATGCTGATAAGGAGTTTAAGAGATTATTAAAAATCAATCCTAGATTTAATCTCGATAGACCCAAAAAACGTCCAAGAGACGGAAACATGAAAGAGTTTAAGAGATTATTAAAAATCAATCCTAGATTTAATCTCGATAAACCAAAAAAACGTCCAAGAGACGGAAACATGAAAGAGTTTAAGAGATTATTGAAAATCAATCCTAGATTTAATCTCGATAAACCCAAAAAACGTCCAATAGACGGAAATATGAAAGAGTTTAAGAGATTATTAAAAATCAATCCTAGATTTAATCTCGATAGACCCAAAAAACGTAACAAGAGATTATTAAAAATCAATCCGAGATTTAATCTCGATAAACCCAAAAAACGTCCAATAGACGGAAACATGAAAGAGTTTAAGAGATTATTAAAAATCAATCCTAGATTTAATCTCGATAAACCAAGAAAAACGTCCAAGAGAGATTACCCCTGGAAAGATGCTCAATTCAATCTCGATACAGTTTCTAATACACCAAAGAATACAATTCTTGATAAAGCCATGATTAGTAAAATCAGAGACTGTTTTAATGAATTTAAGCGTGATGGAGCATCTTATTGTTGGTCAACATTTCGAATTGATGGTGTTGTTGATGCTACCATGAATGATGAAAAAGCAGCAGTGATAATTTCACGTGTTGGGGAAAAAAGACATTTTTTCCGAATCAAATTCATTATCGAAGTCGATGGCAAATGGATTATTAAGGATAAATTTGAACCAATCCTCAAGAATAAAAAAGCTGTCATTGTGAGTAGAGATTCCAAACCAGGGATTCTAACCGGCATTGACAAACCATACTACGAAAGATCTTATCCCGTAACAGCAATGGTTTATGGGATATATCCGTTAAATGATAAACCCGATATCGCAAAACTAGCTCCTATGAAATATTCGTCAGGGCTTAATTGTGTAGCAGAACGAATAATAGAACACTTCACAAATGCATCCCGAGGAAATAAACTAACTGATCTGCGACGTAGGAAAATAACCGAATGGGAACTGACAGTGAAACAGCATGGTGCAAAGATTTCTGATATAGCTAAATTAGAAACATCATTAAGATTTCCAATAACAGTTATGACGATAACCGGAGAGGTTTTATACGAACCGAAATATAACAAAAATGGAGCCCCAATACAGATTATTGATCATAACAAACACGCGTGGACACCTGCGGTAACAATATTTCCACGAGAACGAACCGTGAGATATATCCCTAAGGAGTTCGTCGGGGATGTTTTCTATGAAGAGAAATTATTTGATGCTATTCATGCGTTGTGTAAGGATGATCCTGTGTCAGTGTGGTTACTTAGAAGTGATGAAGAATTGGATCAATTTGTAAAACCAAATGGTGAATTATATCGCGTTGAAGAATTAGATAACAGAATGAGAAAAATCGCTAGTGATTTTTCACCGGAGAATTCCCATGAAAAACTACTCACGGATAGTTTTACTATTCCATCAGTGGTAGCTCACTTCGCAAGAGAAAAAAACTCATGGCGTCTAACACGAAATGATTTTCTCGAGGATGTTAAATTGAGTTGCGTCGAATTCGGTCATGGAGGACTGTGGAATACGAAATACTCACGTGATGGTATGATTTCAAATGATATATCCGCGTGTTATCCCGGAAGTTTTCTCGGGTATGGGGAATGCGCTGAGTACTTCAAACGATTTGGACACCCCACGCATGGAATGACTCGTGTTGCGATTAATGGACCATTGCCTGATTTTGATTTAACCGGTTTCGCTCGTGTGATATCATTTGAATTAGCTACAGGGTTACATCCGTGTAGTTATGTTTGGCTCGGTAGACACCTATCTGAAAAGGCCTGGATGCCAATAGTGCTATTGAGATATATGATTGATTGTGGTATGCTAATATCGTTGATTGTTTCCGAGGCTATTATATGCTATCGAGCTCAGAAAGAAGTTTGGCTACCACAACCCGATCTAGATAGAATAATCAACGAACTACGAAAACAGTTTCCAGATTTCAGTGAAGAAGAAATCATAAATTGGTCTAAGAAGTTATTTGAAATTAAAAAAGAACAAGCAAAAGATCTCGGAAGAAGAATAATCGGTAAATTTACCCAGGGTGGACGATACGATAACGCAAAATACTCTTCGCGGTTGATCATAGATGTCGCTGAATACGATTTTATTGTAGCGGATTTAATGAAACAGGGAAAACTTGTATCCCGTAAGGATGCTTTTCTATCCAATGGTGAGAAATTAGGTACGGTTGTTACCTACTGTGATGGATATAATTCCCAGTACACACATTTGAGAAGTTCAATGCTAGCCTATGCTTCTATTAATCTATTTTCGATGATAAATAGATTTCCTAATACCGCGGTTAGAGTAGCCACTGATTCGATGTATATACATAATAAGTACAAATCAGCTGTAGCGGCATTCACAGATCCCGAAGAAAATTGGGGGCGTTGGCGATTTAAAAAGGAGATGCTACATGAGTATTGTGAATCCGCAGACGTTGCCATGGATGATAAATATCTTTGTTGTAACCGTATTGAAATTCAATCAGAACTTTCTAATGCACCACCGGTATCTGATCCAGTATGTAGATATAAAACAGTTTATTTAAACGGTTGTGGTGGGTCAGGAAAGACAACTCGTGCAATTGAATTATTTCGTCGTGGAAACGCTAGCGTTTCTAACATGATTGTGCTAACACCGACTCACAGACTCGCCAGAGAGATGATACAACGAGGGGTAAATGCTTGCACTTATCACAGTTTTTTTCGATGGAAAGGTGACAAATGGACTCCTGAGCGTATGGGTGATAAATTCATTCCTGAAATCATAATTTGGGATGAAATATGCACAGTGTCATTAGATGTATTAAAAACATTTCTTGAGTGGTTGTTAAACAAAAACACAAAAGTCGTCATGTGCGGGGATCACGGCCAACCACCACCATTTGTCGGTGCATCTCCACATGAATGGCTAAAGGGTTTTGTAGACTACTATGAAGAAATCACCACTGATTATAGATCACTTGATGAACGATTACGCGAGTTAAAAGCGCTAATTAGATTACAACCGGATAGAATCCAACGCGAAATAGCGCGTGAAGTGATTTCAGAAACCCCAATGAATGATTTCTGGGAAGCGTGGAGACCAAACGATTTGATAATTGCAAGTAGAAAAATAGTCAGGGATACACTTCAGATGAAGTTATTTGAATTGCATAAAGAAAAATTTGCAACGCTTCCAGTACTCCTTTGTTATAGGCCATCGGATACACGAAAACAGAATATTGAAGTTGATATTCCAGGACAGAGTGAAAAACAAATTCTCGTATTAAATGATATTGTGCTGGTTGATATCAATGTCGTTGAAGATGCATTGCGTGCTAATAAATCCCCGTGGACGCTAGGATACGCAGCAACAATACACTCTTCACAGGGATTGACTATATCGAATACAATTGTTTGGATGGTGGATAATCACATCGAATGGTCAAATTTAGTCTATCTCGCAGTATCCAGAGTACGAAACATAAATCAACTTCGAAGAGTTGTTTTCGATGATAATGACACAACAATAAGTGATATTGATGTTAGCATCATTAATAAAAAACTCTCCGGTTACAAACAACAGGACAAAAAAAACAACGAGAATTTGATATTGATGCTGAATTAATAATCACTTTGAAGAAACAACAGAATAATCACTGCGCGAGTTGCAATTGTATAATGCGTTGGCAGTATTCGGATAAGGATCCTCGCCAATTCACCGTAGACAGAAAAAATAACAATCTCGGTCATGTCAGAAATAATGTGATGTTGACTTGTCTTGAGTGCAATAGACGCAACGGTGCTAGTTAAGACCATGCGGTGGCAATTGAGTATCCTCGGGAATCACTTGTAGTTGTTGTCGAGTAAAACCCCGCTGAGGGGCAGTTGAATCCAGTTTATAGACAGGAGGTTACCAGTTGATCGTGTTATACTAGATATCTTATGCGTAGTGACGCTCCAAATAGGATCAGTAGCCCTTTTTCTACCCCCTTCAAGCTCTCCTGGTTCGTATAAGTACCTCACAATGACACTACTACCAAGAATTGGTTCTTTGAAATCTTTTTGTGGTTGTACGGATATTGACTTCTTTTTAATCGCGTTGATAGGTTTCATGTTGATTGTTCTAGTAATCTCGTTATTCAGTGCAGTAATCACAGATGGTAGTCTTTTAACCCATTCACTGGATCGCTTTTCTTGAATGAATTCTTTTGCGTATTGATATCCAAATAACCGCTCAGCAATCGTCCGATTAAATCGTTCTACAATGGCCTGATCGCGATGTAGCGCAGTATGCCCTCGTCGTATGGTGACATTATGATGTTTCATTGTAGATAACACTGCACCCTGAAATTCCTTGCCAGGATCAACCTGCAATAGATTTGGCCAACGCAGAGGACCTCGTCGATAAATCCTTTCAAATGCAGAAGCGACTTCAGTGGCTGATTTTGTTTTTAACGGTTCTGCTTCTTTGTATCGACTTGCAATATCAACTACGGTTAACGCATATTTGTAACCACGATCATTTGGCAGAAATAATATATCAGCCTGATGAACTTCATTAGGAGCGGTCACATCAAAATGCGAGAATTGAATTTGTTTAGGCGGTGGTAGATAAATTTGCCATAGTGCCTGTTTGGATAACCAATGAGCCGCAGTGGTTTTTTTCACTTTCGCAGCGCTAGCGAGTTTATTGATTGCAGCGTTACCCCTCCAGTATCCCCTCGGAGAATAATAAATTGATTCCATATTATTAATTACCAGCACCTAACATCAATTTACTTTTCATAGCCGATTTTATCAAAAATGAAGACAATTTTTCTTTGAAGGATTTATCAGGAATAGCATTTAACGCATGAATTAATTTCACATCTGCTAGATGCCTGTGTTGCAGATTGCTGCTTTTATAAGCAACATCATGAAGGTGACAGGCCTTATCAATGGCGTTTATTGGTTCTTCACCGGGGTTGGGTTGATTTTGATTATTGAGTCTGATATCAAGTCTGGTTCCCGGTCCACAGTAGCTATATCTTGGAAGGTGCTTTTCTCCGGGGTATTTTGCCTATGGGGTTCCAGGGAGTTTTGCTAATTTGGCTGCGATATCACCTCCTCGTTTTTTTTTAAAGGTTCCTTGGGTTTAGAAACAAATCTAAATTTCTTTGTACTACATTGTACGCATTTACCAGAAAGCGCTGATCGGTTATTTTTTGTTGTAATCGTCGTCAAGTCATCTGTGCCAGTACGTTTTTTACACTTCACACAATATAGATCCATAATTTATATATAGAAATATTGATATAATTGATTTTTCAGCGACTAAAACAAGAGAATCAATTAAGCATCATGCAGCGCTACCAAACTCTATCCGGATGATTATAATCGGGCCATCTGGATCCGGTAAAACGCAAGTGTTGCTCAATTTAATAATGAGATGGATGAAGTGGGATAAGTTGTATTTAATTGCCCCTAGCGTAGATGATTAACGATGTTATGAAGTGTTAAAGGATTTTAACGAGAATGCATCAGAAATTAAGGGTGAGAACGCCATTGATTTTATAACCGATATCGATGAAGCACCGAGTATTGATGATATTGATGGAGATATTAACAATTTAGTCGTATACGACGATATAATGTTGGATAAACAAAAAAATCCTGAAAGAATATTTTCCCGTGGGCGTCACAACAACACTGACGTGATATATGTCACTCAACGCTACACTCAGGTTCCAAAAGTCATCAGAGATAACTGCAATATTCTTTCTGTATTCAACGGAGTTGATACTCATACTCTTAGAAATATTTGGCAGACATGGTGTTCTGATATGGACTTCAATCAATTTAAAAACTTCTTTAGTCATGCTCAGTCAAAACCACACGGATTCGCAACAATAAATTTACATGATCCTCGGACACGATATCGTATCGGACTTGATCAAATATTCGGTTAAAATCATTTATTATTTTTTGTTAACCCAGTGATGAAATCACTAAGCAGCAGAGAGGGTGGATGACAACAAGTTGCGACCAAAATTAATTAAAAAATCGTAAAAATCTCCGTTTTCATTTTTTTTAGTTAAAATGAGATTTCGTAGGGAAAGCTCATTAAGATTTCAATAAATTTTTTGTCTGAAAACGTTGTAGGGTTTGCCCCTGAGACATTTTTTTTGGTTAAAATGAGATCGTAGGAAGGCTCGTTTTAATGATTCAATCAAAATTTTGTCTGAAAACGTTGTAGGATTCACCCTCTCTGCTGCTATTCTTCTTCCCAAGACCCGATTTGAGGGATCACGGCTTTCGGTAACGGTTGTGGCTGTTTCCGACGTTGTTGTGGAGGTGATGGCATCCTCACCTCAGTCTTGACCTCACACGCGTTCCTAATTATGAGGTGTGGCGAGATATGTCTTTTCGTTTCCTTCTCCTCTTCTTTCTGCTATTATGCCTCCTCTTCCTCAAGTCTGTCCCTTTCTTAAATGACATGTATTGAGCAGTCGACTACACATACTCCAGTTGCATCCAACTATTTTCGGACAATGCTCATCTTTTTTAAGTTAATTAATGAAATATTGGTAGACATACTGATGAACGCTCCGCTTTACATCCTCAGGTGCGGACTTGAAGGGAAACAGTCCCTTACACAAAACCACACATTATTCACAATATAACAAAACACATGGAACTCGCCAACCTAATAGAAACACGTCAACCTTTTTACATACACACACTTTTTATAAAAACACACACCATCTTACAAGCCAGACCAATGAAGAGTCTATCTATTGCCACGTTTCTAGATTTTAACGTAGCAGCACACAAAATAAGACAAATGTTGGCAAATGAGTGGCAAGTAGTTACAAGAATTTTGGGTTAGCCCTTAAATGGAATATTTTGATTGACGCTTTGGTAATCTCTTACGTCTACGATTGCGTCCCCATCTGGTTGCATGCTTTCCACATGATAGGGACTGCTTCATTGGAAGGAGAAGTGTAACTCTTCAGCATCCACACGGAAGTCTACAAAACTTATGTTTGGCGCGTGCTGTCGTTGTCGCTGTTGCTGTTTTCTCTGTTGTTTCTGATACAGCATGTTTAAAACAAACCACCACCAATAATGTTTAATAACAGTTTACTTCAACCAAAAAGAAACTAATAAACAAACAACACAAAATATAACATCAATATATATTTTCCAATAATAATCTTTTGAAACAAATTGGAAACATTGTGAAGTAAAGAGGGAGATCATTTGGCCCTTGACGTGCATCACGTTTTCCTATGTAAAGACAAGACATATCCATAATGGTCACAAAACCATCTATCTACCTTCTATGTTATCATGTTATTGTTAACAAAAACAACCAAATTACTCTATGGCTATATCACTGTCTATCTGTGTCTCTATGTCTTTATTGTCCTAATAGTAACGCGTAATTAGGTCGACACTTGCAATACTGCTGCGCCATTTTGAGGTAAGACTCTTGCAACATTAATGCCACTGTATCCTTATTGTCAAGAATTATGACCTTACCCTTGTCAAATGTATTTTGTCACTTTATTGATAACGAGGCCCATTAGATTGGTACTTAAAACATTTAATATGATAAGAGCGTGTGATTTGGAGTTTTGACGTAGCTTTAACAATTAGTCAGTCAAATCGCTACAATGTCTGCATTGTGTTAGTTTTATAGTGATGTCGTGCACTGACGAATCATGTCTTAGACATGAAGAAAGATGCCCCACACAGTCACATTATCCTGTCAACAGGCCGACCAGTCCTGATACTAACCTCGTAATGCTCAGCACCAAATGAGGCAGCTGTTAGTACCTTGATAAGTCTTTGGTATGACTCTCCTGGGGATCCAACCCATTACCGCCAGCATCCAAGGATTAAGATCTAACAACTGACCACCTGAACGCTATGATAACAGTAGAGTAGGATATTATTTACATACATATGTGCCTCCATTGAACTATATTGCTACTTTATGGCATTTAAAATGCGTTTAACTAGGTATTTAAATGATTTAAATCGATAATAATGATTAAACATACATTCGTCTTTTAAAAGAAAATAAGAACTGTTATTGATCTGAGTGCACAAACTAGTGCTTTTGAAATCTATACATTTCAGTACTTGTATAAGACTCAGTCGCATTGACAGCTTTGTAGATGGTGACAATGTTGAAAAACTGAACCTGGCGACATTTCGTTCCGGAGGTGAGAAGACAGGAATAACATACTTTCTTGATTTATTGTTACATGATTACACCACACAATACACACACATGACAATTCGATACTTAAATCCTCGTTTTGAACAGCGCTCAGAATACCTTTCCTATTTCATACTAGAAAACAATTAAATATGGACACGTTGAGCGTCTCAGAGGCCAGTGGTTGTTTCTACCTCACAATAACATCAAAATATCACAATACATAATTGACCTGTTTTCAGTCACATTAACCAAATCAATATTTCCAGACAACATGGCCACTGAGTCTGTTTCTGAGAATGTAAGTCACTTTGCATACTGCTTAAGTGTCTTTTCGATTGAATTTGAAGTTATGAAAGACAAAATAGTTCGATCTATTCGCAACGCACCGGTCAATCGTACTTTTTCGTACATAACCAAGTTGTTTTGAACTTTACTATCGAAACACGTCCGAGATACGACATGAATGACTTACCTGAAACTGTCAAAAATCGTACAGTTGTAGACAAATATGTTTGCTGAGGCATTCATTAATCTTTGTTTCCGAAGCATTGTTACAGTAGCCCAAAATGGATTTCTTTCCTGAGTGTCTTTTTTAAAGTGTCCAATGGTATCATATTGAATTTTGCTAATGTAATAGGCAAATGTAATAGAAAACAGTGGAGAAATATTAGTAAAATATAAATATTCTTCAAGTTCAGCTCTTTTCTTCATATCATTAAATCTAACTAGCATAAAAAATAATTTAACAAAAAAAACTTAGGATTAAAACTTTATTTTCATATCTGCTTGCTCATCACTAAAAGCTACGGAAAACGCGTTAGACCACTTTGCCACTCAGGGTCCCCGCTTTTTTTCTGTAGATGTATTAAACTGTATTCCCTACTGAAACTTTGCAAACTTGGGATATATGTATCATATAATAATAATAATAATAATAATAATAATAATAATAATAATAATAATAATAAAAATGATAACAATAATTTGTAAACTGGATAATATATACCGGTAGATAGCTATCAAAAATAGATACAATAGTTAAGAAAAAGAATAACGCATTTACCTATCGGGCACTTAATCCGAAATTAAATTAAACCCCTTGTGATTTTCAGTACATTGTTGTCACGCAAGTGTAAAAACACTGGCCTAAAGCTCGAGTAGCCAGTGTGTGAGGGGTGGGTGTGCTGTCGTGCTACGTGCCTTATAAGGACCAAACATTTTATGAAGCTAAATTAAATGATTAAGAACGTTTTCCTTTGCTAAGATAAACAATATGATCGTCAACGGTATTTTGAAAATAGTATAGTGTTGGCACTGTATTTAAATTATCAGGTTGTTCATATAGTCAAGACACACAGGTATTGAAGAGTATATTGAATATACGTACAATATGTCATATATGAGATATTACCTCTTTCATGACTATTTGATCTTATAAGCTGTTGCTTAAAACAATGTAGATATGTTTTATTTTCATTTCCCACTGATATTTGCCTACATTTGGCTATTATTATTATTATTATTATTAGTAGTAGTAGTAGTAGTAGTAGTAGTAGTAGTAGTAGTATCATCATCATCATCATCATCATTATTATTATTATTATTATTATTATTATTATTATTATTATTATTATTATTGTTATTATTATTATATGCTATTCATGAAAACCTAAACGACTTTAAATCACATTTTAGATCTGAATTTAATAAAGAGCCCAAGTGAGATGCCATTATGTAAACTTACACGGTGTATCACTCAGAAACATTAATCAAATAATAATGTTAAAATTATGACATATTTTGATAGAGAACTATAACAATATCCACAAAAGTTTATATAGTGCTAGGTAACTTGGAAATAACGCTATTATGCTTATTTGGTGATGTGTTTTTGACGGTATACGTATCTTTTAACGCATGTCCTTTATAGTTTACACAATGATTGCCAAAGACTGCCGTATGTCAGAATCTATCTTTTGACATAGATATTCCATATGCTCGATATAAATAATGTTTTTTTAATATGTTTGTTTTCTTCATTATAATATATTTATGGTTCATCTGCTGCTAGTTTGATACAGTTTGGATATACAGGGACACGTTGTGCAAGATGTAACTGTCGTCCATTTATGTTTTCACTAGCTCGTTAAATACAATTGAGTGCTGGGTTGCAAACACATACTGAATGGGGAGTTATCATCGTCTAAGTGTAATGCAAATACAATTTAAATGCACAGAAACGTAATTATTCATGGTTGTATTTAATTTCCAGTCACTGCATACTATTATCTGATATCATTTTATCGTTATGCTTCATCTGCCGTTACGATAATATCATAAATGTACTCAATGAAACCATATTAACATTACATTGATTCCATTTTATTGCAATATAACGATTATCAGACCTCTCTTATCAACCACTAGTGATATAGAAGTAGGTAATTTAGTACAATGCAGAGATATGCAATGTATTATTGCAATACGATTTATGCAAAGACAGCTAATAAATATTTGTAAAGCAACATTAGTAAAGAATATTTATTCGATACATTGATACATTGTCAGAAGAAGTATCTGCTCGCCAAAACCCTTACCTACCGACTAACACACCTTTTTACTGACCATAACTAACACCTACTGAACATCAATGACCTTTATTGATCAGCGCCCTAATATCTACTCAATAGTACATGTATATAAATTAGGCACTGAATTACACTATAGTCTGTTATAGACATATAACAATATACGAAAACCCGCAATCATGCACTCTCAGTTACAGACACTGAATTACTAGTACAATGCAAGGGAGATTTTAACGTCTAATCAAATGTTACAGGTTATTATATAGAAAGTATTCAATAGTCTGATGCTAAAAAAGACGGGTGGACATTGCAACCTTCGATTACAAAGATCAACTTTAACGTAATATAAGGCTTTATATTCTTTAACGTTGTACTAGTTTTTAATGAGCACTATATATTAAAATTGTGCAATACCCACCTGGGGAAAAGGCACCCACATGACTTAGGTAATAGTTGTAGGAAAAATTGTTCATTTAATTAAAGGCTTAATGAATTATCTATTCGAATATTAATTAGTTAACACCATAACTTGGTTTGTTACTTGCTGGTAGTGCTCTTACGTTTTCTCGGGTTCCATTTGGGAATATATATATATATATATATATATATATATATATATATATATATATATATATACATACATAACCTCTTATCAAAATAAACAATGTTTGGCCTCATAAAGACTGAAATAAGCAAACATACTCGCTTTACATAATAGCTCCAACTACGTGATATAAATATATTTCAGAACATCACTCTATCGAGAATTTCGTCCGCTTCAACACCCCCCACTGATTATATATATATATATAATATATATATATATATATATATAATATATATATATATATATATATATATATATATATATATATATATATATATATATATATATATATATATATATATCCGCCGAGATAGGATTATTGTCACAGCCTTATGTATCTTCATGTAGAGACAAAGTTGGGTGAGATAACGTTTTACGGAAATCGACCTTTAACTCAAAAAATGCGTGTTTGTTTCTCAGACTTGTTCTTCACTGCATGCTATTTATATGCCTCACGTTTATATACAATTTCTGTTATGTCATTTCAATGTTCTATAATCCATGTAAATTACTAACAGTTTCTAAATCATGCACTACTATCACGTTTAATTCTGAAAATGGAAATATGTGTGCTTAAAATAGTATTGAAGACAAAGTGATGCTAGAAAGCCATGTTTTCTAACATAAACATAAAAAAGCTTCGCGACCAAAATTAATATCGCTAGTATTATTGAAGAGGAGAAATGTTTCCTTTCTAAGTTGTGTATGTTATTAATACAGAAAAAAATTAAAATAAAATGCATCTATGGCCACGCGATTATACTCTCATCTTCAGGTACGTTTGTTTTGTGAATCCTTATTATGGAAGCACGTATATGAACAATTAATTTCGACACACGCACACACACACTACAGATGGCAGACATATATATATATATATATATATATATATATATATATATATATATATATATATATCCCCATTGTCTCTGTGTCACTCTTTTCTCTCTCCTGTCTCTCCTTCCGCTCGCTCTTGTCTCTCTCACTCTCTTTCACGCCGTTCGCTACCTCCCCTTCCTCCCTCTCACTCACCCCCGTCTCTCTCTCTCTCTCTCTCTCTCTCTCTCTCTCTCTCTCTCTGCTGTGCATCGTAGCAATATGGGCGAAAATCAATGAAAAGACAAACCTCATTAATATACGGTTATGTGATAGTAGAATGTCACTATAACTATATAGAATGATGGTAAATATTCAATCAAAGCTACTAATGAAGAAGGAAGTAGAGGGAGAAGTTGGCAGCCGTAGTGAGATTGACTGACAGGAGATATAGTTGCAGGTAGAGACATAAGAGAGAGAGAGAGAGAGAGAGAGAGAGAGAGAGAGAGAGAGAGAGAGAGAGAGAGAGACTTGGAGCGAGAAAAGATGTGTGTGTGTGTGTGTGTGTGTGTGTTTACCGACATGAGCTTTGACCTACGAAACATTCGAAAACTAACGTTTGTTTTATAACATTTGTTTAAAATAAAGATCAATACTGATCTCTACGAGCTCCTAAGTTTCGTTAAGTATGCATTGTGCTTATTTGGCTTAGCAGTCACAAACTTAGGGAATAGTTTTGTTGCTACTCTGTTATTTCGTTCCAGTCATTTCTTCCTGAAATAGACATAACTTAGTAATCATTAAAAATTGACTTTGGAAATAATATAAAAGAAAGGGAACATGCTATTTGAACAAACTCTAAATGTTTCGCTTTTATATTAGATGGTGGGATTTATCTTAATGCATCCATTATGAAACTTGATAAATACGTGAGACTTGTGTTCGAATACGAATATCAATTACCAGGTGTAAACCTATCTCCCGCGGAACGCTTTTCTGACTTTTGTGTCATAGGAAAAATAAATGATACTAGAGTAAAATTTCACATAAGGCAATTATTGTTCATCTTAGTTTCAGAATAGTTTCAAAGCAATACAGTATCTGTCTCGGGAACAAGTCAATCTTTGGTTCGTGTTTGCTAAATCCTTAATCAAGAGGCGGGATATTTGTTTAATTAACACATTTGTCTAGCCTTTATTAGTCACCAGGAAGGGAAGACCGATTGGATATAATTGAACATAGTTCAAAGTAAACCTATATTGAAATCAATATCGTGCTTAATATGCTGCTTTAGTCCAAGAAGTGTGAAAAACATAATAACCCAAATACCTTACTTGTATACCTACCTAAGAAGCCAACTAGCTATACATGTAAAGTGACAGACAACATTTTCTCCATCTTCTTTTTCGTGTGCTCTCCGTTCCCCTCCCTCGTTCTCTCTCTGTTTCTCTCTGTTCTCTCTCTCTCTCTCTCTCTCTCTCTCTCTCTCTCTCTCGTCAGAATGAACAAACATATCCTCACAATGTGTTTAGAAGAAAACTAACCCATATATTTTCTTTTTATCATATAATTTTATGGCAAAACCTATGAATTGAATTTAGTTTTACTCCATTATGTGGCTAATGCGATTAACGGATGCATTACCACATAGACGGGAGCATGTTTACACTGCTTGTTGGACATAGAAAATTGCAAAATTTAGTTTATACAAGCTATGCTTCAACAATGAATTTTGTAAAACTAATGAATACTTTCAAGTGGAATTGCTGATTTCCTGTGCAGATTGAATAACCATTGTCGACATAGAGGTATCTAAGATGCATCATTATCTGAATTCGAAGCGTAACATCGTTAATCAAAATTATGTAATCAATGTCAGTTTACTCGTATAGATTGTAGTCCTTTACTTTGATTAGTATGTTTAAACAAGAATTTTCCTAAACACGTGTACGTATGTGTAGAATGAACACAGTTCAGGTAAGTTCATTTACTAAGCATTTGCAGGATGTATGATGAAATCTAATTAAAATAAAGTAAAGGAAATATCCCACTTTGTGGTGTTTATAGTTGTTGTTCATGAATTTTTATGCAATTTATGATTGGTTTACATACATGTATACTACTGAAGATGATTTACAGTCTTTTCACGTGGTGCGATCTGTTTGTTCATTCAGACGAGAGAGAGAGAGAGAGAGAGAGAGAGAGAGAGAGAGAGAGAGAGAGAGAGAGAGAGATTTGCTATAAGCAACGCACGTATTTTCTATGTACCAAAGTAACTATCCTTTGATTTATGCCCCTTTTATCACTCTTCTTTTCATCACATGTATTACCGCTAAATGAGAAATAACAAAATCATCACCCAAACGTACTACATTTGTATAAATTGCAAAGGAGATTATCGTCAAATCTGGATATCAATGAGTTCAACCCATTTTACTTTTGGTATGCATCAGAGAGATTTTTCAAGACATATATGCGAGACTTCGATGAACCACAAACAACAAGCTGTTAAAATAATCTGAACCATGTTTACATTGACTGCCCGAGGAATTCGAAGAGAATACGACGTCACTACATGATCAATGGTTCAGCACACACCGCTGTTGTAATAACATATGATATGGACCGGCCATGGTCCTTGAATATCAGCAGAGCGAGCACCGACTACAGTGTTCTGTGGCAAGTTAAAGAAGTGAAATTGATCTCAGGGTGGCCAAATCAACGTTTAATATATCCCAAAGAGTCAACCGTGAAATACTGAGACACTGATGATGCGTCTTGGGAACATGTCTCACTAACAAGATCACTCTAACTGGCGTGTCATATATTAATGAGCTACATATATTTAACTGATGCGCTTTGCAGAGGCTAGACAGAAGAGCGAGCAGCGAGAATCACATTTGAATGTGCCATCGATAAAAATAAAGTGCGACATTGATACATTCTAAACTGAAATCAAGATCTGGCTAGCAATAAACATGTTCCTTTTCTTCAAGAGTATAAAGTTCTAAACATTGAATAACAGACATTGTACTTCTACCTGACTAATGGATCAATAGAACAAAACATTTGACATGGTTAACCAGTAGCTTTTTGAGTGACCACCATATACTCACTATTACCAAATCTGATGCCCAACACGCAATCAGAAGAAGCATCTGCTCACCAAAACCCTTACCTACCGACTAACACACCTTCTTACTGACCATAAATAACACCTAATGAACATCAGTGACCTCTATTGATCAGCGCCCCAACTTCTACTCAATAGTAACTATATATTAATTAGGCACTGAAATGCACTATGGTCTCATATAGACATATAACAATATACGAATATACAGGCACTGAATTACTAGTACAATGCAAGGGTGATTTTAACGTCTAATCAAATGTTACAGGTTATTATATAGAATGTATTCAATAGTCTGATGCTAAAAAAGACGGGTGGACATTGCAACCTTCGATGAAAAAGATCAATTTTAACGTAATATAAGGCTTTATATTCTTTAACGTTGTACTAGTTTTTAATGTGCACTATATATTATAATCGTACCACACACATGACTTAGGAAATAATTGTAAGAAAAGCTGTTCATTGAATTAAAAGCTTAATTAATTATCGATTCGAATATTAATCCGTTAACACCGTAAATTGGTTTGCTACTTGCTGGTAGTGCTCTTACGTTTTTCTCGGGTTCCATTTGGGAAATATATATATATATATATATATATATATATATATATATATATATATATATATATATATATATATATATAACCTTTTATCAGAATAAACGTTTTTAGGCTTCATAAAGATTGAAATAAGCAAACATACTCGCTTCACATAATAGCTACAACTACGTGATATAAATATATTTCAGAACATCACTCTATCGAGAATTTCGTCCGCTTCAACACCCCCCACTGATTATATATATATATATATATATATATATATATATAACCTTTTATGAGAATAAACGTTTTTTTGCTTCATAAAGACTGAAATAAGCAAACATACTCGCTTCACATAATAGCTACAACTACGTGATATAAATATATATCAGAACATCACTCTTTCGAGAACTTCGTCCGCTTCACACACACACAAACACACACACACACAGACACACACACAAAGAGATCATATATATATATATATATATATATATATATATATATATAAATATATATATATATATATATATATATATATATATATATATATATATATATATATATATATATCCCCCGAGATTTACGACACCAATATGGTCCTTTTTTCTCTCGAAGAAAGGTTTTAACGTCAACGTGCGACTTTTCACAAACAAATAGCTGGGTTTTCGTAGGTTTCAACTATAGCCGCAGCGTCTAATATATATATATATATATATATATATATATATATATATATATATATATATATATATATATATAGCTTCTAAACCATTCCTTTGGTGCCGTGACTTATGCAATCTTGGACAGAGCAACGTGACATAGCTTCAGCTGTAATCGTACGTGAACTAGAACATCTTATCCGCTCTATGTGTTAAATTGTTTGATGTATTGAATGTTTGTAATTATTTAGAATTGTCAAGAAAGTCACACCATGTATCATAGTCGAATTTGAGTTGCTATAATCTATAGGCATTATTCTTATGAGACAGATATTCATGTACGAACATGGTTATTATAGTAATAATCCCGTGCAATAGTTCTCATAAAATGGTAGGATTTGAATAAGATGATTGTGATGATTTAAGAATGTGCAAATCAACAACAACATTACAAAACATATTAGGTTAGGTTAAACAATTGGATTATTGTCACAACCTTATGTGTCGTGATGAAGCGGCAAGTCTGAGTGAGATAACGTTTTACGGAAATCCACCTTTAACTAAAAAAAACGCGTGTTTGTTTCTCAGACTCGTTCTTCACTTCATGCTATTTAAATGCCTCACGTTCGGATACAATTTCTGTTATGTCATTTCAATATTCTATAATCCATGTAAAATTACTAACAGTTTTCAAATCGTGCATTACTATCACGTTTAATTCTGAAAATGGAAATATGTGTGCTTAAAATATTATTGAAGACAAAGTATTGCTAGAAAGCGATAGTTTCTAACATAAACATAAAAGAGCTTCGCGACCAAATTAATATCGCTAGTATTATTGAAGAGGAGAAATGTTTCCTTTCTAAGTTGTTTATGTTATTAATACAGAAAGGAAAATACAATAATATGCACTTAATGTCCACGCGATTATACTCTCATTTTCAGGTACGTTTATTTTGTAAATGCTTGTTATCGAAGCATGTATATAAACCATTAATTTCGACACACACACACTTATATAAATGGCACACACACACACACACACAGAGGCACATACTATATTTATCCATCCATCCATCTATACACACATACTTACACACACACATACACACACACACACATATATATATATATATATATATATATATATATATATATATATATATATATATATATATACTGCATATCTCTGCAATGGCGCTTCTGTATTCTAAATATTGTATTTGTTTCTATACAAAAGCTTTCTAAAATTTGGTCCACTATACTATTGTTTTTGTGAAGTGTAAGATGCTTCACACAGACTAGTAATTCTCATGTAGAGACTTATTAACACTGGAATTTTGACTGAATTTAAAAAAAAAATATGTTGCCCACGAAATATATCTCTATTGTACAATTCAATTTCATTCACTGATGCAAGAAATCATAAAACTCTAATAGAAAATGAATATAGTTAAAGAAAACATTTTGTAGTTTAAAGTTGCTGAAAGAAATTGATAAGTTAATAAAGAAATATTTACTTACGCTACTTGCAGGGCAACTTGTGTCATCGTTTTGACAGACGGAAACAGTACATTCAAGATATATCGTATCGCTGTCTATAAAGTGAAATGCATACAGATGGGCCTCAACGGTGTCAGTTTCGTTATCCTTTGTTGCATGTGATTGATTAGAGAAGTTTGTCATAATCATGGGATCGTCAGCCACTCTGTTGAAAGGAACAATACATATATGCTTAGGACGATTATAAAACTGTTTCAATTATATTATTTAGCTGATGCTACTAGAAAAGAGTGTATGGTAAATTTCAACATTCGTGATAAATTTCAAGATAAATATTGAATAACTTTATAAATTTGTCGTTTCCAGCACATGTATATTGGAAAATGTTTATCTACGTAAATAACTATCTCTGTATCTGTCTCTTCATCTTTGTCTGTCTGTCTGCATGTCTGTCAGTCTGTCTGTCTGTCTCTATCTATCTATCTATCTATCTATCTATCTATCTATCTATCTATATATCTATCTATCTATCTATCTATCTATCTATCTATCTATCTATCTATCTATCTATCTGTCTGTCTGTCTGTCTGTCTAACGGGTAATATATATCTACGTCAGTGGCTCGATTGTCTCTATATAGGTGACCACCTTATACAGATAGTTCACACACGAGTTTTAAATATAAACTGGACAATCGGAACAAGGTTCCTGTACACTTGCGGTTCTTGAATGCATGTTGTCGCAAGCGCATATTATTCTGTATCTGGCGCTATCTTTGTAAATAAACATAACGCAAAGAACGGTTTTATGCGGTTTGAGATCATGCTAAAAATTTGTCAAGTTAATTGTTTTAAAACTTTTGTTTCTTGTCGTATTAGGAAAGTTTTATACAAAGTTTGACGCCGGTAACGGAACAAATTTAAATTTGAAAATATATGTTTCAATGTACATTAGTTACAGAGCTCCTTCATTTCCTTCTGATGTATTTGCTAAATATTGACATTCAGTAATTTTATCAACCTTACCCGTTAGTAATTAAAGGTTTTACGTGTCCTGTGAGATTTGATAAACTGCTTGCAACGCAGGATTGAGGATGCATTCGGAAACCATCTGTAAGATAAACTTAGCAGTGACTTAAATAAAACTTCAAAACGATTGTTCACTTCCATTTCAAATAAATAACCAGTTTTAAATCAGTTTTCTAAAATCTTTATATCATTTTATTTTGCAATATTTGAAAGATCTTAAAAATAATGAGTATTAATAAAATATCTGCAAAGGATACCATATTTTAACAGCAATTGTAGCCACTACAACAATCGTAGCCATCAGCAAATCCAATGTAAAAGATACTGATACTCTCACTAGTACTACTATTACAGCCTTTTGTTTATACTCAATGAACTTGAACATAAAATACATTTTTGATTGATGAAGTTGTCAAATACTGAGTTGTTACGTAATTGGTCTATGTATTTCCACAATACAATATAACGTAAGTAGACAAATTTACATATGAAGCACATATTGCTTTCCCTAATATAGAAGTACGAAATCTTATATTCTTAAACCACTTTCTAAATATATTAGACAAAATGTAATGTTTAATAAATGTTAAAAGTAACGGCAATATTGTTACGAAAATGTAATCAATGTTGATTAGAAGTCTATTAGCATGCGAATTACACAACACTTTGTAACGTTTCGGCTACCATTACTTCTGAAACATTTAAATAGCATAGTGCATGTTAGAACCGGTGGCCTAATGGTTAGATCATCCGTGTCGTATGCGGGAGTTCGCAGTTTCGAATCCAGGCCGACTCATATCAACGACTAAAAAAAAGTACAAATAGCTGCCTCGCTAGGCTCTTAGCATTAAGCATGACGCACCAGTCCTAGACATGACTATAAACTGCCGCACTGCAGATATCATAGCGATATGACTGAATAATTGTTGAAACCACGTTAGAAATCTAAATGACACGCACACACGCACGCACGCACGCACACACACATTTCTTGTGTCTATTATTAAAACATTTTGTATAAAAGGGTTGACATTATGAATGAAAATTGCATATGTCATGAATAATCGAATGGGATTTCTCTCTTCTTGTGCGTCAGATTTTTTAAATTCTGGTTGTAGTTTTATACAAGACATTACCTCCTACAATAAGCCAAAATATATATTATAATGTTGCTAAATATTTACATACGTGTTCCGGTTATTATCAGCAGGAGATGGGTTCCAATTAATACTGTGCCATTTAATGTCTTGCGGTCTGCGGTTTGCATCGCCATATTTAATATAAATGTAGGTTGATGATGACTCGTATCAACGTTCATATCCCTAAAAGTAAAATTGGATACATACAAACATCAGTACTCTAGATTAGGAATTTGATATATAAAATAAAATGTACCGGTAATACATACAAAAAAGCTATTGTGCAACAATGTTAAAATCTTGTAACACATGTATGTGAACTAATATATTGTTTGTAATAAGGGCTTTGAAGAGGTACAGTGACTCAAGCAAAACCGACGTCCAACACTGTGTGTGTGTGTTCTTGTACCTTAACTGGTATTGTCATTAATTATAATAACAGTTACTCATATCAGTGTGTATCTGAAAAGGTGTTATATAAATTTTTCATCTTACCTCCTGCAATGTAGCACTGCTAGACGGTCGGAATCGTTGGCGCCATGACCATATTCTTGCCTGTACGGATATTACCAGGAGAAAGAAATATCAAGTTAAAAAAGTCTAAAGATCATTGGCAATTTTAACAACTGCACATGATTGGGAAATGCAGTTAGATGCAACAGGACAAATGAAAATTCTAGGAGACTGCTGTAACAAAACTTTCAACCCGATATTGTGTTGTGGTCAGATGTTGCTGAAACTGACTTTGACAAAGTAAGCCAGAATGGAGAAAGGCACATCTGAAACATTTCGCCAATTACCAGTCACGCATCCATGAAGGCCGACATAACGAATGGAATGCAATGAATCTAGCAGTGGAACTAAGATGATATGGCTTTGATGCTCCGATCTTTTGACGTGCCATACGAGTCATCTGGATTACAGGACTTAGTAGCATAAAAGTAGTCACCAAGGTTGGCAAACATGCTACTACTAATGGGATTTGGTAGAGAGAGAGAGAGAGAGAGAGAGAGAGAGAGAGAGAGAGAGAGAGAGAGAGAGAGAGAGAGAGAGAGAGATACAATGGGGATGATATTTGGTTCCAGGTTGAGTCCGACGAACTTGTTAGAAGCTAGAATCTGCGTGTTATGGGTACATCATGGCGTTGTTTGGTATGTATGTATGTATGTATGTATGTATGTATGTATTGTGTAAGTAAATAATATGTAAGTAAATTATTTGACTTTGAATATGCGAGCATATTACACATTTTTAATAAAAACATCGTTACACTGCAATTGATACTCTGCCGTTAATTGACCCCCTAGGACCATATCAGGTTCATTCAAGTTCTGCATTTCTTGCATGATTATTACAGTGACAGGTTTTGTCTGGAAAAAACATTTACAAAATTAAAGAGCATACTTACAAGATAAAAACCTCCAAAATAACAATATTTTTTTTTATTATATAGAGTGAACAATTGAGTAAAATTGTACTTTTTTTCTAATTACCAAACTATTTCATAGGAATCTGTGCTTAAGGAATTGGCATTCACACACAATTTATATTTATTTTATTCAGATCATGCATATATTTTTTTTCAAATCATGAATGTGTTCAGATAGTGCTGAATGTAGGGCTAAGTAAACCCTATAACAGAGATCTGTATTTAAGATACAGATGCGACTCAGCCTAAATAATAATAACTTTGACACCAAATGTTAAGCTCCCTGATTTCACACCTGCTTGCTAGAAACATATGAACGATTTTCTTTGAAATATATGTTCTACCGCGTAACGTAGTTATTAGTTATGTTTGCTCAAACCATTATTCATCATTGATCTTCGTAACAGTATAAGGCAGATGGTACAAAGATTGTCATGTTTTAAGCCAAGTTTGCCATTTTGGATGGCATATATAAATTATATATTAAAACCCTCCTAACCGTGTGAGTTTAACAATAAATATATGATAATTACTGTTTGAACTTTTACAATTGCACCAACAACGAACTGCGTAATTTTGATTACTGTTACAAAAAGCAATTTCAATATTATTATACGCTTTGGTTTCACTGACGCACTACAAATGCACCATACAGAGAACTATAAGAACCCTTGCCTGGTGTATAATGGGAAAATATATAACCGATTTATCTCTACACCACTCCCGTTGCCTAGTGGTTTGAGAGTCCTCCTCCATTGCGGGAAGTCTCGTGTTCGAACCACCGAACCTCGGCCGTGTCACATCAAAAAGAGATAAAAATGGTACTAGTATCTGCTTTGATTGTAGCTCATGATTAAGAGGTTAGTGTAAGGACTGGTGGGCTTTGTTTCATGATAATATGGCTGGGAGCGCCATATTTCTATATGTCTGCGGCATGATGCTCCAGAGCTAGACATTACTGTAAATGGTCGCACTGCATGCATCGTAGCGATATGACTGAATAATTGTTAAAGCAAAAGTTAAAAATCCAAAGCGCGCGTGCACACACACACACACACACACACACACACACACACTCACACACTTATCGTAAACAGCGAAATAACCTTGAGACGGACATATTTTTAGATTGCATTCGTTCACATTGAAGACAAAATATTATGAGGGTTAGAGAGCTTATTTAGCTTAGTGCTAAAAATGCACTTACAAAACATGGATCAGACAAGTGTTCTGGTATCCTCTCGAATTTCCAGCGCATTTTGTGAAATAACTTATTCGATCAAGTGACATAGTTCGTGTTATGGAGATTTATCGTTAGAAACACGATGCTTTGAATCACCTTATCACTTTCATAAATTAGAAAGCCGTAATGTGATTTATGACGATTCCCTTTCATGTTAAAAGTACACGACCCTATGTCAGTGATATCTTCGATACGTCCGAGGTCTCAGTTGGGAATCAGAAGTTATAAAACAAGCATATTATAATTCGCTATTTCGCATACTAACGGGAGCCACGAACGGTACCTGTCTGTCTCTGTGTCTCTCTGTGTCTCTCAGTCTCTGTCTCTGTCTCTCTCTCTCATCCATCCATCCAGTTACCCTACCTCCCATCTACCTACCTACCTACCTACCTACATACCTTTTATTTATATATTTGCGAAGGAAGACACTGTGTGTAATGTTCTCATAGATGTAGAGCAGTAACCCAGGATATGTTTCAAAGCCAATGAACAGTTTTCTTTTGTTGTATGTAGTAAAAATGTCAGGAATCGAGTTTTATACTGTCAGTCTTTCATTATAAATCTAACTAGTTTTCTTGAGGACATGAGTATGAACCATGCAGATGATGGAAGAGAAAGACGTATGTAAAATGCAAAGGAAAATACTTTTAAATATAGCTCTTACAACGATGCATCCGCTTATTTAAAATACTGCTGACTCATTTTGAGTTGTCCTGTTGACACCGCATTCGGAACTATTCTTTGTGCCATTTGTTCCTACTGCGAATATTGATCCATACTTAGTCGCATTTTTTCCAGTTATGATGACTGTCGTACGTGTGCACTCTGAATAAATAAATATGAACGAGCAAGCAAATCGTATTAAATATTTCGTAACTTCAACATTCTTACAATGTTCACAGGGCTGTACAGGATGTTCAGAGATTACAAGTATAGGACAGAAATACTGGGCAGGACGTTATAATGTTTGAAAATACAGTACGATCTGCACCTGCAGTCATTTATGGCGTCCATACTTACATGTAAGGGAGCTATCAAATTTACAAACTGAAGCGGGAAAAAATAACACGTTTATCGATTAAAACTTTATTTTGTCTTTCTGTTTTTGTGATTAATAGTAGTTAATGATTTTTTGTGTTTTGAAAACTCAGTGCTTAAATAATTTCATCACACAATTTCCAGTATGAACATGAAAGTAACTTACCGTATGTTAAGCTTTCATCTGCTCCAATATTTGTCTGGAAAGCATATTATATATATATATATATATATATATATATATATATATATATATATATATATATATATATATATATATATATATATATATATATATATATTTATTTAGATAATTCATTGTAACTTTATTGCGCCTGAATTCAATCCAAGTTAGAAGAAAAACCCACAAATGCATTTAATGTTAAAAATGTAGAACTGTTTGTTTTAAAAAAGTGCCAGAGCGTTCATATTCACTGGTAGTAAATAGCACATGCTATCCTTTGAAAAGTCAGTAGTGTCATATTAATGCATATCGTCAGTAAGTATTTTAACTATTCTTCTTTTCCCTGAGAATATCAATGAGCAATGATTAAAAGGGTTTCATAGAATAATAGTCCTTAACTAAATGAGTCACTTTAATAATAATAATAATAATAATAATAATAATAATAATAATAATAATAATAATATATATGATGTGCGTGTGTGTCCTAAATATGTAGTAATGTGGAATTTTAATAAATCTTGCTTGAACGAAAATATGTCAGTGTAGTTACAGTCCATAATTTTAATAATATTCCTCTACGTTCTGTTGGTAAATAGAAGTAAACGAAAATGACCAAAAGAAATACTTGGTTTGGGTTGACCATTTTTAATCAGGAAATATCTGTGTCTATAAACAAATATTCAAGACACAGGATGTTTTTATTACTACTACTACTACTACTACTACTACTAATGATAATAATAATAATAATAATAATAATAATAATAATAATAATAGTAGTAGTAGTAATAATAATAATAATAATAATAATTATTATTATTATTATTATTATTAATATTATTATTATTATTATTATTATTATTATTATTATTATTATTAACAAACATGCACAATATCCTACTAATAATAGCATTAGAACGTTTCAATTAAATTTCATTTTTTACTCGACGTTTTGACCTAAAGAATATCGATATATAGATTAATCTCTCAATATTAATGTAACCCCATGACTTCCTTGATCATGAAAATAATACTACAGCTTACCAATGGTCTTTTACATTAGATAGGTTGAGAACGAGTTTATTTGGTCTATTTCTTTCATGTTCGACAATGTATACGTTTTCTTGAAAAAATTACCATTTGGTAGCTTATAAGCAGAATGAAATACTGAATAAGGAATACATAAAATGGTCATAAAAGTTGTTAACTCCGTTATGAAGTATTCTGAACTTTGAAAGGTAATACGTAATGAATGTCGCCTTGAGATAAAAATGAATATAAGTAAATACTGTTATCGTTTGAGGTGATTAGTGTTATATTTGTTTCATGCGTGTTTCGAAAATGCAATAAGAAAGCTCTCTCATTGGACGCTCTTTTCAGAAAAATCTAGGTCATGCAATTACTTAAAATGATGAAGCAATATGTAGCGGTATGAATAAACAAATATCGACAACGTTTGATGTATATGTTAGACTCAGGTTATATTTAATGATACAGAAGTATGAACTATGACCGCCCTAATTAAAAGCAACATTATAACTTAAAGACAAAACAATGTTTATATAAGTCACGGAACACTTTTAAATTTTCAACCGAAAATAATCGTGTTAATCACTCCTTCTTGAAATACATTGTGCTGATAAAAATATAATTTATATTACGATATCAACATTACCACGGGTTTCAAGAGACGCAGTTTGTAAGAAGGCCGAGTTAAGTACCATTGTGACATATCAAGTTGTTAAACATTGAGAGCTTATCAGGCCGTGGACGGAAATTTCAATCCTGGTTTTAGATATGAGTTAAGCATTAGTTCTTCCTGTTTTTTTCATGAATAGTAAATAGAGAATATTTAAGTTTTTCAGTAGATATAAGGCAATATTTTAGGATCGTAGTGGAAATCTCGTACTATGGTAATGTTATGAATGCCAAAGAAACGAGTGACAATGGAAAATGTTTCCGTTTTACTCGAGTAAGATTTTCTAACATCTACTAGCCCCACCCCTCTCGAACTCCAGCCGACAAAGAACCATATAAAGAAAAAGACCCTCACTCCCCACCCACCCTAAAAATCGTTTACCGTCTTTTTGTCTTACTTCCTAGGGTAAGAACATTCAAGCTTGATAGATTTGTTTCTCCAGTTTGTCATTGGGATTAGCGCCTAAATTACATCATTACTAACAAAGTTTAGCAAATTAACAATACATTTAGACCTTTAGAACTGCGACTATTACAATCTATGTTACACAAATAATGTCTAAAATTACGTTTCTAAAATTATGTGTTTTGTCAAACTAAAAATCCGTTTTCACACGAAATGAAGAGAGTCGTAATTTTGTTAAAACTTTTCTTGTGCGGATTGATTTAATTATTGACTAAATTCATAGTGGTATTGATATTTCCGGTTTCACGTCTCTCGTGGAATGGACAAGAAGCCACCACGCATAACTCGTACTTGTCAGTCTACGGAATGATTCAACAAGGGCTTCGTTATATCTTACAGACCCTTTGGTCCCGAAGCTTTGTTCACTCACTTCGGCGTAAGCCAACATCGTCGTCCGAACTAACGTCAACATCTACGCCAGGATCCGTGTTCCGCGCAACCCTAGAGTTTTTCGACTCAAGATCATAACAGCAGCAAATATCATGACTGAACCGTATAATATACGATACCCAGCTAAGTACACATAACAAATATACATTTTGCATGCACTTACAGCAGATGATTTTGTTTCGCATTATATTATTTCATCAGACAGCTCCGGTGGCCCAGTGGTTAGAGCGTCCGCCGCGGAAGTGGGACCAAAGACTTACAAAAATGGAACTAACAGCTGCCTCGCTTGGTGGTCAGCATTAAGAAGTTAGTGTTCGGACTGGTCGGTCTTTTGAAAGGATAATTATATTGGGTGGGACAGCATTCTACATGTCTCCGGCATAATGCCTAGTGCTAGACATCATTATAAACTGCCTCACTGCAAACATCGTAGCGAGACTATTAAGTATATATATATATATATATATATATATATATATATATATATATATATATATATATACCTTTTTGGACACATCAATGAAGATACTTTTCCTTCATATATCTAAACGTCTAGATTTCGACAGAGCATTGGTGTCAATACATTGACTTAATTGTCTGAGAGATTGTAGGGTCACATCAAGTCAGGCACATTATTGTATGAGAGATAGTAGTGTCACGTCAAGACACGCACGGTGATGTATGCCTTATTTAAACCCACGTGGCTGAATGAGGGACATCGTTGATGTTTGTCTGAGTAACGTGACCAAGAGAAAGATAAGAATCCTAAAGTAAAATTTGAAATTGGTTCTAAAATTATAGAATGTCCTGAAATCATCTTAGTGACCAATTGTTTCTTGCTTAATCATAGCATGAACGCTGGTTATCGATTTGAAAAAACACAGAAAGGAAAGTTCCAACTGGCTTTGGGATAACGTATTTTCCGTTGAAAAACTAACGGAAATACAAAACACATTTTGAATCTTATAGTGCTTACTGTTATTATTATTATGTTCTTATATATTCTTTTTTTATTTTTTGGTGCTTTGTAGCTATTAAACGTAAACGAGGACACAAAATAGCCGCACTTTTCAAGCCATGGATGATTCGTTTCTTTGTTTTAAATCGTTTTCGGGAACGATGATGACAGGACAAAAAATAGTTTTGCGCTTTGTATATGTACTGTCACTATAGCTAACATTAGGAACAGTATGACGAGAGTCGTTACTGAGTTAACATCGGGTATACACGTTTTTGTAACAATGAAACAAATTTTCCCAAATTTCTAATTTTTTTTTGTTGTAAAGGCTAGTGTGTATTATCCAGTGTTGCATCTTAAGCATTGGGGCTGGTATTCGAACACAAAGAAATAAACATAAATGTGTACTTCATATTTTGGCGAGCTGAAAAGTTTGGCAAAATATTTCGTCAACACAAATGGTCTTCTGCTCAAATCAAATAACCAAACTCGTATGTGGTATAATTGATTGGTCAGAATACTGAAGTCACTGAGGATGTTTGACCTGTAGTTTTCAATAAAGTTCTGAGGCATATACTCGTACAACATGTATCTGACACCGAACTAACATGCTGATTTATATTTGTTTGCAAGTTTCCTGACAATGATACGTAATCTCATCCTTAGTCTTATTATCTTGGTTAATATCGTATAGTTTTGAATAAATCTATTTTCATACTGATGTCTGTCGCGTTTCGTGTATAAGTGCATTGATAATAAATTTTGCTACATTTTTCTAGCCTTTCTGTTTTATCAGTGTACTTGGTTTCGTTGTCGAATATGTTGCTAAAGAACTTGGCAGTCTCTTGCTTAAAAATGGCATATGCGATATTCTCGTGCTCACCGTTGCTATCTGTATCTGTATATACGAGATCTTGACATGTATTTACATGGGTATATTATTATTATTATTATTATTATTATTATTATTATTATTATTCCGGTACCTGCTATTAATAGCATTAGTACCAACAAGTTATACACTAGTGAGAAACTATGCATATATGCCAGAAGTACGTTATTATTAGTTACTAATGAATAAAAGGTTAACTGTATGGGTCACCATGTTTGATGTGAGTATAATATGTGGAATCAGAAAGTCCTAATAATCAAAGAAAAACTCTTATAAAGCCAGTGTGAACATAAGTGGTGAAAATATGAATGATTGACAAAAATTAAAATAAAGGTCGTACAATTATCGAGATTATTAAGTACAACAAATAAACTTAACGGGCAGACAAGGGAAATCGCAAAGCCATCATATATATATATATATATATATATATATATATATATATATATATATATATATATATATATATATATATATATATGTGTGTGTGTGTGTGTGTGTGTGTGTGTGTGTGTGTGTGTTCGGAAAGCTCTGAAGCATATTTCGTATGAAAATATCTATAACCACGTGGACACGGCTCTTTGTGGCAGAGTGGTTAGAGCGTCAGAATTGGATTCTGTAGGTTGCTGGTTCGAAACCCGGACGAGGCATACCAAAGACTTATAATATTGGTACTACAAGCTGCCTCTTTAGACTCGCAGTATTAAGAGTTTGCTGGTAAAATACCTGGTTGGCCAGGTGTCAGGATAATGTGGCTGGAGAAACATCATCCTACGTGAACAAACTCTGGAAATATTGTGATGACCGTATAACTCTTGATGACTTCACACCTTCGCGACGTACATCGAAATCGGGACCAGTATCAAATATGCCGATTTAATATAAGAGTTGTAATCTTCGTGAATGTTGGCCTTTACACCCTCACAAATGTTATCTTCAAACATCCTTGTAGCGCAGGTTAATGTTTTATTTTATGTCAGTCCGTGAATAAGAATGAGGGCAAATAATCCCAAAGTATTATAATCGTCTGCATAAAGACTGATTTGTGTTTCTGAAGTTCATGAGTATACGTACACACATATTTCAAGTATTCTAAAGTCAAACCGTAAGGCCTACACTCATGTATTATATTTGAATAATATGATCGATCTTTAAATTAGCTGAAAATACAGCAATAAGAAAAAATGATGCAAACAAGTGGTAGCAATTATTTAATGTTGCTGTTTAAAACTGTTATCTGTATAAACAGTATTCTTATCAATTACACTAGACGTGTAAGGAAATAAAAATATTTATTTAAAAAAAATATTTTCAGAGTAGGAATTCATGATGTTGGTTCAAGAGAAAATCTAACTGAAGCCAGTCTATGTCAAGATCGTCGGAAACCTGATGGAATATTATAGTGACTGTGTACGTGTTCAGCATAACCCTTGTGTAACTTTGCCACTCGAACGGGGTATAGGAATGTCACGGAATGTTGTAGTTTTTATTTAGGAAAGACATGCACTCGGGTTTTGTTTATCGTGTGCAACGATACCCGAGGGTGATTTTTTTTATTTATATATATATGGGCAGTTGTACTTCGGAATCGTGAGTACAATTCGCTCTATGCCGCTCGTGCAAAGTGTTCTTGACACGGAGGACGAATCCGTATAAATACTTTGCTATATGTAAATGGTCTTTACATTACTACGGGTTTTGGCAACAAGCGGCTGCTTATATATGTGGATTTATTTTTTCCTGCTTGTTCTTCAAAAGGTTAATTTTTCCTTTATATCACCTTTGTTTGAATTATTCACAGCACTTTCTTTTCCTTTTTTGTATTTGCATAAATTTGTTAGCAATCCATATTTTATTGAAATGGAACAAACAGGGGAAAACCCTAACCACCCCCCAGGGATCAGATCGAGATTAAATTTGTATTTCAAATGCACTGTTGAAGACCATATTCTGATAGCGCACCACCCAAAAGGGTGCCAATTGCTGGTATCAAGTGCAGATACAACTCCTAAACAAATAGAGATTTTGGCAGCGTTGAAAGCCATGTCGGTTGACATGAGTAAAATTGCTGCATTGCAAAATGCTGGACCAAAGAGGTTCATGTTATATCCAAAAGATCAAGAGGTTCAAGTTCTAAACATTGACTCATTTATGGTTAGAGGGATAGAAATGTTTGTCCATGACGCCCCTCCTATTGAAAGGGAGCTGGGCCCAAAAATGGTCGAGGTACACTTCCATGGCCTCCCATTTTCAATTGATACTATAGAGTTGGAAATGAAGCTCCATCAAAGATTCCAAGTAACTAGCAAAGGGCATAAATACGGGAACTCTTGGGGCTTTGACGGAATAACCTCTGCAATAAGACTTATTAGAGTCGAAAAAAACCAAGCAGTCAAGATACCCCCGTATTTCTATGTGATGGGATTTAGAGTACGCTCATGGTACAAAGGATGTGAGCAGGACAGAAAATGCACAAAATGTGGGGAAAGGGGTCACGGTCCTTGGGATTGCAAAAAAGTAGACACACCCACGACTCCATATGCAGATGCTCTGCAAAATAAGACAAAGACTAACACAAATGAGGGATGGGTCCAGGTGGGCAATAGGAAAGAGCCTGTGTCTCAGGTTATCTTGCCCACTTTCATACATACTAACCCCTTTGACACTCTTATAACTGAGGTAGAAGAAGTGGTGGAAGCTTTACCAGAGGGAAAAATGCCTAAACCCCAACAAACCTCAACCCCAACCAAAATTAGCAACAAAAAGACCAACAAGAAGAGGAAGGCGGAGAGCCTCTCTTCCTCTTCTGAGGCTTTAGATCCTTTAGAAGATAGTGTCATAGAGACACAAATTCCAACCATAGAATCATCCAAAACTAACAAAACACCTAAGAGAACTGAGGAATCGAACTCAGACTCAACTCCGGAAAAAGACCTAGACTGTAATATGGACACCCTCACCTCAATGGAAAACAATGGAACTCAACAAACCAATGTTTTTGACAATACTCTTTATTCTAATATCACCAGTGATTTCGATATACCTGTCAGTGACACTTTATCCGAGAACAATGACCCAGGCTCCCCTCAAACGGAGGAAGATACAACTAATAATTTATAAACAATAGTCACTAAATTCTAATCACTTAAATTGGTGGCCACCTGGGAGGGAAAAAAAAAACAGAAATGGAGGAACAAAGCTTCCGTTTGCTGTCAATAAATGTTAATGGATTAAATCCAGAAAAAGTTAATAAGTTAACACAAATAAGGGAATTTGACTTACTATTCATACAAGAGACACACAATGGACTAACAGACGAACTCAAAGAACAACTTGAAAGAAAGCTGGATTGCATTATAATTCAAAGTGACTATGTAGGGAGGGATAAAGGGGGAGGGATTGCAATTTTGATAAAAAATAAAGTAGGAGTTAAATGGGAAAGAATAGAGGAGGGGGATTTTTTTAAAGGGAGACTTATTCATTTAAAAATAGAAGATTGTCATTTTTTAAACATATATATGCCAGCAGCTTTTAATATGAAACGAGCCTTTGCAACACAACTTATGGAGTACTTGGATAACTATATAGGGGAAAATTTGATAATAGGTGGGGATTTTAACTGGGTGGAAAATGACATAGACAGAAACACAAAAATTACACGTTCTGACTTAGAGATTATGGACATAATGAAACTGATAATGGAATCATTAGATTTGGTCGACATATATAGACGGTTGAATTTACTAAGGGTGGAATACACTTATACACGAGGGAATACATCAAGTAGATTAGATACATTTTGGGGCACACTTTTTGGAACAAATAAATATATAAAATCAGGGATATTAGATTATCAAATTTCGGACCATAAACTAATTTATTTAGAAGTAGGGATAACTAAAAGAACTAAATGGGGTAAGGGATCATGGAAATTAAATATAAAAATATTAAATACTGTGGAATTTATAGAAGAGATAAAAAGGGAAATAGAGGATTTTAAAAATAAAGGGAATAATGACATCATAGAAGAATGGGATAAACTTAAAGTTAAATTTAAAAACATAGCAATTTATCATTCCAAATTAAGGGTTAGGAACTTTAAACTAGAAACAGAAGCTATAGAAAATTTAATAAAAACAACAACAACACAGAACACAAAAGAAACATTAGTATTAAGATTAGAAAAATTAAAGACAGACTATCATAAAGGGAGGGAAATAAAAGCAGGTATATTTACAAACCTATATGAAACTGCAGGGGGTTTATATAAAAGGGAAGAATTAAGAAGAGGGGGGGAAAGAACACTAGAAAGATTAAATACGGGAAGGGAAATACTTGAAGACAAAACTCAAATACTGGATTACATACGGAATTACTATAAAGACCTATATACTTCACAGAGAATAGCAGACGAAGATATAGAAACATACTTACGTGAGACAAATTGTGAGAAAATTACCTCAGAACATAGGAACAAATGTGAGGAATTTATATCACAAGACGAAATAATAGAGACAATAGGGAAATTAGGGAAAAATAAATCACCAGGGAGAGATGGACTTTCTGCGGAATTCTATCAAAAATTCCATGGGGAGTTGTCACCAATTTTAGAGTGGTTATATAATAATATCGCACTTAGAAATAGTAAAATGTCTAACACAATGAGGGAGGGTATGATAACACTAATATATAAGGGAAAGGGAAATAGGGATGAAATAAAAAACTGGAGACCCATCTCACTCCTTAATGTAGATTATAAAATTGTTAGTAAAATCTTAACGGAAAGGGTCAAAAAGTGTCTTGACCCAATTATAAATATAAATCAAACAAGTGGGCCAAAAGGAAGAGATATACAAAATAACATTTTAAACATTAAAACTATAATTGATCACATTAATATAAATGGTACTACTAGTGCTATGGTACTAATTGATCAAGAGAAAGCCTTTGATCGACTTGAGCAGAACTATATATATAAGACACTAGAAAAATTTGGATTTGGAGAAAATTTCCAAAATTGGACCAAAATTCTGTATAATGATATAAACTCGATTGTACAGGTAAATGGAGCAAAAACGGAAAAATTTGAAATTCAAAGATCAGTGAGGCAAGGTTGCCCACTATCTATGCTATTATACGTAATAGCAATAGAAATTCTTAGTACCAAAGTTAGGAATAACTCAAAAATAGTAGGGATAAAAGTTCCAAACATCAAAGAAGAAGTTAAGATGTTACAACATGCTGATGATTGCACAAACTTTATCCAAGATGGAAAATCCTATATTGAACTAATAAAGGAATTTGAAAAATTTGGGAAAGTTTCAGGATCTAAGATAAATCCTGATAAAACTGAAATTTTATTAATAGGGAACTGGAGAGGTAAGAAACATGATCTGCCTGCTCTTCTTATTAAAGACAATATAAAAACATTAGGTATAAATTTTGGAAAAGACGAACTGAAAAACAATCTAAGAGAAATAAAAGAAAGTTTTAAGAAAAATTTGACAATCTGGGCACCATTGCCAATATGCTTAATGGAACGAGCACAGGTTGCAAAGAATTACATGTATGTGCACTTAAATTACAAATTAAAAACAGTAGACATAAAAAATGCAACACTAAAAAAAATAGATAACGATATTATTAAATACTTATGGGCTTTTAAAATACATTACACAAACAAAGATACTCTATACAGGGAGGGGAAGAGGGGAGGTCTAGGTCTCCCCCACCCCACCCTAATTAAATACACCAACATTTTAAATAGATTTAAGGAGATTCAAGTGGAGCCAAAAATAGCTTGGCAAGGGCTCTACATATATTATTTTGGTTTCTCTATGAAGCAGAGAAATGACATATATAGGAATAATAAATTAACAAAAATCTTAGATGTGCCAAGAAAATTAAGATCAATAAAAGATTTATTGTTTAAATATAGGGATGTTAAAGAATTTTGGGATACTGATACAAAATGCACATACAGATGGCTAGCACAAAACACAATAAATAAGGACAAAAATAAGGTAGAACAAAAAAACATGAATATTAACTGGGATAGGGCATGGGGAAACTGGGTCAAAATTCGATCCATTAAAATGAAAAGTACCTTGTTCAAATACATGCATGATGCATGGTTGACAGGGGAAATAGCAGTGCGACGGCATATGATCGCAGTGTCGCCAAAATGTCCACTATGCAAAAACTTTTCTTTTTCCAAAAAACATGTTATGACAGAATGTCTAACAAATATAACTGATAGAAACAAAATTGTGAATAACATTACACAAAATCAATTATATAGCAATATACAAATATTATATTTAGATGGCAAATTTCAAAAGATACTGTTAGACGAAATAACCTCATTTATAATTAGGAATATGATAGCATGCGGACCAATAAAAAATTATGGGGAAAATTTTAGATAAGGAGGGTTCAGGGAACTCAGGAGGAGAAAAGTACGAGCAATGAGAGCACGGGGCTATATCACATGGCGCTACGCGAAGTGGACAGGCCCGTGACAGAGTTTGGAATAAAGCTCACCTAGAGACATATCCACTATCAAAACAACTCACGGAATAGATAGGCTGTATAGTTTAGAATTGTTTCTTTTCCCAACAAAGCATGCTATCATATGAAATCACTGGTGATTTAATTGTTTACTCTGTGGAGATTTGTGAAAATCTACACAGAAAGCCCGTTTAAAGGGAAATATAAAATAATCTTTTGGAATGGAATAAGGAATTAATAATAAATAAATAAAGATCACAAAACAGATCGAAACGCGTGAAGTACAAACAATAATAAAAAAATTGTACGAATCCCATTTCGATCCAAGTGATCTAGTATATAAATAAGGAACTTACCAAACATGGAACATAATAGAACTAACATTAAAACAATAGATTGGTTTCAACCATTTTAAATTAAAACTAAGACACCATGTTTAGTACCAAATTCAAAATTTTTAAAGTAATTAAATACAACTTAAATATATATATATTGAAATAAATACCGTTTAGGTATTTATATGGTTAGAAAAACTGGGAAATATTTGACAAGAATGGCTATCCTTACAAAAACATACAGTATTCATATGAATACATATAGCAACATACACATAGCACAACACAAATAGCATACACAGGATACAGGAAAACCCCTAGCCAGGGTTAACTTTAAAAGATAAAGACAGACACCCATGATGGACCTTTAGGTTCGGGTGGAAATGTCATAGGAAAACACTAAGGACCAAAATATCCTCCTATTATCATATAATCCCGATGGGAAAAAATTAAGGATAGGTTTAAATTAAATGGAATTTATTAAAAAACACAAAACTACATATCGGGGGGAACACACTCACACATGAAACTTTTTTATTAGTTTTTTCAATAGGGGGAGGGGGCATCTGTCTGGTGCCCCCCCAAAGAGAAAATGGTTTCAAGGACTGTAGCTATAGGGTTATAGATCCGAGGGAGGGAGGATTGCACAGCTTTAGCTGTAGGGGTAAGTACATTTTTGATACTGAGTATAGCTTTTTGTATCACTATATTTACCTTTGCATGTTTGTTATATAGTTTTACACAGCATAATGCGTGCATTTTCTACTCTTGTTCGCGAGGCATTTAAATTGGTAAAGTAAAGCTATATTTTAAAATATAATTGTTAACTATTCAGCATTATCAAACAGGGAAGGTGTACTATAGAACCTGTCATTTTGTCATTATGATAATAATAGTCTTGATAATTTACCGTGTATAACGTCATTACGTTATGTCTATCAAGGTTAGTACACGGTGTCGGGTATCTTTTCAGCTATTTGTACGAGGGTGTTAAACGTCCGGGGTGCCCGGAGCTGTCAAACGTCGGGAGCTGTGATTAAATGCACTGGTGTGTCCAGAGCTGTTTAGTGTGCCGGAGTGTCTAATGTCTAGCGTCCGGAGTGTCTAATGTCAAGGGTGACAAGGGTGACTCAGCTGTGGAGCTGTCTAAATGACCAGAGTGTCTGGAGGGTCTAATGTTTCGCAGTATTCCGAGGGTCCGGAGTCTGTAGAAATTGTGAAGTTCTATTGTACCAGCTGTGGAGCTGTATACTAATAGTTAATTATATATATTTATTCGTAAATTGTTAGCCGTGGGCTAATGTGGGTTTGCGGAACCCAGTATATGGTTTGGGACTGGAAAGATAAGTTATCTGTCCTGTTATTATTTTTCAAATATAGTTCCGCTACTTGAGCGTATACATTTTTACTATGAGTAATCCTGCATTGTTTACTACGTGAGTAAACTGTATTCATGTTTTTTTTTGTGTAATTTTTTCGCTGGGGTTTTGTATCGGTTTTTGTATCATTGTATCATTTATTTGTATCATTATGATTCGTTTGCATCTTCTAGTCTGTGCGTATTATGTATAATTAAATCCAAGATTTGGATTACAATACGCACGCATTTCATTGTTTTGTTTATATACATATATCGCCACATTAAATCATAATTTTTATATATGTATCATCAAAGCGTGTTTTGCTGTTAATCCGAAGTGGTCTGTCCCGGTTATCTTGTTACAAATGGTGTCAGAAGTGGGATCATTTCGGATTTAACAGAGCACTGAAATTAGTTTGTAGATTTTTGTCTTTCAGACTCGCTTGATAAAGTATAGAGGGGTTAGGTAGATATCTAATGTTATTTTTCTTTGTATTTATTTAATTGTGTGGCAATTCTGAGAAGGGAAATACGGTTTACTGGTAATTGCGTGTTTTGTTAAGCCTGGACTTTAAGGCTGGTCACCGCCAAACTTCTGAAATGTCTTCTATGAAAGAACTGGTAGAATTGGGGAAACAGTTCGGTTATGAGGGGGAGTCCCTTAGAAATTTCGTTCGTGAGGAACAGGCTAGGGAGAGGGACCAAAGATTAAAGGAGAGGGAATTAGAAAGGGAAACCAGGAGTGAAATGCTAGAATTAGAGAAAGAAAAGATAGAATTAGAAAGACAGGCAGAAAAAGAAAACATAGAACTAGAGAAACAGGCAGAAAAGGAAAGGATAGAATGGGAAAGGGAAGCAGAGAGGGAGAAGATAGAAAGGGAAAAACAGGTAAGGTTAGAAACTTTGGAGATAGAAGATAGGAATAGGCAGAGGGAGCATCAAAGGAATTCTGAGTTATTGCAAGCTAAAAAAGAGGGGGAACATGATGTTAAACTGAGGGGTCCAAAATTGCCCCCATTTGAAGACGATAAAGATAATATGGATAGTTATCTAAATAGGTTCGAGAGGTATGCTACGGTACAAAAATGGAAGAAAGACGATTGGCCGCTTCACCTTAGCGCGTTACTGAAAGGTAATGCGTTAGACGTGTATTCGCGTTTATCCACGGCCGATTCGCTCAATTACCCCGTGTTGAAAGAGGCGTTTTTCAAGAAATATGAACTAACTGAGCAGGGGTTTCGCAAGAAATTTAAATATAGCAAACCCGAGAGAGGCGAAACATTTACCCAGTTCGTCAGTAGGACTTGTAATTACTTGCAGCGATGGTTGGAATGTGGCAAAGTCGTCAAGACATTTGAGGGTCTTGTTGATTTCTTGCTTCGTGACCAATTGTTAACAACATGTGGTAAGGAGCTATATTTATTTTTGAAGGAAAGGTCCTTCACAAATATACATGATATGGCCACACAGGCGGATTTGTTCGCTGAAGCCCGGGGAGGTTCGCAGAATGTCGTCACGCGAGATATCCAAGGGGGAAATCAGGTCAAAGACAGAAAACCCAGGGAACCTGATAAATCGGGTGGGCGTAACCAGGGGAAGCATAGTGACGCGAAATGTTTCATTTGCAAGGAAGTGGGTCATATCTCCCATTATTGTCCTAAGCGGAAGGGACCAGTCCAGAAAGTCGCGGTAGCCATTAGAGGCAGAAGGTCGGTAAACAGAAAACTAGATGTTTCCCAGCAAGCTAAGCGGGAAGCAGTACGCGAACCGGTGACGCGTTTAGAGACCAATTGCGATGCAATCCAATCAATCGGTACATGTATTTTTCCAGAGGCACGGGTGCCGATCGCAAACGGCACTGTCAACGGACAAGAGGTCAGTTCTACGAGACACTGGATGCACTACTGTAGTCGTGAAACGGAGGTTAGTCCGCGATGATCAATTGCTTGGGTTTAAATCACCTTGCATGTTACTTGACCAGACAATCGGCCATGTTCCAGTCGCCAGGATAATGGTAGAAACAGCTTTTTTGACAGGGACCGTGGAAGCTTTGTGCATAGCCAACCCGATATATGAACTTACTATTGGCAATGTACCGGGTTCGAGACTTCCAACCATAGAAGATTTCAGATTTCCCATCATCCAAGCTGTACAAACTAGAGGTCAAATCAAGGAGCAAAATAAACCATTACGTAAATTGAAAGTATCAGAAGCCATTACTGATATCTCCCGCAAAGAATTTCGAAATGAGCAAAAACGTGACGAGTCTTTACGTGCAATTTCAGAGAAAACATTAACGGGTACAGTGAAAAAGTGTAAAAACGGGGGTTCCTCTAAATTCCTTACTCGAAAGGGTTTAATGTACAGGGAATATTCTACATCAGACAGGAAGTTCCTGCAACTAGTGGTTGCCCAGAATTTGAGGTCACATGTACTCAAGGTCGCGCACGAGTCGAGTATGGCGGGTCATTTAGGCGTAAAGAAAACAACGGATAGGGTATTACGAGAATTTTATTGGCCTGGTGTCAACAGCGATGTAGCGCGGTACTGTCGCTCGTGCGACATTTGCCAGAAGACTACCCCTAAAGGTAGGGTAACTAGAGTACCGTTGGGTCAGATGCCGTTGATAGATACTCCGTTCAAAAGAGTAGCCATCGACATTGTAGGACCAATATTTCCACATACAGATCGAAAAAACAGATACATTTTGACGCTGGTAGATTACGCTACCAGATATCCCGAAGCCGCAGCTCTGCCATCAATTGAAACCGAACGTGTAGCTGAAGCGCTCGTAGACATGTTCAGCAGGGTCGGAGTGCCCGAGGAAGTTCTTACAGATTGTGGAGTACAATTTACCTCAGATCTCATGGCAGAAATTAGTAGGTTGCTATCCCTTAAACAATTACGTCAACACCCTACCATCCTATGTGCAACGGGTTGGTCGAGAAATTCAACGGGACACTGAAGCAAATGTTGCGGAGGATGTGTGCGGAAAGACCGAAGGATTGGGATAGATATCTGAATGCCCTTCTGTTCGCATATCGTGAGGTTCCTCAGGAAAGCTTAGGTTTCTCCCCGTTTGAACTATTGTACGGTAGGACAGTCCGTGGTCCTATGCGTATACTTCGCGAACTGTGGTCGGACGAGGTCGTGGACGAAGAGGTTAAGACCACTTATCAATATGTGGTTGATTTGCGCGAAAGATTAGAAAGTACATGTCGGCTGGCTCAAGAAGAACTCGTGAAATCAAGTAGTAGATACGCAAAGTACTACAACCGAGGAACGCGGAGGAAAAAGTTTTACGTAGGAAATCAAGTGTTGGTGCTTCTTCCAACGAATAACAACAAGCTGCTAGTTCAATGGAAGGGGCCATATGAAGTCAAACATGTAAAGGACGAAATGGATTATATCGTTGAAGTAGAGGGAAAATAGAAAACGTTTCACGCCAATATGCTTAAACTCTATGTAGCGAGACCTGGACAAACACTTGATAAAGGGATCTTGAATGTAGTATGCGTAGCGGTGATAGAAGATGGGTCTAATGATGAAGGGGAATTAGTCTCCAGTAAAGGATTGCCATTTGAATACCCGATTGACTTAGGCAAATAAAGTATTGACCAGATAAATATATGCCCTGATTTATCGGAAGGTTTATCGTTTGCATCTTCTAGTCTGTGCGTATTATGTATAATTAAATCCAATATTTGGATTACAATACGCACGCATTTCATTGTTTTGTTTATATACATATATCGCCACATTAAATCATAATTTTTATATATGTATCATCAAAGCGTGTTTTGCTGTTAATCCGAAGTGGTCCGTCCCGGTTATCTTGTTACAAGGAACATGGACCATGTAGAATATAACGAGTGCAGAGTTGCTTTTCTGTATATGCATTCGCTCATTCACAGATAAAAAACACCCCTTGATTTAAAGGATAATTTATAATTTTAATTATAAAAAAATAAAATACTCTGCCTTCTACGCATTATGATCATCATAAATATAATCGACACCACTGTCAGGGTAATCAACACAATCGTCGTTATTATTATAGTCCCAACATTATACTTCAACAAAATTTCAATTTCGCGTGTCCGTGTTTATCGTCTGTATCGATAAAACTAAAGTGGTTATTATGTGTTAAGTGATTGCATAAAAATAATCACTTTAAGTTATCTATGCTGTTTACAGTAGAAATTGTATTTAATCATGAGATTAATAGATAATAAACATAAGAGATACTCGATAATAGATCGCCAAGAATGACGAGCTTATCTGCCATTGAAACGTCAGCAATGACGGAGTGAAGATCCTCATAGAACTTGACATTCACTTCATCGGAGTTGTCCATGGTTTGATAATAGCAAATGATGATGGCAAGGTGCATTCTTCCAGACAAAATGGGAGTTTCATGGTTATGAGTCTGCTGTTTACACCCTTGAGAGGTACATTTAATTTGCCAAAGAGTGCTGTCGTCGCTGCAAATCAGACACCAGCCTCAAGGCGCTCTTCGCTTCCTCGGCCAGTCTAACAGAAAGTGTATCCGGAGCCTCTTTCGCAGAGTTAGCCTTGTCCTGCAAGCCGGGTCTCGCTCAGGGCAGCAATGTCCACGTTCCTATCAGAACGGTTCTCCTCTGGGGTCTTTTAGCATCGTCTCTTTCCATTAAGATGCGTACATTCCATGCGTCAAATGTGAGAGGAACAATCCTCATTTGTTACTTTTGTATTTTGACCACTAGCGGCGGTGTGCTGGCTAGGGACGTTTAGGACAGGCGATGTTTAGGACACCTTTTATAGCCCCTTACTCATGCTAGGGAGGTGAGCAGTGCATTCCTGATGAGGGCTGCTCAGTCACTCAGGGGACTGCTGGACTCCACTGCTGCACCATGTCAGTGGTGAACAACCCTAATGGCCTGAGTCGTCTGTGGCAAGGTCTGCGGCTAAGGCTGCCAATGAAAACACACCTGCCGCTTTGTTATTAGTTTTATCTGTATATTTAAGTTGTATTGTGTGATTGACTTTTTGCCATAATAAGGAATATAACATTGGGCTGACCTGTCTAATGTAATTTTTTAAAACATGTTTACTTAGATCCTGGTTCAGGTCATTGATTTTCGCCTTGAACATTGCTGATTTACCGGATATTTGCCATGGTCTTTATTAAAGGTTAAGCAAAATACATAACCTTATTTACAACTTTGAATGTTTTCGAAATGAACTTTGGATCCTAGTCCTAAATTAGGTTTTATATAAAGGCTGTTTATATCAGAGTTATTAATTGCAATCATAACATTTTTCATTGAATCAACCGTTTAGTTGTGTCAAGTATTATTCAGAGAAGTGCACACTTAAAAATGCATCATCAAAATTTGAAACTTCACTATATATGGTTATTAATATTAAAAAAACGTTATCTAAATTTACGTAAAATCATTTTTTGTCCTAGCGAACAAACTACAAAATCCGTAATGTTTCAACGTGGCGTCATATTTAATGTCTTGTAGATTAAAATATGACCAATTTAAGTGCAACTGTTGACGTATACATGAATATGACTGTTCAGGAAAACATAAAGTGGCAATAATAATAATAATTTGAAAGACGTAAACTGAACAATCAAGCATACCAATTTTAGAGTATCAAATATAAAATCACATTTCCATGCATCCCTTTGGTTTTTATTAAATGGTGCCTGAGATGTCACACAATGATAATGGTATGATAAGCTTGTAAAGGACATGCATGCTGAAAAATATAATCTTAATGAGAATCGTTCTATATCGGTGTAAGGATTGAAACTCCACATTTCGCGTGTATTAGATTCGCCACATTTCACATCCATGCAGCCTGTAGCCCTTTAAGCGGTATAGTCTTCCTTTGCTCACTTAGGTTTGTGCTCGTCTGCTGTTTTTATTCTTTGTTCAACGGTCTTCAAATTAAACTGTTTAACGTAATATGTCACCGGAAGGCACGATGAGTTTTACCACTGTCATCACTTAAGGTAAGCATTTCGTGCACTCGGCAATTCCAACCAGGTATAAAACTGTTGTTGTTGTTGTTGTTGTTGTTGGAGTTGGAGAAGGGTTTAAGTCCATTTTTCAGCACAAGATAAGCTATACATGGCGGCCAGTATTAATGGTGAAGGAAGAACTCGGGGAAAAGCCCCAAAAGAACCACTGACTCACGAGAAGATACAGGTATATTGGCCGAATCCGAAACTCGAACCCACGCAGACAGAGCTGAGATGGCAGTGAACCTTAACAAAGAGCGCGTTTGACCACTCGACCACACGGGGACCCCGTGACTACGTTTGGATATATTTACTAAATCTTTTAAATATTTGCACTGAGTTGTAACTTTGGTTTTATCAGTGTAAGTCCCGTTAATGTCTTCACATGATAACCTTAATACAACCATCAGCATTACAGACCATTGCATTTCGTGCACTCGGCAATTCCAACCAGGTATAAAACTGTTGTTGTTGTTGTTGTTGTTGTTGGAGAAGGGTTTAAGTCCATTTTTCAGCACAAGATAAGCTATACATGGCGGCCAGTATTAATGGTGAAGGAAGAACCCGGGAAAAAACCAAAAAGAACCACCGACTCACGAGAAGATACAGGTATATTGGCCGAATCCGAGACTCGAACCCACGCAGACAGAGCTGAGATGGCAGTGAACCTTAACAAAGAGCGCGTTTGACCACTCGACCACACGGGGACCCCGTGACTACGTTTGGAATTATTTACTAAATCTTTTATATATTTGCACTGAGTTGTAACTTTGGTTTTATCAGTGTAAGTCCCGTCAATGTCTTCATATGATAACCTTAATACAACCATCAGCATTACTGACCGTTGCAAATGTAAGATGACAACCATGCTATTTTAAGAAGAACGTATATTCTTTATTTATTACAGAAATTACAAAGTTTTGTCAGGCATTGTTGATACAATTTGAAGTTAACATTTCATATTTATATGTATGTTTCTTATCTCTCAATACAATTGTCCATTTATAATTCAGAAATGAATCCTTAGATCGAAAATGTGTTCAGGTTAGGGAGAAAATTCACTGAACAGTGTTTTTGCTCAATTTGTGAATCATATTTAGTTCATATTTAATTATGATCATCATAACAAAAGCAAATCATTATAAAATTCAATAGCCTAATGCCTATTTGATATAATTCCTACTTCAAAGTATAAATATAAAACGCATATGATTCTCAAAAGAAGACGCATTACACAAATCTAAATAAAGTCTGGTATGTTTATTTTTTTTAGCATTTTTATATGCAATTGAACTATTTTATTCCTTTGATTTATTTCATACATAACGAAGATAAAACAACGACGGAAAGATATCATGTCCTCTTTTAAAAACCTTATTTTTGCGTCAACGATCTTTGAGAGCCACTCATAAATGTTTGAATTATTATCTAAATATTACGACTATATGGTCTTAAGATAAGTCATGAAACAGAGTTAGAAGTTAAGAGCTTTATAAAATTCAACAAACAATTCATTTCCCTAGAATACAAAGTCAAAGTACAAGAGGAACTTAGGGTAATGTGTATTAAATCCTAAATACTTCTCGACTTATCAACCCCAGTCTTAATGAATAAAATTATTAATAAAAGTAAATAGAGTTATAAATAGTTTCCAACGCTGAAGGTATTGATGTGCTAGTAATGGAATGTAGTCTCTACTGTACTAATGTACCCATGACCTGAATTATAATGGTGTGCCAACAGTCTTATGTTGAATCACCTAAATATAATCCAAGGTTACTTTGTATTTACTTTAATTCCAATTTAACGTCTATTTCCAATCGTATTATAGAGCAGCATTTCGATAGAAAAAAATTCTGAATACTTTGAACTGAATCGCTTCTGAACAAATAAAAAAGTGAACAGAACAAATAATTCCACCTAAACGTATTAAATTACAAATTAATAATGACTTGATAAACAAGATTATATAAAAAGTACTAAGACCAAAAAGAAGATGGGTAAACAGTTTGTTTCAATAATACTCCCAACTATAATTATGCATGGTCGATTATTAAAGTTATAATAAAGCCCATCGCTAACATAATAGCCTTGACGTTTTCCAAGATCATAATCATAAAATATAACCTACACTCACAGGCCGATATAAAGCATATATTGGTTGTTTGCAAAATAATAATACAAAATCAATGATTCTTGTCGGGTGGACAAAGAACTTAATTTTAGATCAAGTCAGCTAAAGATTGCAATTTTACATGAGCCATAGCAAATACTAAATAAATACTAACAAACAATGCAAACTAAATATATATAATACTAAACAGAGAATAACTTTATTATAGATGAAGAATCAAAACAACTATGTACAAAATGGCATGCATACAGATGGGCCTCGATTTTGTCTGTGGAATTCTTGCTTAAACTGTATTTTGAGACTGAATGGGCCATTGTGGAAATAAATCATCTTTAAATTTATAAGCCGCTAATAGGATGATTGATCTTTTTCCATAATATTTTTTGGAATATTTATTGAAACACTTGGTCCTTTCGACAACATTATTTTGAAGCAATGCTGCATCAATTATTTTCGGAAATGATATATGATACGCGGTTGCACATGTGTCTGTATTGAAGCAGATTTGATGGTTGAACTATAATTCAGACCAATGATGTTTCGAATGCAATTATCTAGGCATGTAAATAATATAGCATCGACGATAATAATTATTATTAATACATTCGATATTTGAATAGAAAATGAGAACCGTTATTGTTTTTGATGCACAAAAACTAGTCCATTTGAAATCTATACATTTCGGTCGTTGTATGACACTCAGCTGCATTGACAATTATGTAGATAGTGACAATGGTGAAACACTGAACCTGGAGACATTTTATTTCGGAGGCGAGAATACATTAAACTTATTTGTTTGATATAACACATTTTCTTAATTTAATGTTACATGATTACAACACACAAGACACTCATGGCTAGAATATATTCAATACTGAAGCCTTAGTTGTCACCATCACTCAATGTGATCTTTCCCATTGTAGACTAGAAAAAACGTCGATGCAAATACTGCCCATTTTGAGCTTCCCTGAGGCCAGTGGCTGTCATTACGTCATCATACGACCACAACGTCACAATGCATAGTTGACGTGTTTCCACTGATATCGACGTAATCAATCGTTCCAGACAATTGAAACCGAATGATTCCTTTGATAAATGCATTATAAAGCTGCAGTTAAAATGTAAAACATTTAATGCACGCACATTTCATGGACAGTGAGTTGTTTTCTTCTTCTGAGAGTCTAAGTCACTTTATCAGTGTCTTTATGATTGACCTAGGAGTTATGAATGACATAATAGTTCGATCTGTATGTAACTTTCCGGTAAATCTTAATTGTTGTACGTCAAGTTATACTGAACGATACTAAACACGTACCTTCTAGGTACAACATGTGTAACTTACCTGAAACTGTGAATGATCGTTCCGTCGTATCAATCAGATTTTGTTTCTGGACTTTTTACTTTTTTTGCTTGCAATCTAATTCACACCGGTCTGAGCTTTACACATACAGGTGAACAATTGCAAAAGTAGGATAAATTGGGGATGGACGTAAAAAGTGGCCAGGAGGAAAATGATGGGTCAGAAGAAGGAAAAACTCCCACTTTTACCCTTATGCTGAATGATGTTTCTAGCACACCTAGGTGTATATCTAATCAAATCTCTTGGAAACAGATGTATTTCAATATATTCAAAATTAGCCCACAAATGCGCTCCCTACCCCCAGGTTACAAGGAAAAAAAATAGTATGGGTGGAATGAGTTGATTATTCTCTGCCTGTATAATGCTACTATACATTGGCATTTTCATCGAAACAGATTAATGGGGATTTATAAATGTTAATAGTTCTCTGCATCTGAATCAATTTATTTATTTAGTCATTTTACTTTGTTTCAGAAGTACAGCAGAACTGGAGAATTTCCAGAAGTTTGATTTTATTGTATGCCTCCAAAAGACATTCATATAAGCCATCAGCTTTCAGAGCTAGGAATCTGTTTTCAGCTCTTGATTATAACAATCATATTGACAGAGATGTGATTGTAAACACAGATGGAACAATAAGGTAATAAACTTTATTCTTGTTAACGTAATAATTCATCTTTGTTAAAATTTTAATTTTTTACCTGAAAGTTGATAAACCATCTGTTTGTGGTACAATTTTATCTTTTACAGAAGACATGTTTGAAAATAAATTTCAAAAACCAATTTTGGTTAGAATTAGTCTAATGTAATTAGAAAATTCTGTAAAGAATCTAAACATTTTTATGACATATGGGTAAGATACAGATTTGCTATTTTGACATTTTCATCTGTAGCAAAATGATTTGTTACATGTAATTGTATGCAGTTTTTATTTGGACTTTAGAGAATTAAAAAAATATAAAATGACATTGTCAGTGAAATGTTTGCATTTTCTTGTCAGATACCAAAGGTCATTCAACAAAAAAGTGAGAGATGGTCTGCATACCCAAAGAAAGCTGATCAACAGTACCTGTATATTCCAGAAATAAATATGAAAATATTGAAATGAGGTTAGATAATAGAGTTGGAATGAACCAGCCAGTTGTTTTGGACATAAATGATCCTGGGTGAATATCTGATGTACTTGCTCCAATACCACCACCACCTACAGAAGAGATTGTTACAAAGCAGAAATCTCATTTTAAGTTAAAATGATTTAGGCCTTTTAGTCAGGTAATACCTGTTGATATCAAATTGTTATGGAGAGACTATTCTAGTGATTGTATGGTAAGAAATGTTACCTACCATGGACTCGTATAGACTTTGACAAAGTCTTTTTTGAAGTGCCTACTATGAGCTGAAGTCCAGCATCTGTTTGATTTCCAAGCAGCAGTATATCTTCAGACCACTGTTATGTTCTTAAAGCTTTTAAAAAAAACATACATTTTAACAACAAGATGTAAGACCTTTTCTAACTTTTCATACCCATTGCATTTATACTTGTCTTATATGCATGTTTAGATTGAGGTAAATGCAGTGTATATTGGCCATATGATGTATAAAAAAGCACAGCAGAGGCTATACATTGTAAATCATTTAATCTTATAGAAGTAACAAGAATAAAATCATGTAATTACAAGTCTGTATTATTGCATAATAAAGTACTTTTTAACAATTTTATTTTCTAAATGTTTTGTGTAAAATTGCAGTCAGAAAGATTTCTAGTATACTTGGAAAAAGAAAAAAATGTACATTGGAGCAAATGACTTCAATCCATACTCTTCATCTTGATTTAATTGCTCCCGCTAAACATGCCATTAAAGGTTCACATACAGTTTTAAACTGATTTTATAAAGAAAATAATGCTGTTAACTTCTGTCTTTTTTTAATTAAAAAAAATAAATAAATTAGAAATGATATTCACCGACTATATTTGTTAAAAAAGTTACTATTTACATACTGGTGTTGACCGTTCCAGTGGCCTAGTGTTAAGAGCATCCACCTCATATGCAAGAGGTTGGGGTCCTTGATCCCTGGCCAAGTCATACCGAACACATAAAAATGGTATTAACAGCTGCCTCATTTGGTGCTCAGCATTAAGAGGTTAGTGTATGGACTGGTCGTCCTACTGTCAGGATAATGTAACTGGGTGGGATGCCATTCTACATGTCTGCGGCATGATGCCTTAGTGCCAGACATCACTATAAACTGCCACACTTCAAACATCATAGCAATGTGACTCATAAATTGTTCAAGGTATGTTAAAAATCCAAATCACACACAGTTACAATTTTTAAAACAGAATTTGGCATATTTCCATCACTGTAGAGTAGGCCCAATTTCATGAACTTGAGCAGTGATATATTGTTGCAAACAGTGTGAATGGTCAGTTAACAATTAAAACACCCCTGTGCATATGTAAGAGTTTGTTTGTCTGTGTAGGCTAATTAGTATCAACACTGGTAGCATGACCCCTGCATACCTGAATTTGATATGTATATCTGAGCCAGTTTTGCATTGTACTTCATACAGTATATATACTAATCAGTGTGTGTGTGTTTGTGTGTGTGTGCCTAGTTACCCTAATTTTAAAAGAAATGCAATAGGAAACATACATGGGGGTGAGGGCATGGGCTTAATTTCAATATTTGTTTCTCTGCAGTAGTTTGTTTAGGTGATGTACTAAAGTTTGGCATTGAGTAAATGGTAATCAATTTTGTCAAAAGTATGAAAAACAAGCACAAGATATTAAAACATCAATGTAATTTCTATAGAACTGTCTAGTATTTTGGAATGGGATGTTTGTAATCAATCTGTTATAGTAATGGTACACTAGTTTCTCATATAAAATGTCTCTGAGAGACAAAGAGAAAGGAAGAACAGAGGCAGACATTAGACGGACTGGAGGCAATTGGACTACCAGTCCAGAGAAAGATCATACAGATGAGTAGGAACACAGGACAGGAGGAAAATCAATTACAGTCAGATGATAAAATAGGCCATAACTTGGTCGAGTTAAAGACGAGTGATAGGGTTTTAATTTGAGTTTCATTTGAGAGATGACTGTTATTTAATGATATTAAATTGTTGTTTATTTGACTTTCACATTTTGTGTATTCATTAATTTAACTGTCGGCACCACTGACTGGGAGCTCTGAGCATTGCATCTCTCTATCACTACTTCAATTCCTCATAAAAACAAGCCAGGAGGTCTTTTGTAATAATTTAAATAATATTGGGAGTACCCCTCCCAACCTAAATAACACGGAAAATCTGTATATATTATATGCCATAATTATTCTTAGATGATATCCTTCATTTTTATGCCTGACTGTACTCTTGAATTAAAGTTATGTCTGTACATGCACATTTTGTACATATATAAGTTTAGTAAATTACATAATATATAACAGTTTTACAGTGTATGCAGCTGTGTACATTCATCTGGGTATTTATATAAAGGGTATAATTATTTCTATGGTAAATGAACACATTTAAAAAACTGAAAATTTGATGCATTTAATTGGTGTCAAGTATATTTGATTTAGTTGTAATAAGACGGCTGATGATGCACATATTATGTGATATAAGCATTCAATGTTGCTTTTGATGAACTAGTATTTAAGTCTTAAAAACCTTATTCTGTTTCCAGAGCTAATTTTTTTCACATGTAATTGAAATTAATGAGCAGTATCTGGATAGAATAGTATCCTAGATTTTGTAGTTCTGTTGATATTTACAAGCCAATCTTTATTCATGAAACACTGCAACAAGTTTTGCTTTCTCAACTCATGACTATGCGTTATTTATCATTTAACTTAATGTGTTACTGTATATGCACAATTAAAATCATGTTCACAAGTGTACTTTCGTTGTTGACATCCTTTGCAAGCAGCAGAGAGGGTGAACAGACCACGTTTTCAAGCAAAAATAAGGCTTCCAGATCACGTTTTCGAACAAAATATGGCCTATAGATAACGTTTTCGAACAAAATATCAGGTTTCCAACAAATCTCATTTAACCAAAAAAAAAAGTCTCCATTTTTGCAAAAACGGAGATTTTACGATTTTTTAATCAATTTTGCTCGCAACGATGTGGTCATCCACCCTCTCTGCTGCTACAAGTTAACAAAAAATAAGAAATGATTTGATCAAGTCTTTAGGATGAAAATCATTTATGATTTTACAAACAGACTAATCGCTAACACCTCTTCTTGTAAATCAATCAGATTATTTGACTGGTCGGTGAGTTTGAAATTAATTCTGGTTAATGAATTATTATGGCATCGCATGTAGACAGGATTAATTGGGTTTTCAATAATTAGGAATCCTGGAGGAGCTGTTGGTGCAAACGAATAAAGAATATATCCTTGCTGAGCTTGATTTGATCGTTCGAGATTAATTTGATAGCTTCCTTCGATAACATCACATACTAAATTGAGCGCAATCACCGATGAAATATTCACGTTGAACGGAGCGATATGCCTACCGCCACCATCTGGGTCATTATTGTGTTTGAGGATTTTTATTTCCGGTGATGCTGTTTTTTTCCACGTATCATGAATTATTTTGAAACCAACATCGATGGCTTCATTGAGAAGTTTTTTTAGTTCTGGTACGTTATATCCCGGTAGTTTGAATGTTGGAATATCTTTAACGGGGATTTTATAGTCTGTTGCAAATCTTATTCTCGATAGGGGATTATCGTCATCTAATATATCCTGAATAATTTTTAGGTTAAATGTTTCCATATCGTCGATAATTTTATTGCATGTTTCTACGACGTTGATAAATTCATCTCGGGTGAGAGAGCCGGATTTAAGAGATATTAACAACAGTGAAAAATCATTATTCATTGCTGTGAAATTTTTAACGATTTTAGGTTTGTCAACAAAATGATGTCCCTCTATTCCCCCACCCCCCCTGGCTTCTCTTCTCCGGTTTCGTAATATCCGATACCAAAAAAATCTATAGTGAATTGGTGATCTTTATAACTCTTTATTGGATTATCAGGTTTTATTCTGTCGGTGATATAATCAGTTTTTTGTGGTTCTGGTAAATCAACGGTTTTTCCACCGGGTGGTAATTCAGGCCATCCTAGTATGGTTCTTATCGAGCTGTTATAGATATCTACGACGTATCCTTCTGTGCTTATCTCAATTGCGGATGATAGCGTCGGTTCATGAACTGTTATAGCGATTTTTGATTCTTTTCCAGTAATCGATTTTATTCTACGCGCGAATTCATTATTGATTTGTTCGATTTGGTATGATCCGGTTGGTATGGAAACGACGTTCCAGTCTGGGGTACCGTCGGGTTTATTCTTATTTGCAAACACTAAAGAATTATTGGGTTGTTGACCACCAAATGATTTTGATCTGATATTAGGCCAACTGTGATACATTCGTAGTTTTGCTAGCGCTATCTCCTTCACTGGGACCGGAGAGGGGAAATTCACACTGAATTCTGGATTCGTTGATGTTATTGATATCATGCTTGTTTGTACTGGGTTCGTGTTCTCCACTATTCGTTGAAGTAATTCCTGCGGTGTTGTCATTGTTATTATACTCATGATTTATTTCTAATTTTGGTATCGAGGAATCATAAATACTGACCATCACTGAGAACTCACAATCTGGTAATGTTGATATTATTGAGATCATTTTGTTTTTTGGGTTCGTGTTTTCTGATTCCATCGGTGTTGTCATTGTTATTATACTCATGTTGTCGCTCTAATTTCGATATCGCGGAATCAAAAATACTGACCATCGCTGAGAATTCACTATCTGATATAATCGTATTATCGAGTGACGACGATATCATCAGGGATAATTGCGAGTATGCGGTTGATGCAATATGAAATTGAAGAAAGTAATTCTGCAGTTTACTCTGGCTGCATGATGATATCTTTTTTGCTATCCCGGTTGATATACCCCCGATTGTAGCCACCGCAGAAATGCAAATTGGAACTACGACCGGGGCAATCATTGTAACCGATGCAAGTATTATTCCGGCGCCAGTGAGAACGCTTGACACCGAGTATATAATAACATCAATTGCGGTGATTCTTCGTCGGTATTTTTTTATTTTTATTTGATACTCCTCAGTGAGGGTTTTGAGTCTATTCTGAAATTCTCTGACCTGATCATAGCGACATTGAGTTGATGAAATCATTGTTATTTTAAAAAAGCTAGCGTTTTCAATTGTGAAATCCTTTCAATTTATTTACTTAAATCCGCTACGAATTCCACATACCATGATACTGAAGTTTTAGTCAAACTTTTATCATCGGCTTTTATCGTTAACCGTTCAGTTGTATCCTTGTCGATGATCGTTGATATCACATTATTGACCCCGGATGAACTAGACGATGATATATTAAATTGAATTGGTGCTACCAGCGTTAATCGATAAATACCCTTGATAGTAGCTGTGATATCTAATTTGTTGTTTGCAGGTGTCCACTCAAATGATCCGTGTTGGATTGTATATACTACGTTGTTGGTTTTCTCATGAGGAATTTTTGTTTTTTCAATGATTGTTATCATCCTCGAAAAATCACCTTTGACGGCCTCGATGAAGTTTTTCGTCTCATCGATGGATTTTTTAATATCAGGGAGTTTTATTTCAATTTTATCTAACGGGGTTCAAATAAATTTATCAATGATATTTCTACGAAATGATATAAACTGTTTTCCGTTTTCTTCAATTCTAGATTCAAGTGTTGTTAGTACAAACACAGAAGTTTTTAACTCATCGTTGAGAGTTTTTAATCGATCTGTAATCGTCGAAACGAGTACACCCGGTTTGAGTTTACCCTGATCGGAAAATAACGCGATAGTATCCTCGATTGCGTTTTGTTGTTTAACCAAAATATCATCCAGAGAAATATTACTGGTTTTCAATTTACCCTGATCCGAAAATAACGCAACGGTGTTCTCGATTGCGTTTCGTTGTTTAACTAAAATATCATCCAACGACACATCACTGGATTTCAATTTACCCTGTTTGTCTTGAAATACAACTATTTCATTAGGATCAACATTTGTTAAGTTCTACGTCTCAGCGATTTCATCTTCAATTATTTTTTTTATATCCTTGACAGAATCAGGTGGTGCAGTGCCATCGGGTTTGGGTTTCAAAGATCTCCCCCAAATATCAATCATGTTATTGTAAAACTCTTTCTCTCTCTAAAATCGTTTCGATTTCCAGCGATTACTAGTGTATTCATTTACGACAACATGTGGTGGTTTTCCGCTTGGGTTACTCAAGGAGTTAGAAATAGCGTCAAGGACATTTAATACTTCGCTGCCGCATATTGGTGGGTCAATCATTTGTTGTGTTGGTAGCGTAGAATACCAAGTCTTCATTGGAAGGGTTTTTATATACCGCATAAACTCTTTTGGTGGGGCTAATCCATATGAATCAAAATAGACAATCCCACGTGGATCAATAGCGTATGCAACCCAGTGAGTACCAGGTCCGGTGCTGTTATCTAAATTAATGATTCCGGTTTCAACGCTGTTTGGTTGATGTGGTAATTGATCTTTCATAAAGACACCTCTAAAGTTTTTAATCGCTAGTTTTTTAGCAGCATCCATTAAATCAAAATTGGACATAGGAATCTTCGATTCCTGAATTAATAAATCGTTCCTGGTAGTCTTAGACCCTTTCCGCTGTACCACGAATACGGGGTTAATGGTAGTCTTATACCCTTTCCGCTGTACCACGAATACGGGGTTCCTGGTAGTCTTAGACCCTTTCCCTTTTTTTTATATCCTTTCCATGTTGCCTTCTTTAGTGCCATTCCTGCTGCAGTACCAACGGCTCCTAACGCCGCTGCTTTAGCCACCGCTGGGGCAGCCGCTGCAATCAATGCTGGAATCGCAGCTAACAACGGAAATATACCGCCTGTTTTAATCATATTTTTGATAGCAGCCGCAGAAAGAGTAATCTGAACACCTTTTTTGGCTGCAAGTGCATCATTGAAATGTTTTATTTGACGAGTTGTCAGCGATAGTTTATTTGCACCACCAGTCATTTGGTTATGTTTCAACGTGATTGTGGTTCCACATTTTTTAGCTGATTCCGATTGCAATTTTTTTAATTGACCGGGAGTTAACGCAACACTAATAACACTATATGACATTATACATAATTGATTGATTCTAATTCAATGAAAAATCGAGAAAATCAATCAAAGATTTTCTACTGGTGCATCTACCACTCTCATTCTTCCACCAACACCTTCAAGTAGCATTGATTTATCACTGAGAATGACAGCAACCGCTCTATAATTAGCAATAGCACCACGAGTCACATTAGCTCTAAAGTGTATATCAACGACAGACTGTCTTGTTAAATCGAGATGTTCCAGCGAAAAGTAATAGATCGGATATAGATTTTTAAAATCATATTGTGATATTTGCAAACCAGTATCGACATTTTGATCGCGTGCCATAAATGACAACAGACGATGATAAACTCGTGCAATATGATTTTCGGTGTAATTAAGTTGTATATCCTCGGATGGTTCCTGTTGGCCGTTTATTCTCAGTGAGACGTCTTTCACACCTAATTGATCAAATATCATATGACTGGAGAGTTGATTGCCAACTCGTGTGTTATCCTGTAACGCAATAAATATATGACGTGGCGCAGCAACGCCTTGTTTTGATGCTAGATTCCACGTGAATAACCCATTGATATTTGATTGTTTAACATCTGTACTCACGGTTAGCCAACTCAACAACGACTTTCGTCCTTGGTCCATAAATGATAGTAATCGTTCTTCTGCGGTGATTGCTGGAGTCAACACTGGCATCCACAATGATATTTTTGTTAAATTGACTTTACCGGCATCAGCATTGGGATTTGCAGCATCTGCTGGAATCCTCCAGATTGCGTCATTATCATCACTCTTTCGTACAAGCGATACTGTATGCTTCGCCCCGTAGATAACTTTTCTGACGTTTCTACAGAATCCAAATATGTGATGCAGTGGAATCGCGCATGAAAATGATTTACGCGCTCCTTGCAACATTGAAATACGTGTTGCGGCTCCTAGATTGAAATTAACGTCGTTGTTTATTATCATATTCTCGACATCAGCATCACTATTATCACGTTTTTTTGGTCGTCTTACAACAAATGGATTTCCTCCAGCGGTATTCTTACCATCTTTTGCAAACATCATAGAGGGTCCTGCTGATCTTGTATAATCATCGGAATATCTCGCTAACCCGATTATTGTTGTAGCCATATCAACATCGCGATCTATGGACTCAATTTCTTTTCCATCAATGAGATATCTAGCACTCTCAAATAACGCCATAATACCATTATTGACAAAACCGACTTGAGTACCATCTGGATACGGTGCTGGTACAGCAGGAGTATCATCAGCTGTTACAAGTTCTCCTTCTACTTCAATAAACGCTTCACAGGGCAAAAAGTATTTACTGTTATCATGGACTTGAAGTTCAATTCTTGCTCGACTATTTGAGTCTATGGCATGAAAGGCGTAATATTGATAATCGCGTACAGAATCATCCTTGCCAACTGGGGCGTCTATATCAAATGCTGGATCACGTGACTGTTTGAACATTTTATTCTATTTATCAGAGTCTAAATAGTGAAATCGTAAACAATTTTTCCATTTTCATCGTCGTAGTTTTTTAAAGCCACTTCCTGCTATCATATTTGCAATATTGCTTTGGTCGGGGGTTAAAGCCATCGACGCTAATTTTTCGTCTACTGCGTTATTTATAATTCTACTAACACTTGCAGGCATTTCCGCTGTAGATGGTAACGGTTTCTTTTTTCGTCTCACTAATGATGTTAATTTATTCTTCGCAGTTGAAAATGCTTTTCCAGCAAGATCTCCAACAGCACCAATACCCTTATCACGAATAACTTTAATTGCTTGCATTCCTAGTTGTTTAGCTAACGGCATCACTTTTGGAGCCATTCTCGCAAATAACCCCGCAATGGTATTGCCTAAACCATCTCCGTAGCATGCTCTATAAACCGGAAACCGTGAATTAACTACATAGACGGGGGTTGGTTTATCATGATTGTAGTGTATGATCATTATTTGAAATCAGAAACCATTTTTCAATTGGAAACGCTAGCGTTTTTATTCAATCCCGGTGATTAATCACTGTGATAATCCTCTACTAACTCGCCAATGAAATCTCGATATGTTTTGATATCCATGATACCGCCTTGAAATAAACGTCTACAGATATCAGCTGCTTCATTAATTATTTCCGGTGAGTTGTTTCCAGCTCGTTTCCCTCCGATGAGAACCTCTAATCGTGATATATCATTGATAACACTACCAGGACATGTCGTGGTAGAGTCAAAGCCATCCTTTGGATTTCCAATCGAATATCCTTTTCCGCTTGTTTCCTCAGTTGTACCAGTTGCGCCCTCACTATCATCAAGTAATTGCCTTTGTCGGCCTCGACTTTTTTTTTCTCGTTCTTGTTGTTTTTGTATACCATAACTATCAACTCCTACTTTAAAAGATCTATACTCAATTGTATCCTTTTTCAAATTACCAGTAATCCCCTTATTCGTTTTATACAACCAATTAAGCCATTCATCTCGGCTTATTTTACTGTTTTTATACTCGTCTTTTAAAAAATCCTTTCTAGAATCAAAGCTTTTGGCGGCGAAATCACCAAAAGTCGTGTAATCCTGGTGTTTCTCCAATTGAGGTCGTTTGATTTGTGTTATAGCTTCTTCGGTGAGTTTGTCTATAAAGGGGATACCTTTTGGGGTGACGACATCAACAAGTTGTGGTTCAGGTGTGGAAACTCTTTGAGTTTCAGGCGCAGAATCATCAATATCAGCTAATCGTTCATACTCGCGCTGAGTTTTTATATCACTGGATAACTGTTGTATCCCTGCGCGTGTTTGTCCGGTCTCTGCTGCTATCTTTTCAAGCGTATCAAACAGCGGCGCCTTCTTTACTCGTTCTCGCTCAGGAATATCTCCGTATATCGCTGCTTCAGTTAACTTTTTTCACATCTTTGGTCGCACTTGTTATCGGAGTAAACAGTTGTTCACTTGACACAGAAAAGTCAGTCTGCGCTTGTTGTCGTTGTTGTAGTTTATTCCGTACAGAGTCACGAATTGGTACAAATCTCCTGATTGCATCCAGTCGTTCACGAGCCAATCGGGTTGTTAATGCTTCATTGACCATTATTTAAAATCAGAAACAATTTTTCAATTGTAAAACTATTTTTCAATCCGACCTAACACGATCATGGAAGTGTTATTTCATCGTGATACACCTTCGTTCATTGATGGGGAAAGTGTCCAAATTGTATATAAAATAATAATAATGTCACTTTCCCCACTTTTCCATTTGATCAATCCGAACCAGCCATCAATTTTTTATTCACTGATTTCAACAGTTTTAATCAAAAAATGCTAAAAAAAAATTAAAATCTCTATGATGGACGGTCACAATCAAATAATGATAAATGGTTGGTCAATCAAAATTGTTCATTTTCTTGAATTAACGCCCGTAGGTTTCTAACTTTAGAATTAACCTCCTTTTTCAATTCGTATTCGTACCCCAATTCTTTTCGTATTCGTTCTACGATGGTATACAACGGAGCGAACACACTTACGTCACTGGAAAATGCGAGAGAGTCTTTAATAGAATTCTGAATTCTTTTGATGAGCGCATACTTCTTTGGTAGCATATATTTATTGTTGTTAACTCCGTATTCTATATCCTGAAAATCAGAGATGATTTGATCAGGATTTAACCCATCTGATAGTTCAATATCCCAACTTTTCAATTTTGAAATCTCGGATAAAATGCTATTCATGTTTTCAGAATTCATTATTCTATAATAATGATATATTTCTAAATGAAAAATATGACGCATTAGACGTAAGTAAATCGAATTTTCTGTCCTGTCTTTTTTGAAATCGCCGTTTTGGTTATCCCCTCTGCAACTCTTCGTACTGAGGATCCACAAATATCGAGGTGCCTACCGGCTTCATTCATTGATTGAAATATTTTTTCTTCGTTAGTTATCGTATTCAAAGATTTTACTGGTCTCGCTTTTTTCGAGTATTTCCCAGTCCCCCCTCGTTCGCAATTTTCACTTTGTGTGATAGCCTGCAGATTTGATAAAGAATTGTTCTTTGGATTAGAATCGATATGATCAATGACAAAATCATCCTGGATCAATCCATAAAAACACTCAAATGCGAAACGATGATTGAGATATCTCTTCTTCCCAACAGTGAACACCAAATACCCCATACCATTGTCAGCACCAACTGGTTTCTTCAGTCTACGATTTCTTACAACACCATCACTGGATGCTTCATAATTTGTGATCACAGGGTGTTGTCTGAATTCTTGGTTCATTCGTATACATAATACTATTGTTTGTCTAATTCATTGTATGGTTTAATGATAAATCTTTCGATGTAGTCTTGAGGAGTTCTTATGATTTTATCCTTGATACTGACTTTGTCAGCGTCAAGAATACTGACTTTATCAGCGTCAAGAATACTGACTTTATCAGCGTCAAGAATACTGACTTTGTCAGCGTCAGGGTCATAATTTCTGATTGATTGTCCATTTTTTATTCTTTTATCATAATATCGCTTCAACTCCCTGTATCGCTTACCACCACAATTTAGACACAACTGAGATTTTCCCCTGACCCCAACTCTACATAGAATACAAGGTAACGGACCAAGGCTTCCACGTCGAAAGCTTTACATATGATACCCACAAAACTCATTTCTGCATGATTTGTTACACGGGGTTACTGATCCAATCATAAGCCACTTGCAGTGATTCATTATATAAAAATCTTTCATTTAAATGTTTGTTTTAATTATAGTATGAGGGAATTAAGGAGAACGCCTTCGAAAAATGCTGATAAGGAGTTTAAGAGATTATTAAAAATCAATCCTAGATTTAATCTCGATAGACCCAAAAAACGTCCAATAGACGGAAACATGAAAGTGTTTAAGAGATTATTAAAAATCAATCCTAGATTTAATCTCGATAAACCCCAAAAACGTAACAAACGTCCAAGAGACGGAAACATGAAAGAGTTTAAGAGATTATTAAAAATCAATCCTAGATTTAATCTCGATAAACCAAAAAAACGTAACAAACGTCCAATAGACGGAAACATGAAAGAGTTTAAGAGATTATTAAAAATCAATCCTAGATTTAATCTCGATAGACCCAAAAAACGTAACAAAATCAATCCTAGATTTAATCTCGATAAACCCAAAAAACGTCCAATAGACGGAAACATGAAAGAGTTTAAGAGATTATTAAAAATTAGTCCTAGATTTAATCTCGATAAACCAAAAAAAACGTCCAAGAGAGATTACCCTTGGAAAGATGCTCAATTCAATCTCGATATAGCTTCTAATACACCAAAGAATACAATTCTTGACAAAGCCATGATTAGTAAAATCAGAGACTGTTTTAATGAATTCAAGCGTGATGGAGCATCTTATTGTTGGTCAACATTTCGAATTGATGGTGTTGTTGATGCTACCATGAATGATGAAAAAGCAGCAGTGATAATTTCACGTGTTGGGGAAAAACGGCATTTTTTCCGAATCAAATTCATTATCGAAGTCAATGGCAAATGGATTATTAGGGATAAATTTGAACCAATCCTCAAGAATAAAAAAGCTGTCATTGTGAGTAGAGATTCCAAACCAGGAATTCTAACCGGCATTGACAGACCATACTACGAAAGATCTTATCCCGTTACAGCAATGGTTTATGGGATATATCCGTTAAATGATAAACCCGATATCGCAAAACTAGCTCCTATGAAATATTCTAGTTCACTGAATTGTGTAGCAGAACGAATAATAGAACACTTCACAAATGCATCCCGAGGAAATAAACTAACTGATCTAAGACGAAAAAAAATAACCGAGTGGGAATTAACGGTAAAACAGCACGGTGCAAAGATTTCTGATATAGCTAAATTAGAAGCATCATTAAAATTCCCAATATCAGTAACAACAATAACCGGAGAAGTATTATACGAACCGAAATATCAATCGCGGGGAGCCCCAATACAGATTATTGATCATAACAAACACGCGTGGACACCTGCGGTAACAATATTTCCACGAGATAGAACCGTGAAATATATCCCTAAGGAGTTCGTCGGGGATGTTTTCTATGAAGAGAGATTATTTGATGCTATTCATGCGTTGTGTAAAGATGATCCTGTGTCAGTGTGGTTACTTAGAAGTGATGAAGAATTCGATCAATTTGTAAAACCAAATGGTGAATTATATCGCATTGAAGAATTAGATAACAGAATGAGAAAAATCGCTAGTGATTTTTCACCGGAGAATTCCCATGAAAAACTACTCACGGATAGTTTTACTATTCCATCAGTGGTAGCTCATTTCGCAAGAGAAAAAAACTCATGGCGTCCAACACGAAGTGATTTTCTCGAGGATGTTAAATTGAGTTGCGTCGAATTCGGTCATAGAGGACTGTGGAATACGAAATACTCACGTGATGGTATGATTTCAATTGATATAGCCGCGTGTTATCCCGGAAGTTTCCTCGGATATGGGGAATGCGCTGAGTACTTCAAACGATTTGGACACCCCACGCATGAAATGACTCGTGTTACGATTAATGGACCATTGCCTGATTTTGATTTAACCGGATTCGCTCGTGTGATATCATTTGAATTAGCTACAGGGTTACATCCGTGTAGTTATGTTTGGCTCGGTAGACACCTATCTGAAAAACATTGGATGCCAATAGTGCTATTGAGATATATGATTGATTGTGGTATGCTAATATCGTTGATTGTTTCCGAGGCTATTATATGCTATCGAGCTCAGAAAGAAGTTTGGCTACCACAACCCGATCTAGATAGAATAATCAACGAACTACGAAAACAGTTTCCAGATTTCAGTGAAGAAGAAATCATAAATTGGTCTAAGAAGTTATTTGAAATTAAAAAAGAACAAGCAAAAGATCTCGGAAGAAGAATAATCGGTAAATTTACCCAGGGTGGACGATACGATAACGCAAAATACTCTTCGCGGTTGATCATAGATGTCGCTGAATACGATTTTATTGTAGCGGATTTAATGAAACAGGGAAAACTTGTATCCCGTAAGGATGCTTTTCTATCCAATGGTGAGAAATTAGGTACGGTTGTTACCTACTGTGATGGATATAATTCCCAGTACACACATTTGAGAAGTTCAATGCTAGCCTATGCTTCTATTAATCTATTTTCGATGATAAATAGATTTCCTAATACCGCGGTTAGAGTGGCCACTGATTCGATGTATATACACAATAAGTACAAATCAGCTGTAGCGGCATTCACAGATCCCGAAGAAAATTGGGGGCGTTGGCGATTTAAAAAGGAGATGCTACATGAGTATTGTGAATCCGCAGACGTTGCCATGGATGATAAATATCTTTGTTGTAACCGTATTGAAATTCAATCAGAATTTTCTAATGCACCACCGGTATCTGATCCAGTATGTAGATATAAGACAGTTTATTTAAACGGTTGTGGTGGGTCAGGAAAGACAACTCGTGCAATTGAATTATTTCGTCGTGGAAACGCTAGCGTTTCTAACATGATTGTGCTAACACCGACTCACAGACTCGCCAGAGAGATGATACAACGAGGGGTAAATGCTTGCACTTATCACAGTTTTTTTCGATGGAAGGGTGACAAATGGACTCCTGAGCGTATGGGTGATAAATTCATTCCTGAAATCATAATTTGGGATGAAATATGCACAGTGTCATTAGATGTATTAAAAACATTTCTTGAGTGGTTGTTAAACAAAAACACAAAAGTCGTCATGTGCGGGGATCACGGCCAACCACCACCATTTGTCGGTGCATCTCCACATGAATGGCTAAAGGGTTTTGTAGACTACTATGAAGAAATCACCACTGATTATAGATCACTTGATGAACGATTACGCGAGTTCAAAGCGCTAATTAGATTACAACCGGATAGAATCCAATGCGAAATAGCGCGTGGAGTGATTTCAGAAACTCCAATGAATGATTTCTGGGAAGCGTGGAGACCAAACGATTTGATCATTGCAAGTAGAAAAATAGTCAGGGATACACTTCAGATGAAGTTATTTGAATTGCATAAAGAAAAATTTGCAACGCTTCCAGTACCCCTTTGTTATAGGCCATCGGATACACGAAAACAGAATATTGAAGTTGATATTCCAGGACAGAGTGAAAAACAAATTCTCGTATTAAATGATATTGTGCTGGTTGATATCAATGTCGTTGAAGATGCATTGCGTGCTAATAAATCCCCGTGGACGCTAGGATACGCAGCAACAATACACTCTTCACAGGGATTGACTATATCGAATACAATTGTTTGGATGGTGGATAATCACATCGTATGGTCAAATTTAGTCTATCTCGCAGTATCCAGAGTACGAAACATAAATCAACTTCGAAGAGTTGTTTTCGATGATAATGACACAACAATAAGTGATATTGATGTTAGCATCATTAATAAAAAACTCTCCGGTTACAAACAACAGGACAAAAAAAAAACAACGAGAATTTGATATTGATGCTGAATTAATAATCACTTTGAAGAAACAACAGAATAATCACTGCGCGAGTTGCAATTGTATAATGCGTTGGCAGTATTCGGATAAGGATCCTCGCCAATTCACCGTAGACAGAAAAAATAACAATCTCGGTCATGTCAGAAATAATGTGATGTTGACTTGTCTTGAGTGCAATAGACGCAACGGTGCTAGTTAAGACCATGCGGTGGCAATTGAGTATCCTCGGGAATCACTTGTAGTTGTTGTCGAGTAAATCCTCGTTGAGGGGCAGTTGAATCCAGTTTATAGACTGGAGGTCTACCAGTTGATCGTGTTATACTAGATATCTTATGCGTAGTGACGCTCCAAATAGGATCAGTAGCCCTTTTTCTACCCCCTTCAAGCTCTCCTGGTTCGTATAAGTACCTCACAATGACATTACTACCAAGAATTGGTTCTTTGAAATCTTTTTGTGGTTGTACGGGTATTGAATTCTTTTTAATCGCGTTGATAGGTTTCATGTTGATTGTTCTAGTAATCTCGTTATTCAGTGCAGTAATCACAGATGGTAATCTTTTAACCCATTCACTGGATCGCTTTTCTTGAATGAATTCTTTTGCGTATTGATATCCAAATAACCGCTCAGCAATCGTCCGATTAAATCGTTCTGCAATGGCCTGATCGCGATGTAGCGCAGTATGCCCTCGTCGTATGGTGACATTATGATGTTTCATTGTAGATAACACTGCACCCTGAAATTCCTTGCCAGGATCAACCTGCAATAGATTTGGCCAACGCAGAGGACCTCGTCGATAAATCCTTTCAAATGCAGAAGCGACTTCAGTGGCTGATTTTGTTTTTAACGGTTCTGCTTCTTTGTATCGACTTGCAATATCAACTACGGTTAACGCATATTTGTAACCACGATCATGTGGCAGAAATAATATATCAGCCTGATGAACTTCATTAGGAGCGGTCACATCAAAATGCGAGAATTGAATTTGTTTAGGCGGTGGTAGATAAATTTGCCATAGTGCCTGTTTGGATAACCAATTAGCCGCAGTGGTTTTTTTCACTTTTGCAGCACTAGCGAGTTTATTGATTGCAGCGTTACCCCTCCAGTATCCCCTCGGAGAATAATAAATTGATTCCATATTATTAATTACCAGCACCTAACATCAATTTACTTTTCATAGCCGATTTTATCAAAAATGAAGACAATTTTTCTTTGAAGGATTTATCAGGAATAGCATTTAACGCATGAATTAATTTCACATCTGCTAGATGCCTGTGTTGCAGATTGCTGCTTTTATAAGCAACATCATGAAGGTGACGGGCCTTATCAATGGCGTTTATTGGTTCTTCACCGGGGTTGGGTTGATTTTGATTATTGAGTCTGATATCAAGTCTGGTTCCCGGTCCACAGTAGCTATATCCTGGAAGGTGCTTTTCTCCGGGTTATTTTGCCCATGGGGTTCCAGGGAGTTTTGCTAATTTGGCTGCGATATCACCTCCTCGTTTTTTTTAAAAGGTTCCTTGGGTTTAGAAACAAATCTAAATTTCTTTGTACTACATTGTACGCATTTACCAGAAAGCGCTGATCGGTTATTTTTTGTTGTAATCGTCGTCACATCATCTGTGCCAGTACGCGTTTTACACTTCACACAATATAGATCCATAATTTATGTATAGAAATATGGATATAATTGATTTTTCAGCGACTAAAACAAGAGAACCAATTAAGCATCATGCAGCGCTACCAAACTCTATCCGGATGATTATAATCGGGCCATCTGGATCCGGTAAAACGCAATTGTTGCTCAATTTAATAATGAGATGGATGAAGTGGGATAAGTTGTATTTAATTGCCCCTAGCGTAGATGATCAACGATGTTATGAAGTGTTAAAGGATTTTAACGAGAATGCATCAGAAATTAAGGGTGAGAACGCCATTGATTTTATAACCGATATCGATGAAGCACCGAGTATTGATGATATTGATGGAGATATTAACAATTTAGTCGTATACGACGATATAATGTTGGATAAACAAAAAAATCCTGCTAGAATATTTTCCCGTGGGCGTCACAAAAACACTGACGTGATATATGTCACTCAACGCTACACTCAGGTTCCAAAAGTCATCAGAGATAACTGCAATATTCTTTCTGTATTCAACAGAGTTGATACTCATACTCTTAGAAATATTTGGCAGACATGGTGCTCTGATATGGACTTCAATCAATTTCGAGATTTCTTTAGTCATGCTCAGTCGACTCCACACGGATTCGCAACAATAAATCTACATGATCCTCGGACACGATATCGTATCGGACTTGATCAAATATTCGGTTAAAATCGTAAAAGAATTATTAACCCAGAACTGAAAACTTTAGCAGCAGAGAGGGTGGATGACCACATCGTTGCGAGCAAAATTGATTAAAAAATCGTAAAATCTCCGTTTTTGCAAAAATGGAGACTTTTTTTTTGGTTAAATGAGATTTGTTGGAAACCTGATATTTTGTTCGAAAACGTTATCTATAGGCCATATTTTGTTCGAAAACGTGATCTGGAAGCCTTATTTTTGCTTGAAAACGTGGTCTGTTCACCCTCTCTGCTGCTTTGCATCCCATGACAATGGTAGTCAACTTGGATTCATATTTATAATAAGCAGTCTCCTCACAGTTGCTTTCAAAACATAGCCATACATATAATCATTCTTTAGTGGGTAGGTAGCTAAAACAATTTTTAACAAAACTTGTTCATACAAAACAAATTGCATACTACAAAAGAAATGCTTTATACAACTTAAAATAAACATAAATTTCATTATTCACACATCATATCATTGGATAGATCACCCAAGTCTTCCTTGAGTAAATCCAAAATGGTACTGGCCAAAATTATTTATCCATTATACGCCATACACAACAGCTTGGAATGACATGTCTGTTGCAAGTACTTAGGTATCCATTAAGTCCATAAAATAAATTGAATTTTAGCAGTATGCCATTTCCCCCGGAGGTATTATCTTCTTCTGCTGCCTTTTAATAGTGGTTCTGATTACAAAGATACAAATTATCACATTTTTAGTTGGTTTATCTTACAACGTAACACAATCTCACAAACACAAGTAAACACTGTCAAGAATCGCCCCTTAAAGGAACCTCTTATTGTCAGGATTTTCCATCGTATTGACTTTTTTGCCTACTTCTTGTAATTTATCATATATAATGAGAAATCTATAAGAAATACATATATTGTGGGTGACTATAATGAACTAAAGAGAGGGACAGACGAAGAATAGGGCAATAATTACTCAAAAGCGAAACATATGCTTACCTCGACTTCATGTGACACTGCGACTACGGAGAAGATCGGTAAATTCCGTTTCTGCATAATTAATTAGCTATCCGTACAGAAAATCGTTATATTTTCATTGATTAAACTTACAGAGATACATTTTTTGAAACTGAATGACCTGTAATTACTCACTATTTCTACTATACTTTTCATAATATCATGCATTTGCAAGAACAAAAAAGTCAAAAATCGTTGACCCGAACACAACTTGATCAGCCTAACAAGGACAAACAGAGGTTCACCTAAGTTACATTAAAGTTATCCAAGTCAGACAAATGCAAAAGATTATCTTCATTTCTCGCGCAGCTGTTCCAGCTTTTGTGATTGCAAAAGTGCTTGACTGAGGGGTTAACTGCATTCGGCAAGACTCTGAAAAATATCGTTCTTTGAAAGGTTGTTCATTATATAAAGATGATGGAATCTTACCTCGGTGATGAATATTTGCTTCAAACTAATGGCTTTAAAAACCATCGTAAACACCAATTTTAAACTTTGTAAGGGTCAAATAGAATCAACATTTGTGCCAACCTTAATGTAATGTCACTGTCAAATCAGAGGCGGCTTAAAGTCAATTATTAGCACACGGAGAGGCTCAACAGTAAACTGTAAAGACTTAAAAATATTTTTGTGTATTCAACAAGAAGGCGGACAAAAACACTCCGGTTTCATTCCACGTTGTTTATTATACTCTTATTAATTAATCCAAAACAAAGAGGGATATCGACTGTTACACAGTAAAGACACATTTACCAGTGTAGCAGTTCGTTTGGCAAATAAGGGCACAACAGTTTCATGTGCAAACTTCCGGATCGCAATCAGTATGGTGCTAAGTAAAGTTGGAGTCCTGTAACGCACGATTAAAACTATTCTCTAAGTACATATTTTCTGTGTTAGTATGCCACTTTTATAAATATAAATAATACTTGGTTGGAAGTGTTAGTGTGTGTGTGTTACACTTGATCAAAGCCAGCCAACTAAGCAATTATTTTAGAATTATGATAGACCTACATTATTACTTTTGTGAGAAATAACTGAAGCTGAAGACCAACTGTAAGAGGAAAACACCATGACAACCGTGCGGAAACACATGCGGACATATAACGTTGTAGATTATATTTCATCACATAAAGAGCAGTGACGGTATCCGAAGCAGGTCCAGTTTCATTTACAGTGAAAATCGAGTAATTGGTAGCAAGCAGAGTTTGATTCGTAAAATTTTGCAAAAACATTCACGATAGCGAGTAGTATTTAGCGTCTTTGCGAAGAATATAGTATTAGAAATATAGTGGTGACAACAATGGGACTGTATACACAAAGACAAAAGAGTCTGTGTCGGCAGTGGTAGATTTGACACCAACTTTACGCGACTAAAATGTATAATGTAATTGTACACTCAATAGTTATTAAATTGTATTTCGTACTTTTACGTTAGCTGTATTTGCTACGCAATTATCTTTCACGCTAGACTTCATAATATTTGGTTTAGCCAAATAGCGCATACACGAACATGTGACGTTCGAATTAAAATTACTAAACGTATAAAAATACAAGATACTGATCTATCTAAAGTAACAAAATCTGAACCGCTCGATCCTAGACACTAAAATCATGGATAGCTGTATGTACTGAGCGTGCAGCTAGCACCGCGATAAACGCCCTCTGTCCCATGATTCTCTAGTAACATTCTCGCGCAGAAGTACACATACATACGGGGGATGACGTGTAGTTATTGCAATTAAATAGATTTTGATTTTGAAATAAATTTAAGTATTATTTGTTTTATTGAATAAATTAATGCTTTATGAAATAGTAAAGTGTCACTTCTATCCACCAACCGCGAATGTCTTCGCGTGCTATATTTCTCATTCGTACATTTCTTTCTTTACTTGTATCTGCATACATGATTTTGCCATTAAAGAACCACCTGAAAAACGTACTGACCATGCAGTCTGGATTTAAATATGAAAGCTAGTACTTGCACAATAATCCCCCATTAGAAACAAAACTTGATTTAACTTTTGTTTGGTTTTTAAAACTAAAACACGCACTAACTCGGTTAACATGGTTCTCCCACTCTATCATTTGACACTGCTTTGGAAAAGATCTTTTGCATTGCCTTCGGAATCACCGATTTCTCAGGATATATAGAAAATGTTAGGCCGTCATACTATAAACATGCAAATAACCAATTTCCTTTTGTTCTAATGTTCTGGCATTAACAATAACAACAGTAGAAATTATACAGGAAAAGATGTTTATTTATTGCTACCTGCAAGGTGTGACAAGGGCGTTATTTGTCATCTTCTTTTAATATTTACTAACACTCGAGAAAAGAGAAAAACAGGTCACATAAACAAACACTAACACTACCAACCGTCATTATTTTCTTACGTTTTGGATCATAAACAAACCAAATCAAATCATAAATCCAATGAGATATTGAAAACTAATGGTACTATCGGTGAGATATCTAACAAGTATTTTTGGAAACTCTGGTGTCTCTCATACTTATATGAAATGGTGTATCCCTGTAATTAATGTGCAAGCAGTTTAGAAAGACACTATACCATGCCTTTAGGGGCCCCGAGTGGTCGAGTGGTCTAAAACGCTCTCCGTTACAGACCACTGCCATTTCACATTTGACTGCGTGGGTTCGAGTCTCAGATTCGGCCAATGTGGGTATGTGAAGAAAGCTTGCCAGTAGCTTCTGATGGATCGGTGGTTGTTTCCGCATGTTTTCCCTGGGTTCTTCCTCCACCGTTAATACTGGTCGCCATGTATAACCTATCGTGTGCTGAAAATGGCGTAAAACCCTAAAACAACAACAACAACAACCATATTTGTGCAGTGCTGCTACAATTTCTACCGGATTAGTGATGTCCATGCCACAAAATACAGTTCAGAGAAAAAGAAAAAAATTACAAGAATGCCGAAAACGCTTGGCGAGGTTTTATCACAAATCAATTGAAACAAAAAAAAATGTTCGGAAACGGTCACTAGAAGAGGTAAGAAATTAATACTGGGCAAACACTGCTAATGGTCAAAGGTATCTACATATCTAAAGCGCATGACAAAAATTGAAAACGCGATAACAGCCCAGATAAGGCATGTGTTTAAGATCGATAGCATATGATTGCATTACCAAGATATTAGGCTGACTGATACTTTTAGTAAATCCACAAATAAAAAAAATGTTAGGTGTCCGTTAGATATATATGTGTGTCGATTTGTTTCGTGCCTGAAGAAGACATATATATGGTCATGTCGACAAACGTGAATGCCTAAAACGATAATTGATTGGTCGCTGAAATTGATAAAATGATCTTTGTTATTAAGCACTGCATCTAAATGCATATGTGGAAATATTACTTGTAGTAAGACGAACTGTTGATATTTTAAAAGCAGCATATTTGAAAGATTAAGTACTCTTTTGTAAGTGCATAAATGATTCTGTTTGGCCTACCAACGTAACGTCTGACAGAAATGAACATATATTAAGGCAACACATAATTTTTTAACGCGATAAGAAACGGATTATTCTAATACTCTATCACGTTAAGTGATTTTTTTCAACAGATAACTCTTATTACGAATTGATTATTATTGTTTCCAAAACTTCAGTTTGGTCGTCTAATCCCAATTGATTTATTTATATATTCCGTAAATGAATAGTTTGACATGCGCTCTTAATTTATATAATTTACAGTATTTTCTGAAGTCTCTGCTGTTAATAAAATAAAGACGTTATTATTTTCGCAAATGAAATGATTCAGTTATAGTTTTTTTGTATTCATTCGAGTAATACGTATTGGCTATATAGCGGAGGGCATGACACAAACAGAGCCACGAAATAAAACATACATACTTTGAACAACGAATTATTCAGCCCTTATCTCGCTTTATCATATGTCGGTCAATGCCATTTATATCATACGTCATCAGGTCATAGATTCTAGTGCATAAAGTGGGTGAGACATTTTTCAGAAAATCTTATAGAAAAGAGGCCTTTCAGACGTGATACGTGGCTATGGCCTAAATCATTTTATATTAGTAGACAGTCTATGAACTGTCCTTTTCAGAACCGATGAATAGCATGCGAATTGTCTTAAGTTTGAAAACAAAATCTACAATGCTAAATCGTTTCGAAATATTAATGACAGTTACTGAACTGGGAGGTGAATTTTGTTCATATGATATTTATATTAGGATATCAATATATTGTACCAATTATATATCATGTAGGTGCAATTGGTAAAGCAATACGAATGGAATGGTATTTCGTATTACTAGAGCAAATAAAAGTGAATCAAATCTCTCAGAAATATGATATGAGAGCTGCACGTTCCTGTCTCTACTTTTCATATATTTGCATTAGAATTACATAATCACGTTATACACACCCAAACGCGTGCAAAAAATAGTTAATATGTTCTTTGTTAATAAATACATGCATGCATAAGATTCAGGAAGCTATATGAAACATGTTTTTCTTTGAAAGAAACCTAACATAGTTTGATAATTATATCACTTGTACAATGTATTTTAAATTTCTCCATTGATTTAAGTCAGTATTCATTTTACATCAAGTTTGACTTTGATAAAGACCATTATCTTTTGCATCCATCTTATTTTTTTCAAAAATATCATGAGATTTAGTTTCGATTGCGTTACATGCATATTAGAGTATGTGATTTAAATTTATCTAAAAAGCTTAATATTTAAAATACATGAAATAAATATGAAATTACACCTTCCTTTTGAGCTTAATAACGGCATTCTTTTGTATAATTTCTGCATTTTAGAATATCATACAAATAGTTAAATCTCTATTGATTTCACGACAGCCAAAGAGTATAAAATATAATAGATGCAATTAATGCAAAATTCATTTTGACGAAATGTATTTTACTAATTTTAAAATAGAATACTGATTTGGAATATGTTGCTAAATATTATTCTTTATTACTTAAATAATACATTATGTCAACATTGAATTTAAACATGAAGTTGGTAGCAAATTAGTCTTGTACAATAAAAGTTACATAAATATAAATGAATAGGAATTTTTCAACACAATTTAACATTCCATTTTATTATACTATAAAAAGAAGAATTCAGTATATAATGCTGCTAACATATGAACTTTACCACTAAAATCTCAAACATTAAAAGGTGCCTCTTCCTTAAAAAAAGTTTACGAAAATAGACGATTCTAACGTGTAATTAGAGAGGAGAGCCCTTATGACTTAAAAATGAATAAACTGATGGTACGCTGTCTGCACCTCTTTTATACGGACGTAACCACACGACCAAAAATGGTTACTGGTGAAGATCATTTCATTCAAGCCAGAAAGAGGTTCTCATATTCAATACACAGGATCGTCCATGTTTTTTGTGAACGTCATTCGATCGAATGTTTGCAGAATTACCAATAATTTCACTAAATTGGAATTCTAAGAATGTGTAGTCTGTAACCTATGTCGCTTACCGAGTGTATTTCATTTGCTGACTTGAAATACGAGACAAATGAGAAAATGCAAGCGAGTTTTGCCTTTGCTATATAAGGGCGCAAACTTTATTAAAATAGTATATAGATGTGATATAGAAATAAATGAAATTAATCTTAAAATATATTAGTAGAAACATACTATATATATATATATATATATATATATATATATATATATATATATATATATATATATATCTATATATATATATATATATATGTATGTATATATATATATATATATATATATATTGTTATGTATATTTGATTTAAGTCATTCATTTTTATTTTTGTTTGTTCGTCAGATTCAAATTGACATTTTAAGTTTAAGATTCATTCATTGGGAGATATTTGTTTTAAAAAGTGGGATGATCTGTACTTGACAAATAAACACCAGGTGTTGACCTCATTTCTGACCTGGCTTCAGAGTTTTAAACAAGCTTTTAAAATGATTGTTTCGTTCCAAGGACATTATAGAGCTTTGTTATCAACATCTGTCTATTTTAGTTGGGTCATACGGTGTGTACGTGATTTTTTGAATGTAAATTTGTTCTAAAAGATTCTAAAGGTCATGTGACCCCTTCCTTGTTTACGTAAAAACAGTTATATAAGTTATGTTTTGGAGCGGACTATTTAGTAGAACTTGGTCTGTTAGAATATTAAGTTGTGTCGTTTTCAGTTACCTTGTATTGGAAATTATTTTAATTCTTTTATATCAAGAGATTTATTTTGTTATTTATCTGGAAAATAATTGTGCTCATAGAATTTTATTACCATGAGCTGACTTCATCACGTGAAATCGTCTTCCATCTTGGATACTTCGTTGGGATTCTAACTTGGAATTATTTGGACATTATATTACCAGGACTTTTGCGATTTCTCTAGTGGATAATATTTTGAATTTTTTTTGGATTAATTTTGGAATTGATTCTTAAAGCCGTAAGTTTATTTTTCTTTTCTGGAAAATATTTATGCTCAATAAATTGTTTATTAAGTTTTTACAAGCTTGTTATTTTCACTCTTTCTATGTTATTGTTTAATCGAGCCTAAGCACGTAACATATAAATTGGGAGCTCGTCCAAGATTGGGATAAATTGGAATTAGCCTTGAATTGTTTCAGAAAACTTTTGTTTTAAATTTGAATTCCACTAGTTTTTGAAATTTTTAAAAAATCTTTAGTGAGACTGACAGGCTTGTATTAAAATGACATCTAAAGCAGAAATATTTCTTTCTAATCCTACTCATGAACAATTAGATCTTTTCAAAAAGATGAGTTGATTCAACTTGCCAGAAAATATGATCTTTCTGAAGTCAAGGCTTCTTTAACGAAACAAGATATCAAAAAGATTTTGGTCCAATATTTGGTAGAAAATAATGTTTAGGAAAAAAGTGCTTTGATTTCGGTCAGTAAGTCTGCATCAAACTCTGTCATAAAAATAAAGAAATTAAAATTAAAATTCAAGATGGAATTAGAGTTGAAGAAGCTGGAATTTCAAAAAAGGTAGAAAGAAAGACAATTACACTATGAGAGTGAGAGAGAGAGAGAGTGAGTGAGTGAGAGAGAGAGAGAGAGAGAGAGAGAGAGAGAGAGAGAGAGAGAGAGAGAGAGAAAAGGGAGAAAAAAGACAATTACAATATGACAAAGAGGACAAAGAAAGACAATTACAATATGAAAAAGAGGAGAGAGAGACAGGAAAGGGAGAAAGAAAGACAATTACAATATGACAAAGATAGGGAAGAAGGGGAATATCAATGTAGAATGAAAGAAATAGAGCTGGCAAGTGAAAAACACCTTCATACTTCAAATCCAATTTTAAGTTTTGATTTAACAAGGAATATTAGATTAGTGCCCCCTTTCACAGAAAAAAGTAGACAAATACTTCATTTGTTTTAAAAACGTTGCAGAAAATTTAAAGTGGCATAGGGAGCATTGGACTCAGTTATTGCAATGTGTACTCACTGGTAAGGCTAGTGAGATTTACACTTCACTGTCTGTTCACCAAAGTGGTGACTATGATGTGGTTAAAGAATGCATTCTAAGGGGTTATCAGTTAGTCCCTGAAGCTTATCGGCAAAAATTCAGAAATTACAGAAAAGAAGCTGGACAAACTCATGTCAAATTTGCCAGAAAAAAGAACAGTTGTTTGATAGATGGTGCTTAGCCAAGAAAGTCGAACAGAATTATCGAAATCTCAAGCAAATAATATTAGTTGAAGAGTTCAAAAACTGTGTCCATAGTGACGTTAAAACATTTCTTGATGAGCATAGGATTGAAACCTTGGAGAATGCAGCTTGAGCTGCTGACGAATATTCTTTGACACATAAAGTTTTTTTTGGTTAACAAGACTTCTACTCAACAGTCTTCTGGCAGAAACGTATTTCAGCCTAATACCAGCCCTTATAAAACTCAAACTAGCACATCTTTCAAAAATCAAACTTCAGAGAAGCTTGATTCTAGATCCTTGTCTCTTCCGACGTGTACCTATTGCAAGAAAAAAGGACACGTTATTTTTGATTGCTACAAATCGAAAAATAGGCATCAGAATCAAGACAGACCTGTTCCAAAGGCTCTTATTTCTAAGAGGTCAAGGTTACGGTCATGTATTGAAAGCACTACATTTGTTGGGTCTAATAAATCCCAGTCTGATTTTATTATGGAGAATTATGAACTATTCATATCTAAGGGTTCTATATCACTCTTGAGTGATTCAGCCAAACCCACCCCTATTAAAATTTTAAGGGACACAGGAGCTTCTCAGAGTCTTTTATTGTCAGGTACTTTGTCGCTTTCTGAGAAGTCTTCTTCTAATGAAAGTGTTCTTATTCAGGGAGTAGAGTGCGGCTTTGTTAATGTTCCTCCCCATTGTGTAAATTTGTCATCAGACTTAGTATCAGGACCTGTGACACTCTGAACAGTCACGGTTTTACCCGTTGAGGGCATTCATTTATTGCTAGGCAACGACTTATCTGGAGACAAGGTTGTGGTTAATCCATTTGTAACTGACAAGCCTGATATGGATCATAAAGTTAATCCAATTCCCTGATATATTTCAAGCTTGTGCAGTTACCAGACCTATGGCAAAGAAAGCTCTTGAGAATGATGTTGATGAAGACAGTATTCCTTTAGCTGACACGTGTATAGGTCAGGCTTTTGATGAGGTCACTTTTACTCCTCGTTTGGATAAATCAGAACGTATTGATCATAGTAATCCTCTTTATAACAACTCATTCCCTTTATTCTAATCAGGGTGATAAACGACAGTCACTTGTGGTCGAACAGGAAAATGATCCTGAGATCTCCTGTTTGTTTCAAAGGGCCATAAATGAGACTGGAGTCACTGAAGTTCCTGTCTGTTATTTCATTACAAATGAAGTTCTTATGAGAAAATGGAGACCTCCCGAGTTACCTGCTGTTGATGAGTGGTCGGTGAACTATCAAATAGTAGTTCCAAAACCTTGCAGACAGGAAAGACTTAATCTGGCTCATGAAACTCTTTTGGCTGGTCACTTAGAGATTAAAAAAACATATCACAAGATCTTGACTGAAGTCTATTGGCCAAAAATCAAAAGTGATGTTGCCAAATACTGTAGATCTTGTCATACTTGTAAAATGGTAAGAAAACCCAATCAGAAGATACCTAAGGCTCATCTACAACCTATTCCTGCCTTTGACGAACCATTTAGTAGAATTATAGGTAGATTGTGTAAGTCCCTTACCCAAGACCAAGTCAGGTAACCAATACCTGTTGACCATTATGTTTGCGTCAACAAGGTTTCCAGAGGCAATTCCGTTGAGGAATATAAATTCTAAAACAATAGTAAAAGCTTTGATAAAGTTTTTTACTCAGTATGGCCTTCCCAAATCTGTTCAGTCTGTTCAAATTTCATGTCTGGAATTTTCCAACAAGTTATGTATGAATTGGGCATTCAGCAATTCAAATATTCTGCCTATCACCCTGAGAGCCAAGGGGCATTAGAAAGATTCCATCACACTTTGAAAAATATGATCCGATTATATTGTTTTGATACAAATAAAAATTGGGATGAAGGCATTCATTTACTATTGTTTGCTGTTAGAGAATCAGTTCAAGAATCTTTAGGCTTCAGTCCCTTTGAACTGGTTTTTGGACAAACTGTGCGTGGACCATTGAAGTTATTCAAAGAGAAACTTCTCTCTAATGAAGATACTGAGTTCAATCTTCTTGATTATGTTTCCGATTTTAGATACAAGTTGTCAAAGGCTTGTGAGGTCGCAAGAGCAAATCCGCACTCTGCTCAATCTAAAATGAAATCAAGATATGATAAAAAATCAAAGGAAAGGAGTTTTCAGCATGTTGATAGAGTCCTGGCTCTCTTACCAATGCCACAAAATCCTCATCAGGCCAAATATTATGGTCCCTACATAGTTGACAGGAAAATTAATGACTTAAATTACATCATAAATACTCATGGGAAGCGCAAACAAAAACAACTCTGCTATATAAACATGCTAAAAGAGTATATTGAAAGAGATAGCCATGCTAAACCTGTAATTAATTTAGTTGTACCTGTCCCACTCAGTGAAGGAATATCATCAGATTCTACTGATATTGAAATGACGAATCTTTGTAATTCAGAAATTATGAAAGATCTAGACCAGAAACGTTCACATTTGCAAATGCAAGAAAGAAATGAACTGAAACAGTTATTACTTGAATATGAGCACTTATTTCCAGATGTTCCTACAAGGACACACAAAATTCTTCATGACGTTGAAATTGTAAATTCCAAACCTGTCAAACAACATCCATACAGGATGAATCCACTCAAACAGGAATAATTAAAAAAAGAAAATTCAATATTTGCTGGAGAATGCTTTTATCGAGCACAGTAAATGTGATTTGAGTTCACCATGCATACTTGTTTCAAAACCAGAGAAAACTTTCCGTATCTGGACTGATTATAAGACGGTGAACAGTGTGACAAAAACAGATTCATTCCTATTACCGAGAATTGACAATTGTATTGATAAAATCGGGAATGCCAAGTATATAACCAATTTTGACCTTCTGAAAGGATTTTGACAGATTCCCCTAACGGAAAGAGTAAAGGAAATCTCGGCATTTGTGATTCCAGATGGACTTTACCAATATAAAGTAATGCCATTCGGGATGAAAGGGTCACCAAGTACATTTGAACGTCTTATGAATATGATCACCTCTGGTCTAGAAAATTGTGATGCCTCTATAGATGACATCATCATCTACAACGACACCTGGATAGAACATCTAGGAACAATTCGAAAATTCTTTGACAGACTCACTGATGCATGTTTGACGGTTAATTTATCTAAACGTGAGTTCTGCCGTGCTAGTGTGACTTTTTTTGGACATATTGTGGGACATGGACAAGTTAAACCAAAATATTACTAAGGTGGAGTTTGTTATTGCAGGAATATAATCTTGACATCCGGCACATCAAAGGAAAAGATAATTTAATAGCAGACGCACTTTCCCGTGTATAACAATATATTATATCATATACACTGTGTAATTTATATGAGTTCTTTCAACCTCAGGTATAAATTGGTTTGTGGTAAAAAGAAAGTTTCATCATATAAACCTTTATTTTTATTTTATGGGGTAAGGTGTTATGTATATTCGATTTAAGTCATTTAATTTTATTTTTGTTTGTTTTTCAGATTCAAATTTGACATTTGAGGTTTAAGATTCATTCATTGGGAGATATTTGTTTTAAAAAGTGGGATGATCTGTACTTGACAAATAAACACCAGGTGTTGACCTCCCTTCTGACCTGGGTTCAGAGTTGTAAACAAGCTTTTAAAATGATTGGTTTGTTCCAAGGACATTATAGAGCTTTGTTATAAACATCTTTCTAGTTTTAGTTGGGTGAAAGATTCTAGAAGATCATGTGACTCCTTCCTTGTTTACGTAAAAACAGGTATATTAATTATGTTTTGGAGCGAACTATTTAGTAGAACTTGGGCTGTTAGAATATTAAGTTTTGTCGTTTTCAGTTACCTCGTATTGGAAATTATTTCAATTCGTTTGGCTCAAGAGTTTTATTTTGTTATTTATCTGGAAAATAATTGTGCTCATAGAATTTTATTACAAATAACTGACTTCATCACGTGCCATCGTCTTCCATCTTGGGTACTTCGTTGGGATTCTAACTTGGAATTATTTGGACAATTTATTACCAGGACTTTTGCAATTTCTCTAGTGGATAATATTTTGAATTATTTTTGGATTAATTTTGGAATTGATTCTTAAAACCGTAAGATTAATTTTCTTTTCTGGAAAATATTTTATGCTCAATAAATTGTTTATTAAGTTTTTACAAGCTTGTTATATTCACTCTTTTTATGTTACTGTTTATTCGAGACTAAGCACGTAACAATATATATATATATATATATATATATATATATATATATATATATATATATATGTATCAGTTAATGTATTTAAATTTTTCAAGCCATGTTAAAATATATGAGGGGTTTATTTTTTCTTTTTAATATGTATCTTATTAAAAGCTGGTAACACAAAAGACTCAGATCTAAAATTCCTTTTAAGAAAGACTCAATTGAAAACATATGAGGTTGATATTGTTTAGAATAAATTTAATATTCCGAGGCTGTTGAGTATAACATAAAAATTTATTTACAAATACTTTTAATATTCTCTGATGCTTAATAAGCAACGTTGTTTCCTTGCAATGGCATCCTATGGTAGTATCCTCGCAAATCCGAAGACCGCAAAGAGGATCAGCGAAGCTGTTACTGACATTTGCCCTGCAAAAAATGAGCATATGATATGATGAAAACAATTAATTTGTGCCCCCTTACAGTTCATTCTCGACTGGTAGTACGACATTATATAACGAATTACCATCCGTACTCTATACATGAGTTAATAGTTATCAGGCATTGAATACTATTAAAGAACTTGAATAAATTGCATCGTATCCAAAATATGTCGACATTCAAACGCTAGTTCTTTCACTTTTTTATTTAGTTTTAGTGCTTTCCGCCTTGCTAGTCTAAAATAAAACGCTTTGATTACACATTTCCTAAATCTTCCTTACAAAAACTTCCAAAATATTTCATCCCATTCTCACACCTACAATTTGTGGAAACAAACATTCTTTCGTTCATGGACTTCATCATATGAATTGATCGAGTTGGAATGTCGTAGATATTACTGATTGGATTAATATGCAACCAATATATTATTGATAACATATGAAAAGTATTACCTTGTGAATCTGAGACGTTCAGTTGGCAATGGATTATTGATTGTATTAGTAAGTAACCTGAAAAATATGTAACTATATCTACCACTATATGCAATATGTTTGAAAAGATGTTTTCACTTTCCGTCATTACCTGTAGATGAACCTGACTTATTTGATTCATCAGTCTTATCACCAGGGTTAGTGTAGGAATCGATAACCCTGAAAGATGTCTCCTTAGTATCTGTGTGAGGTTGTATGAGTGCGGATCGTTTCCTCCTTGTGCTATTATTCTGTGAATACATACAAGGCACATATATGTAAGATTCTTAGCTTTGTCTAACTTGTAATTATTAAAAACAAGTGAAATTGATCAAAACCTTTATTATTCATCTTCTTTGAATAAGGTCAACCATGTAGTTACTTTGCTGTCTATAGCACGATCGGAAACAAACACTAGTAGTCATTTATTTATACACTCGAGGATATCATTCCCATTATCATCAAGAGTACCTTATTGTATTGCCTTTAACATGAATAACCTTGGATTCATCATATTAATTCAAAATTTATAAAATATTACGTAACCATAAACTAACTAATGTTTAGTTCATCCAATTATCGTTTGTATTTGAAAAGACATTTGTGTTGACCTTACAAACATATATGTTCATGTATAAAGAAACATGCTACGCAATATTTATTGAAACAAATGACACAATCTCAACATATTTTCATTATTTAAGGAAAGTAAAAAATACGTATTACATGTCGTCGCTAATCTTCAAATGCATTGTCGCCTACGATTGAAAAACGCTAAGCCCTACGTTAAGGACCTGAATTTTGCAAAACGCAGCTCTTAAATTATGGTATGAAGGTATTTATAATGGAGAGATGGACAAATAAGTACATACCTAAGCAAGTAGATAAATAAGGAATAAATACATAATCATACACAAATGATACCTACTTGAATTTGGAACGGACAGCTGTTGTCATCATCCTGACATACTGTGATGTTGCAAGAAATCGAGACAGTGTTTTTATTCAAGAAATGAAAAGCATACAAAGAAGCCTTAAGTTCTGCGTGAGTTTGGTTTCCATTATTCGAAAAGGATGAAATAACAGAATTATCTTGAGTTTTCCTGTTGGAGAAACAAAACAGAATTGAAATTTTAGACTTATTTTGTCTCTCCACAAAATGAATATTTCAACTCGTGCACGCACGTCACAAAACAAATATTATTGTGAGAGTGAACATAATATTAAATTGTTCTAAAGACAGGTCTTTATTTGTTATAATTCTTGAATTGATCCGTGAATAAAGTGTCTTTCTTCTGCTCATTTAAATAAAGTCAAGCATCTTTTATTTATTACAAATGATTTGTAGGTCATGGATGTGCCATTCTGCTTTATAAAATAAAGCCAGGCATCTTTTATATATTGTAAATGTTATGTAGGTCAAGGATGTATCATTCGATAACATTCGGATGGAATTGACAATTATAAATAACACCTGCCGTTCGTTTGTTAGCTGCAATAAGTTTTTAAAGCTGGTCTCACTTCTTCAAATGCTTTGATTAAAAGCGCACACATGATTATCGGCCTTGATCAATACTATTTTGACAAATATAACGTTTTGTGTATGCATTATGTTTACAATACACCATATATTATGAAACATCTAGAACATCGCACTTTATCTCTTCCTATAATGCCACATTATGATTGTCAAATAGGCACTGTTTTATTATTGGTTTGAGCAATATTTAAAAAATGACTCAATTACACATTTGTTAATGCCGTTATTGTCTTGTAACACTTATTACACCACCTAGATAATCACCAATTAGTCCGATACATACCCGTCAAGTATTAAATGCTTTGTATGAGCTGGAGTTGGGGTCCCATCAGTAGCAATGCAGCTTCTTGCCAAGAAAGCGAATCCACCTGTAAGCACAAAAGCCAATTATAATCGGTTTCACATCAATGCTGTATATTGTTTTAAAACTTAGCTTACATCTTAAATTCAGTATCAGTCATACTGCAAATACTTCTTTGCATACTTTAAATCACTCCATACATTATTACTTCCTCAAGAGCAGTAACATTATTTGCTTAGGTTATTTAGTTATAATACTATAATACGGTACAATTGAGCCTTGATAATGAAGCAACGAGATAGATAGATAGATAGATAGATAGATAGATAGATAGATAGATAGATAGATAGATATATAGATAGATAGATGCATTATATATTTTCACCCCAGCTCTACAACTAATTTTATGACATGCATACAGATTTAACTCTGATAATTTCGGTGTCATATAATGTCAATGCATTCCTCACCGTTTCCTTCTATTATTAGCTGTAGCTCGTCTCCAATTACAACAGTTGCATCTGGGTTGAGCACATTGCCTCCTTTACGCAGGATTTTCATTGTCATGTTGACTTGATTCGGGTTCGTTTTGTTGATATTCAGTGGATCACTGTATTTCAAAACAATTACTGCATATGAATACAATTACTTATATCAGTTCAATTACTGTGTATCAGTACGCTTAGTTATATGAATACAATTCCAAATTAGTGCAATAAGTACCTGTGGAACAGAGTTTACTGATGATAAACAACATCTGGTACCAGATATATAATAAAGATACACCAGTTTTAAAACTATGTAAATTTATAATATCGATTTTTAGCACCTGTATTATATATAAAATATCTTAATATATGACATAGTCTTGATAATACTGCATTTAGCTTTTCAAGGCATATGACAGTAATTTTATCCCTGAGTTTGAAGTGACAACGGGTTTTACACCCTTTCAGCAATCCAGGTTTTCCTTTTAATCGGAATAATCAAGATTAACTCTTAAACTATATGGTAGCACATATTTTGGCTCATTAGACATTGAGTAGAATTGTTATTAATCAAATAAACCTTTCATGAAAAGATTGACGAGAAATCAAACTTTTTATGTAAAAAATACGATTAAAATGTGATAGTACATTTCATTTAAAAACAAGATGCAAAATGGATGATTTTACTTTTATTATTTCTTAATCGATCTTAAATCATAAAACAACATCGACTTTGTTTAAACGAGAAGTAAAAGACACTTTCTGAATCATCGAAAACTTTCTTTCAATTTTTGTTTTATTGCTAATTCAAAGATTCTTATAATTTATATGAAACTTATCTTTAATAGACTTGTCAACAGAAGGAAGTATTTATAGCTACAATTTTAAAAAAATCTATAAAAGAACCCAACTAAAAACGTGGTGCAATATTTTGTAAAGATAATCAAGCCTTAACTATCGACATGAATTGTCACAGCATGTTAACTCATTCGGAAAGGCACACAGCTGAAAACAACATATCATCACTGTGTAGTGTAGCCTTTACCTAAAAAAACCGCAAACACCATTAATGAAAAGAAAGCAATTCTGAAAAATGACAATAATACACGAATTATCTTACTACAGGAATCTTTGTTTCTCATGCATCTAAAATAATTTACGTATCAGCAGACCTATCAAACCTTGATCTTAGGCACCCTCTAATTAGCCGATTCACCTGACTACATTGAATACAATCATCACACTCCAAACTCTTTAAAGAGTTTAAAGTCATTTAGAACTGTTATATAGCTTATATTTCAAAAGAATAAAAATAAGCAATATGGCTTGAGATTATTTGTAATGTGCTCATGTGGAAATGCTTCGAAACGAAGCCGGAAAGATCGGAAGTTAGAAGTTTTGGCTCATTGTATTTACATTGATGAAACATAAGACTGAAATAACTTACGGCGAGCCTTCTCAGTCATTTTATATTATTCTCCATACAAATAAAATTTTCGACAATGACATTAACATTTCTTTTCGTTTTTGGTTTATTTATATTATTATAGTTAAGTAGTTTTCATTACAATGAACTCAGCTATATTTATTTGCTATTGCGGATTCATATTATGTGATCTATAACAAAAAAAAATGGATGAACTAATTTGGTTTTGTGTCCACTTGGTATACTTACCTTACGGTAATGTTAATGGCCTCAATTATATTTAAACCCCCAGGACGGACATTGCTGCATTTCAGCTCGTACATAGCCACATTTCTGCCTCCTAGAACCATGTCCCCTGTTGTATTTTGCTCGTCGTTCATAACAGTGATATTGACTTGCAGATTCTAAAAGGAAATCACTAAATTTGAACTGATCCTAGCATTGCACATCTGATGCTGAAAGTAATCAATAGTTATGATCCGTGAATGGCAACATGTCTAAACGTAATTGCAATGGAAATGCAGATGGCATCTAAATATTGCATGCTTATTTTCTGTCAACCTTCGAAAGTGATTATATCAATATAATATAGATCCCTATCGTTTAAAACATTATGTTCTTACGGTTACACACACACACACACACACACACACACACACACACACACACACACACATATATATATATATATATATATATATATATATATATATATATATATATATATAAGTCAGAACAATGCAACCCAATTTATTTTCAAGAACACCTTTAGTTAATCTTTGTTCTGCAGATTAACTGTGTATATGCAGTAGTTCAAAGGTGCAATATAAACATTACCTACCACATCACAGGTTCCTATTTTGAATTCCACAATTGACGCTTTTACATATTTTTCCACCGTACACATCGAATGCGATCCATTCGTTTTAGTCCCCGCAGCGTAAATTGAACCATACAAAGTCTTGTTGTTTCCAGTAATAATAATCTTGTCATCCTTTGTACACTCTGAAAAAGAGTAAAAATTAAATAAGACTCAATCAATGAAGCTATATATGTTTATATTAGTTGGTAATTTCTACTATACCAAACCACTTATACCCAATACTTAAACACGCATTAAGGAGACCTTAGCTGTCTTTTTAATTAGCAATCTATTCACCTATCGACATATTAATCAAGTAATCAAGCAAGGAGGAAAGTCCCCAAATGAGATTATTCGATTTGCTTCACGAGATGTTTTTGCATGTCAGCCATTGACTGAATCATGCGCCGCACCACAGAGGGCGAGAGACATGTAATACAGTGGACGTTGACCTCAATGCTGGATAACCAGGACTATGCAGACGACATCGGGTTGCTGGCAAGCAGACACCAGGATATTCAACAGAAGACACAACAGTTGGTACAGACAGCAAATACCATAGGTCTTCGAGGCAACATAGGGAAGACAAATGTCTTGAGGAAGATTAGTAAAGTGGGCAACCCAATCACCATCAACGACGAGCCCCTGCAATAAATAGATGATTTCCCTTACCTGGGCATTAAGGTCGCCACGGATGGAGATTGCACAAGGGAAGTCGTCACAAGAATCAGCAAGGCCAACCAGACGTTCGCAATGCTGAAGCCCATATGGATGACAAGAGACCCCAGCGTCCACATGAAGATCCGTATCTTCAAGAGCAACGTGTTGAGCGTCCTTTGGTACGGTTCAGAATGTTGGAAGTCCACTGCGAAGATAGAACACAAGCTCGAAGTGTTTCAAACCAAATGCCTGCGACGCATCATGAGGATCTTCTGGCCAAACATGATCTCAAACGAGGAACTTCGGCACAGAGCGGCTGCAAGCACCATATCTGAGATCATTTCAACTCGGCGATGGAGATGGCTCAGCCATAGAATGCCGCCTGACTCACTACCAAGGGTGGCACTGAGAAGGACCCCACAGGGGAAATGGAACCGCGGCAGACCCAAAGAGACCTGGCGACAAACAGTGGAGAGAGACCTTAAGACTAGAGGCCTCACCCTTCAGACCGCCACAGCAATAGCTGCCGACAGACGGAAATGGTGCTCCCTTGCTGTTGCCTCAAGCACCAGACGGCGCAGAGATGACTGATTGATTGATTGATATATAACTGACTGTAGCATTGCCTTGCCGCTGCTATATCTTTTCAAGCGTGTTTAAACAGGACAAATTCGAATCACAACATGTTAAATCAATTGTATTTAAACTTGAGTTTAAATTATTGTTTTAGCGCATGGCTAACATTTCTTTCTGTAACGAAGTAAGAATTGGAAAACATAACTGTCTACAAGAATACAAAATTGATCTGTATCGATTAATTTATTGTTATCCTTTAATGGTTACATATTAGTTATTTCTTAAACATTATGAAGATGGCCAACATTCTCATGCCAACATTTATAAAGACGCGTGAGGTTGAGTTGGGAAAATGTACATGCATTAAAGTTTTACAAATATGTATATTCTATACGTTAGCAACGATAAATGTTTATCCGTTTGTTACAACTTTGCGAAGAAAATTATAGAAGAAGATAAATTTTACAACATAGAGTAAAGGCATTAAAACGAATAATGAAGTGTATGTGGTTGAATGTCATGAAGCAAACAAACAATACATGAACACGCTCCTGTCATCTGCCCCATGTGAACGTGAGACTTGTTCGGAAGTTTCAGGTAATTAACCATGTACCATATAATATAAATTAAACTCATTAAAATGATGTTTTGTGTAATATGATTATAAATGTGGCAAAGTCAATTTCAGATGTTACATTCATATTGCAATATTTGATCGAAAGAGTACAACTTTAGAACCGCGCAACCAAAATAACTACTTTGCACAATTATATCATGATCCAGATGAGAGGGTTATAGTTGAAATTACTTTAACTCAGTTCTTGAGATTTAATTAGGTAAATATTCTGGATGGAAAGTATTGCCAATAGTGAAAAAAATACAGATTAACGTTATAATTTAAAAAAAACTTAGAACTAGAACCTAAACAAAATTGGAATGCATGTTTTCTCTTTAGTTTGTTAGAAAACATATTGCAAATGAGTTCATCACTAATTATTAGAGACGAAATGTTGGATTCGACACAGGAAGCAATAGTTATTCTAAAAAAAGGTACATTAAAACCATTTTTTGTCATCCGTTTGATCCTACATGGCTGATCTGGCGTTCGATTCAGATGTTCAATGTATACTTCATTATCGGTTATCTAATTTTCCCGTATTGCACATCCATTCTGGAAATAGCTTAACAACTTTAACCGTTCAAAAATAGTCCATTACAAAATATCGGGTACGATTTATTGCTATACATTGCTTTATTAATAATGCCAGGTCTTTTAATTTAAAGACATGCAATCATTATGGGTGAAAATGGACGCTTTTGCAGCTGGGTTATACGGGATATTACCATTAGCAGCGACAATTAGTGTATGCGCCTTGCAGGGTACCTGCGCTGCGATAACACAGTTGGTTAAGGCAGAAAACAATAGTTTGGACATCTTGTTTGACAATGAGTGTACATATTAAACTGGTGTGCAATGTGACATTATAGATGAAATATTATATTGAAACTATTAAATGTAAGAAAGACTCAGATTGGCATATGAAGATTCAATCCATGGCCAGAACCCTCCAACGTGTTTTGGAAACATTATTCTAGGTTTAATTCCCAAGAGAATGCCACAATGCAAATCATGTAAAGTACCGAACTTTGAATACATGCCATCTTCAGAGTCGAAAAATTGATTTGCAGACTTATATTTTTGAGCATGTATACATAGAGGATTTAAAATGTATTTGAATAAATGACAGATGAGAAGCAATTGTGTATTAAATATGATGAAAATGACAAACATTCGCCATCATTAAAGTAGACGTATTACACAAAGCATCAGCTGTTTTGATGTTGAGGCAGATTTAGAACAATTACCTCTTGTTACGATGTTTATAATACTCTTTTAACAATCTGGCATATGTAGGAACTGTATGTTTATATCATAAATTCTTGAGAATATAAAGGATTTAAAAGAACAATATTGCAATATGGTTGAGCATTTTCTCGCAATATATGGTCTAAAAATGTTACAAATATATTTATCATATCAATAGGAGACCAAATATGAGATCTCTTAACAATATCTGCCTAATTTGTTACATGAAATAATACGCAATTACTTATATTAATTGAAAACAGACAAATATAGATTTGGAAGGTAATGTAAATTAATGAGCGTTTTAGATACAATTGAATGTATTTAATTTTTGTTAGGCTGTGACATTTGCCATGACATTTACTTGTAAGTAGGATGTTTACTCAGTAAAGTAGATTTTAAGAAATGTTACTGCTTCAAATGTATGGTCTTTCTGAGAGATAATGAAGAAATCCACTTGTCTTCACATCAGTATAAATACATTCACATGTCCCATACAACATTTACAAAAATTCAAAATCAATAGTAAATCCATATATGAAAGGTAGACAGACGGATCGCACAGCTGGGCATAATATATCTAGGCCTAACGCTAGATAAGTACATGTGGGATCTTTCATAACACGCCAAATGCCTAATTCATTTGTTAATGTATACATTTAAAACAAATAAAAAGAATCTGTGAATAAAACGATAGATGTAATTAACACAAAACCACATAAGTGTATCTTTTTGAGTCGTGAGAAGGACGCGTTTTGTAAGGTTTTAAGTGTCATGTTTCGGCGAGACAACCTTATACAAAACTACACCGTATTAATCCTGTTTTTACGCCAAATCGGGACAAAACAAGTATACTGTTATCGCGGTATGGACTATGTTTACAAAAATCAACCAAGGTTAATATAGCTGAGCAACAATAATGTTGAACTATTGGTTTACAGGGAGGCTGGGAGATTAAATAGTGCCAAATTTAATAACGTGTCACCGGTCTTAAGCGCATATTGTATCAGACATTTGAAAATACTGAAATTCAGAATGTAATTTGTGAATTGTTTTATTATAACCATAATGAATGGTAAATCATTACTTTCATATGAATTTCAATACTACAGACACATACAGACATTCACTAAACGAATATTATAAATTAAATTTAGGTCCAAAATACATTACCATAAGTCAAGGAGTTGTATTGGATTGGTGTCTGAAAAGACATATTGTAAATATGCTAATACATGGATTGAAGCCATGTCCTTCAACACGTTTGCAATTTACCTTGAAGGAATACAATATTATTGTCTTTGAATTTTAGAATTTAAGTATTGGACGAGAGTAGATGAAGATTTTATTGACTATAATAAGTTTGTTGAAAGAGGTGAATGAGGGTGAATGAATGCATGAATAGCTTTCATGAAAAAATGAAGACGAAAGAAGACAAAATAATTAATCAACAAGGTAAAATATAAATGTTTAATTTAAATGTTCAACTCTATGTTCACTTGAAATATTGATATAATTTCCGGTTCATTGTGGTTCTCACCCCCTAATGCGTACCTCTTTAGTCATTAAAGGTATACACAAATTGAAATAGGGAAGGAAAATGTTCCGACACATAGTCTCATATTCGGTTTCTTCATTTGCATACCATAATACAGATATCATCTCTAATTCACTTAAAAATGGTTAGGAACAATGGAGTCTTTGTTACAAGTTTAATAATTATGTGTATAAATTGATATATTACACGGTAAAAAATTAATTTTCTTTTTAATTATGATCTTTACAATATAATTATTGAAAAGAGTTTTGAAACGTTTATATCAAACGATGTGTATTACGGGTATAATTACCTTTGCTGAAATTTGACACATAATTGCAGTGATCAAGATTACGATGTGAAGAGCATACATTTTCCGTTTGTATTGTACAGTTGTAATTCTGAAAATATAAATAATCTACAGATTTAGAGAGGTTCCTTGGCTCATTCCGACTTGACATTAACACACTCCACATGTATATTACGTGTACAAGCTGTGTGCATAGTTATGTTAGTGCAAATTTATTCACACATGTACTAGTACTTGAGCAACATGGATTTTAAAACTGAATAAATTTCCTAATAAGGGTTCAATTCATTTATATATTTGTTGATTTAACGGTTTACAAATCAAATATTCTACTAATATATTTGATATGATATATTAGATGCAAATGTGCCATGGAATAAAATGCAATAATGTTTTGTATGATTGTATGCATTATTATAGTAAGCACCTATCATACTAAATGTGGTACGAACAATATGACACAAAGTAACCTCATGTTTTTAATATTTACAGTTTAGTATGGTAAAAAAGGATTTTCAAGCATTGTTATAAAAGGAAAGTCTAGATTTTATTCTCTTAATTACCAATATTGACAGTTTATTACACAATGCAGTATTCCCCCTATGTAAACGAAGTCATATGGAAAACGTTCTTTTGCAAACCAGGGCCCAGAAACATGGAATGAATTGACCGTTTAACTTAGACACAAAGACACAATGATCCTTTTCAAGAGTGCTCTTAAAACGCACCTATTTCGACTGCAAGTACAAACTTAAAGACCTACCTTAAATATTTTAAGGACGTTTGGTGTTTGTTTGGTTCATATTATTATATATGTTGTAAAGCGCTTAGAGCTTTTAAGGATTAGACGTTTTACAAAGTCCTCATTATTATTATTATTATTATTATTATTATTATTATTATTATTATTATCATAAGCAGCATCATTATTAGCCAATGAATAAATGGCTACAGATAAGCTTGACAAGTTTTGACACAACAAGGTTTATTGTCCTCCCAATGACGGATAAGAAATTATACATTCTACTTTTCAGCATAACATGATACGAATCTAACCAGTCTAAACATTTGTAACAAATCCTGGTAAAACACAATATAATTATAACTGCATGTTTTAACGTCACCCAAAATTGACACTGATAGTAATACAATTTAATTTCACAGTAAATCTGATTAAGAAATTATTATAAGATTATCACTGACCTGGATAAATATGAATTCGGTGTTAGTAAGTGTGTTATTTCTCGTCTGTGTGAAAGATCACCTTGTCAGGTTCTGTTTGCCTATATATGCATATTTATAATCTATGAGCTTCGCCTCCTCATTCATGAAATGGGATAATTGTGACGAGATAGATGCGATTCCAGGAATACATAATTAATAGCCTTGCCCTAATGTCAGCACGTTATTTGTTATTTTAAGGACTGCCCTGTTATTACCCCTCTTTCAAAAGTAAAACTGCTTTGACTCTTGATGTTTAATATCAAATATTAATTTATAAATGCAAAAAAACAATTGTGGAGCTAATTCTGCATTTAATAATAAAGACGAGTAAGTTTGTGCAAATACAATTCTCATTGCACATCAGTGATTTTCTTCAAACAATGAAGATGATTAAATGTTTGAACCGCTCCAGTGTCCTAGTGGTTAGCGATTCCACCTCAGATGCGGCAGGTTGCGTGTTAGAACCGCGGCCGAGTCATGCCAAAGACTTGTAAAATGATACTAAAAGCTTGTAGGTCTGGTGTCATGCTACATATCGGTGGCATGATGCTCCAGTGCTAGTTATCACTATAAACTGCCACCCTGCATATGTTTTAGCGTTCCGACTGCAAAACTGTAAAAGCTACGTAAAGAATCCAAATATCAGCTCTTCTTACGGGTAAGGAATGCTTTCATTTACATACATCACTATGTTTAGCCAGTTATGTTCTTATTTTGTAATATTACTGGCATACAGTCTATCTCATCACATTTTTATTCATATCGTTATTATTTTACAACTATATATCTAACACATTAAAATGTTTTAAGTTTTGTGATATGGTACCAAGCGAAGAGAACAAGCTAGTTCAAATCTAAACCTAACAAATTCCTTAGGATTTCTGCTGTTATCAGGGAATAATATCAACGGAGACCTTGTATTCCACTGTTGGAGACTACATTCAATGGAGCATTAGTGAAAGGCCATTTTTGACCCAGCCCCAGTATATTTCCATAAATTAGGTGTCCGTCACAACAAGTACGATGTAACTGATTGAGACAACAATATATGGAATTTGATTCATTTCTCAAGGGATGATCCGCTAAACATTGTGATTACAGGGAGCTAGAACTCTACGGTGACATAATTTGTTTGTTCTAGATCAATGATGGACTGCTTGCCAAAACTCGCGTGTAAACCATTTCAAAACTTGAAAATATATTTGAAGGTGACAAAGTCATACAGTGAGAAGATACACTGTACAGATAGAATAGTTAAATGATGGTAATTTAGAAACTGGAACATATAACGCAAGAAACAATAGCAGGATGAATTTAAGAAATTGAGCTATCTCTCTATAACAAAGTTCTCTATTAAAAGTCGAACCGATGCTAAGGACAGCATAATAAGCTATAAAAAGACCATGCTTAGGCAATTAGGACTGAATCGGTTAACAACATTATATCCGTTTTAATAAAGGAGAGAAAAAATTATATCGATAGAGGTATTAACAAACATGAAATATTTACCTTTGAAAAGATAGTGCGTTTAAGAATATAACAGATGCCGAAATATTCCCTCAAAGCCGAATTAACACATCAAATACAAATTAACAACAAACACGCAGCGCATTAGTAATGGAAGTCATGCAACGTCTATATTGATGACAAAAGGAAAAAATAACATAGTCACTCCCAAAACTCTGACTAATAAACACCACACTAATATGTATTTAAACTGATAATGCAATACCATTGCTGGAAAAGTAAGAATATGTTACTCAATTTCATATCACAAAAAGAAGCAACTTCATTTATAATTCCAATTCGTCTTCCCATGTTAAAATGTTTTTATATCTGGTTTATAGTAGGATTGTTATATATTGTGACAATTATATCTGTTCTATACAAATACAAGGGTATATCATATTACTAGATGAAACAAAAATAATATACCTTAGCAATGTCACATATTTCAGAAATATGATATGACTCGTGATGCAAAACAAATTCAGGTGGTCGCAATCTCTGTTTGATTTCATATATTAGCCTTTGGAATTACTTAATCACGTTATGCACACTGAGATGACTGCAAAGGATTGTCCCTATTTACTTAGCATATACATACATGATTGCATCAGGTTTAGGAAGACGTAAGGTACATATAATTGTATTTGAAAGTAATGCGGTGTTGGTCGATAAATATATCCATTAGACAGCATATTTTATAAAAGTCTCCAATGATTTAGTTCAGTATTTATTTTTTTCCAAGTTTTACCTAGATAAAGACTATTTCTCTTTCATATCCGTCTTATAATCTTCTAAAATACCATGATATTTAGTTTCGATAGCCTTATATAGGTAAAAATAGCATCATCGTTAGGTTTCTTTTCAAAGCTTATATTACATGTAATGCAGATCTTTTTAAGATCAGCAACATCATCCTGACAACAAGACGGTCAAATGATATTGCCGTATGCAAAACAGTAGTCCATCACTTATTTCATGTTGTTAAATACATCTTAATTTGTCTTCAATTACAATATACATTAATGTTCTCATAATGCAGCAAAGTCTACAACAAAATTGACATAAACAAAAATATGATTATAAAGTTTATCCTCATAATGCTGAACGCCAAGCGAGGCAGCTGTTTGTAACATTTGTTTTAAACGTTTTTGGTATGACTAGACTGGGGTCAAAACCACGACCTTCCACAACTGAGACTGACGCTTTGACCACTAGGCCAACAGAGCGGTCACAAGCAGACTTTCATTTTTTTAATGTAATCGTGAGTTGGAGAGGATATAATCAATCGTATACCAGTTTGGAACCGGCTCAAAACTTGATGTCATTATAGAGTCACATTACGGACATAAAGGTTCATTGGGGTATGACAACTTTTAGGATTGGAATGTGGCAGAGGTAGAAGAGAAAAAACCCCAAAACAAACAAGCGATACGATAGAAAAGTAAACGAATCTAAAATGCATGATGCATGAATATGTGCTTTATAAATAACACGTACTATAACATAACACAGACAGTGGCAAATGATCGAGAAAAGTGGAGGGAACTGGTCAGATGTTCAGCAGCACACTGCCTCAACGACCACATTAGGTCAAGAGACTGATGATGATGATGATGATAACATAACAAACTGAAAGAGATAGCAGTTATAACATAAAGCATAAATCAAATGAATCAAACTACCACGTACAAGACTAGAAGCAAATATAAAAAGTGTTTTATCAGAGATACCATCACATGTAATATGTGAGAGCTAGCTATAATATACCCTTCGTTTGACCAGTGAAAATATTTCCTTTGACAGCAAAGGATTACAGTGATTATTATTTTGGTTATCTCCACCGATAAATACAGTAGCTGTACGCTTTATCGATACACGGTCTAATTCTGTTTGAGACTACATTTAATGGAGGATTTGCGAGAGGCCATTTTTGACCCAGTCCCAATATATTTCGCTAAATTAGGGGTCCGTCACAACAAGTACGATGTGACTGATTGAGACAACAATGGATGGAATTTGGTTCATTTCTCAAGAGCTGATCCGCTAAACATTGTGATTCAATGGAGCTAAAACTCTACGGTGACATAATTTGTTTGTTCTAGTCCATTGCCGGACTGCTTGCCAAAACTCGCCGAGTAAGGCTGGTAGTAGACTGTATGTGGCTCTATCCGGCAATGAATATAGTATATGTAATGCACAACCGCAAATCGTCTATTGATAAACGGTATTAAAGTGCACTTCTGGTTGTACATATTGGAATTATTGAATAGGAACCGGGATGGTCCAATATTACAAATTTTCGACTTCATTCCATATCGTCTTGCAGTTCATTTTGTTTCGCTGTCGTACGTGTCACTTTGGCAACCTCAGACCAGTAAGGTCTACAGCTGATCACTTCATACCAGAATGATTCTCATCATAAGGCGCGTTAACCGCGACCTCAGCGCTTAATAGCCGAATGCTGGTTTAAATGAGGATCCAAGAAGTATGGAAATTATATTTTATTTAAATGAATTATATTGTATTTAACGAGAATCAGTGCTGTTATCTGAGCTTTAATAGTGTTAATTCAATTTAAGATTAGGTAGCAGTATCGTGTGATTTGTTAACCATTGTCCAATTCCAATTCGTCTTCCCAAGATCCGATTTGCGGGATTCACGGCTCTTGGTAGCGGTTGTGGGTTGTGGCTGTTTCCGACGTTATTTTGGAGGTGACGGCATCCTCACTTTAGTCTTGACCTCACACGTATGCCTAATGATGTGGTGAGCCGAGATCTGTTTTTTCGTTTCCAACTCCTCTTGTTTCTCTTATTCTGCCTCCTCTTCCTCAAGTCTGTCACTTTCTTAAATGACCTCTATTGAGCAGTCGACTACACATACTCCAGTTGTATCCAGATATTTGCGGATTATGCTCATCCTTTTTAAGTTAATTAATGAAATATTGCTAGGCATACTGATGAATGCTCCGCTTTACACCACTCAGGTGCGGACTTGAGTGAAAATAGTCCTTTACACAAAACCAAACATTATTAACAATATAACAAAACACATGGAACTCGCCAACCTAAAATAAACACGTCAACCTGTTTACCTACAAACACACTTTATTATAACATGAAAAAACACACGGTCTTACAAGTCAGTCCTATGAAGTATCTATTGCCTCGTTTCTAGATGTTTACCTATCAGCACACAAATATAGACAAATTTTGGCAAATGAGTATCATGTCGTTTCTAGAATTTTGGGTTAGCCCTTAAATGGAATGTTTTGATTGACGCTTTGGCAATCTCGTACGTCTACGATTGCATCCCCGTCTGACTGCAGGTTTCCTACATGATACGGACTGCTTCATTTGAAGGAGAAGAATAGCTCTTGAGTATCCACAAGGAAGTCTACGAAACGTCTGTTTGGCGCGTGCGGTCGTTGTCTTTGTTGCTGTTGCTGTTCTCTCTGTTGTTTCTGATACAACATGTTTAAAACAAACCACCAACAATAATGTTTGATAAAAGTTTACCTCAACCAAAATAAATGCCCAAACAACACAAAATATAACATCAATATGTGTTTTCGAATAATAATTGTTTGAAACAAATTGGAAACGTTGTGAAGTGAAGAGGGAGGTCATTTGGCCATTGAAATACATCATGTTTTTCTATCTAAAGACAAAACATAAACATAATGGTCACAAAACGATCTATATACCTTCCATGTTAACATATTAGTGTTAACAAAAACAACCAAATTACTCTATGGCTATATCTCTGTCTTTATTGTACTGATAGTACACGTAATTAGGTCAGACACTTGCAATACTGTAGCGCCCTATTGAGGTCAGAGGTCAGACTCTTGCAACATTAATGCCACTGTATCCCCATTGTCAAGTAGTATGACCTCCCCCTTGTTTAAATATCTTTTGTCCCTTGATTTGATAACGATGCCCATCAGCTTGGTGCTTAAAACATTTAATCTGATAAGAGCGCGTGATTTGGAGTTTTAACGTAGCTTTAACAATTATTCACTCAAATCGCTACAAAGTCTGCTTTGTGTCAGTTTTATAGTGATATCGTGCACTGAAAAATCATGTCGCAGACATGTAGAAAGATGCCCCACAGTCGCACAATCCTGTCAATAGGCGGACTAGTCCTAATACTAAACTCGTAATGCTCAGCACCAAACGAAGCAGCTATACGTACCACTTTTGTAAGTCTTTGGTATGGCTCTGCCGGGGATCGAACCCACGACCGCCATCATCCAAGGATCTAATAACTAGGACACCTGAGCGATATGATAACAGTAGAGTACGATAGTATTTACATACACGCGGTTACACCTGTGCCTCCATTGAATCCGATTTGATGGCTGAACTACATTGCTACTTTAAGGCGTTCAAAATGCGTTTAACTAGGTATTTCAATGATTTGAATCGATGATAATGATTAAATATACATTCGTCTTTTAATAGAAAATAAGAACTTTTATTCATTTGAATGCACAAGCTAGTGCTTTTGAAATCTATATATTTCAGTACTTGTATAACACTCAGTCGCATTGACAGCTTTGTAGATGGTGACAATGGTGAAAAACTGAACCTGACGGCATTTCGTTCCGGAGGTGAGAAGACAGGAATAACATACTTTCTTGATTTATTTTTAAATGATTACACCACACAATACACACTCATGACAATTCGATACTTAAATCCTCGTTTTGAACAGCGCTCAGAATACCTTTCCTATTTCATACTAGAAAACACTTAAATATGGACACGTTGAGCGTCTCAGAGGCCAATGGTTGTTTCTACCTCACAATAACATCAAAACGTTACAATACATAATTTACGTGTTTTCACTCGCATCAACCAAATCAATAATTCCAGACAACATGGCCACTGAGTCTGTTTCTGAGAGTGTAAGTCACTTTGTATACGGCTTAAGTATCTTTTCGATTGACTTTGGAGTTATAAAAGACAAAATAGTTCGATCTATTCGCAACGCCACGGTCAATCGTACTTTTTCGTACATAATCGAGTTGTTTTGAACTACACTATCATCACACGTCCGACGTACGACATGTATGACTTACTGAAACTGTCAAAGATCGTACAGTCGTAGACAGATATGTTTGCTGAGGCATTCATTAATCTTTGTTTCCGAGGCATTGTTACAGTAGGCAAAAATGGATTTCTTTCCTGAATGTCTTTTTTAAAGTGTCAAATGGTATTATATTGAGTGTTGCTAATGAAATAGGCAAATGTAAAAGAAAACAGTGGAGAATATAAAATATAAATATTCTTCAAGCTCAGCTTTTTTTTCGTATCATTAAATCTAACTAGCATAAATAGTACTTTTACAAATAAAACATAGGATTAAAACTTCATATTCTTACCTACCCGCTCATCACTAAAGGCTATGTATGGGAGGCAGTATATGGAAGCGTTACCGCAGATCAAGCATGTGCACAAAGTGTGTAACTCTCTGTAAACGTAAATAGAAAAGTACATCCTAATTATTGAATACAATGAGGTTAAGATAACCGTTTTAAATAAACTAATTTTATAATTGCTTCAAATTCTTTCGCGAGAAGACAATATTGTCAAACTTTAGCGTATCCGGAACATTTGCGTCCACTTTGGCTGCATTTGTGTAGACTCTCCAATGTCGAATTAAGGTACGGTTGATGTTTCTCAAGTTTCACTGGGTCCCTGCAAATTATATTTAGAAAACTAATCTGTTTTTCGTTTTGAATGTTGCGAAACAGCCACCTAGGACATTTGACCATGATGCAAACAATGTAATTGTACAAAATCAATATTGATTGTTGAATGTAAGTCTCATAAAATAGGTAAGCATTTTGCATTAGTCGCATTCAATGTTTGCTTTCACAGACAAGTAATATTACTGGAACCTAAATTAAGGTCGGCATTGTAGGACATATTTAAAATTTAGTGGCAAGCCTATTTGCTATCACGAAACTCTTAGTAACGCGTGAAGCCTCCAGTTAAAGATAGAAATACAGACATAAATACTGGTGAGGACAGTGGATACGGTTATGCATAAACTAGAGAGAAATAATTGATAAAAAATTGCACCATTTCAAAGAAATGATTAAACTATATGACAAAACCATTTCTTAAAGGGAGTCCTTAAATTTTAATTGTTATCGATTGTGTAGATTAAGATCGAACTCTACGATTACAGGGTATTAATATGATATAAATGATATATTCACGTCGGATGTGAATGGCACACACGTGTAAAACTGAACGCCGTGATACAATAAAATTCAAAAAAAATACAAATTATCCTTCTTCAGTAATGTTTGCTGCAACTTGTCAATAATTCAATGTCTTCTTCTTTTGCATACCTAACTGATTAACAGCGTTGCAGAGCATATCAAAGACCAATGCACTTTCACCGTCAATAATGATAACTTCATTCGATTCTCGTGCGCCTCGCCTGTAAAATTAATTGACCTACTCTGGAAAGTAAATAAATGCAGAAATAAGAAAAAAAAAAATTACAAGTACAGATTGCTGGATGCTAGCTGACGAACATTGTAACGGTATAATTTTCTTGAATTGGTGGATATCAGCGTTAAGTATAACTATATATCGAAATATATATGAATACCAAAAATCAATTGACAATCGCTGGACGAACACTAATTGTTGATATTATGTATATTTCAAACTCTTATTCAACCATTTAGTCTGAAGATCAAGAAAATACAGAACAATATGATATTATTTGTATTTGCTCAGGGCCAAATTATATGACAATAAATCCCTGTTGTAAATAACGTGCATGACAGGCTCTTTCCTCTGGACTATAGTCCGTTCTATCTTCACTAAATAAACAGTTTACTAAAAACTGTTTTTAATATCAGCAATAATGGTTGTTGCTCAAAATTTATTTAATTTAATGACGTTGCAGAGAAAACAAATACTTATCTTGTCACAAACTATCTTACTATTCGCTTTAATCTGTATCATTAACGAAACTGTGGAACTGCTTTTGAGTATTGTGTAGATGAATTTGAAAACAAAAGTGTGAATGTTTCACTCAACTAAGTGATGGCAAAGTTAAAATGAGGTACGACAACAATATTGAATTATTTAATTTGAAACATTGCTAAACTAATATATGAAATGATTATCTTGAGAACAAGCAAGCTTGCTTGAGAAGGTATACAGCGGACAAATGTAATCCTGCTAAGCTGCAGTGTCACTTCTGAGTAATCCTTGTAGAAGTTATGCATTCATTGAATTGTTACATTATACATCAAGAAGGTCGGTTGTGAAGACTTGTTTGCGTTATATTTAAGAGCCAAGAGTCTGTGTATTACCATTTGATTCAATGAATATTTGTATCTAAACAAGAGCGTACTCCCATACTCAACTCAGTTTGATAAGGTAAAATAATGGATAAGCGTCATTATTCTAAGGCAGGGTATGTAAATCAGTGGTCACTTAAAAATTCTGGATAATATTTACTCGACACTACAGGTTGCATAACATAATGAATTCCCCACAGATATTTTGGGGATCGGGACTTAGATGGAGTTAAGCGCACTTGTGAAATTAAAGATACTAAACGATATACGGGGTAATTTTACATAATATACATAAAAACTTGTGAACTCCATGTTAAACTAATTATATCTAGTTAGCTAAATAAAATACGTGAAACAAAATGGTAAAATATTTAATTTGCCTTATTTTACTAATACAATTTATGAATGTATACAAACAGGGAATAGAAGTAAATTTAAGCATTTTAAACAAGTAATGTAGAAAACCGCTCTTGTGGCCTAGTGGTTAGAACGTCCGCCGCGGAAGCGAGAGGTCGAGGGTTCGATCCCGGCCGAGTCATACCAAAGACTTACAAAAATGGTACTAACAGCTGCCTCGCTTGAGTCTCAGCATTAACAGGTTAGTGTTAGGACTGGTCGGCCTGCTATCAGGATAATGTGACTGGGTGGGACATCATGTTACATGTCTGGAGCATGATGTCCCAGTGCTAGACATCACTATAAATTTCCTTCTTAGCAGTCATTTTAGCGATATGACTGAAAAATTGTTAAAGCTACGTTAAAAATCTTAATCAAACAAACAAACAAACAAAAAACAAGTAACGTTGATCTAGATACTTATCTTGATCCTAATGTAAAGTTTGTGGCTACCACGAAAACAGGTTTTGTTTTGTCACTGTAAAATATGTGGTTGTGATCAAGGTCAAGATGGCACTAGTGAATTTAGATGCAAACAACTTTTATTCCTAAAGTAACAATGATAGGTTCTCGTCAGAGTCATGTTAGTAGTACGTGATATAAACGACCACGTAACTTCTTTCCCCTACCACATCGTGATTTCGCAATTTGGGAATGTTTTCAAAACTCTTTATTAGATTTTGATATATTCTTTGGTTTATTGAACTATAGTTAGCTTTGGGCTTTTACAAATGTGATTAAGTCAATTTCTTTTGTGGTAACCAAGTTCGTACATCTGGAAATGTTTGATGTGCTCATAAATAGTTATTGTACAAAGACAGTTTATCACAATAGTATTTGGATTTCCAACAAAGGAGTGTTAAATATTTTGTTTCTAGAAGTAATTGTAGATAAGCAAAAAGCAGTCTTCAGCACACGTCATCGTCTTCCATCTTGAACTGTTCTACAGGACTCAAACATGAATCTGTTCGAAAATTTCATTAATAGGACATTCGTAATTTATTTCATGGATTATTATTGGATTATGTTTAGATTTGATTCTAAAAGCTAACTTCTTTTTCTATTTTTACAATTGTTTCCAGCGAAATAAATTGTTTGTTAAATGTTACAAATCTTGTTGTTTTCACATTTTCTGTGTTGTTGTTTATTAAAGCCTAAACTAGTGACATATCTGGCTAATACGATGCAAACATAACTCCAACATTTACATTTTGCACATGTGCATGCGGATAAGCTACTGCTTCAAGACCTTTCTAACTAAACTAAGTACCGGGCAAAGTGGAACTTACTTGGACGCAATGTGTTTCTAAAAATATTGCAGATGACAATAAAAAAAAATAATCACGAGTTAATGCGTCAAGAGTAAGATTTATTTATGACACATTTAATAATCTTTGTCATAGATTGTATGAAATGTATACAGAACATTCCAAAAATTGAAGAGGAAGATTGGAAATATTCGACTAATTTGTTTTCAAAAGGCCTGTCAGACTAAACGATCAAGCTTTTAAATGACCCGGAAGCTGTTGCTGAAATTAGCATTACTGGTGTCTGTGATAATTCTTCAAATTGCTGCAGAAACATGCCTGTCTTCGTTAATGAATTCGGGAAGCAAATTACCACAATCATTTGCAGGTGTTCCACAGATGTTTATCAAAGCTATGTCTATCAGTAATCAATGCAAATAACTACCAAGCAATGTATCAGCGCCCCAAGACAAGCATGTCTTGCGTGTTAGACTGTAGTAGACAGGCTATTAATAAATTAATACTCAAAAACCTAAGAGTTGCTTACGATTCGTTGAAATTAAACACATGACAAGAACCCACCGATGACATTTTACCGGACTTCACAAGCAATCATGATACATGTACACAAGCTGTAGTCGTTCATGGACAGAGTTCTTAATGTTAAATTATGTCTGCATAATTCCCATCACTAGTGTTGTATTTGTTACATTTCATTGGAACACAATGACCTGTACCGACAGTCTGTAGTCAACCTGAAATTCAATCACATGTAGCTGAGATCCCGACAGGCAGTGATTGGGTCGCCACACCTATCCCTTTAAAATCCAACTGAGCTGACGAAACATTACCATGGATACAAACAACAGGCTACAACAAAAGAAAATGAGTTATCGTCAGATGCAAAATACCCAAATTAACTATAGTTCACTAAAGCAAATATTACATCGTATTCTAATACGTAGTTTAAAAACAAATACCCTAATTACAAACAAAAGGAAAATGAGGTGAGGGGAGTCACGTGATCGTTTACATAACGTACTCCTAACATGACCATGACGATAACCAATCATTTTATTTTAAGAATAAACGTTTCTAATTTCCTAATTCATTCGTTTCTACTTTACCTTGAGAGAAGCCAATCATTTTAATATATAATTAAAACCTGTTAACGTGGTAGCCAACAGCCCTGAATGAAGGTCAGGATCGAGGTCAACATTACTTCTTTATCAAATAATAGTTCAGGTCAACCGATTTTCTGAAAAACCGACCATTTCTAGTGAATACATTGACATTACATTAACATGTAATGTAATGTTTCAGATTTAAAACTGACAACCATTAAATTACTAAAAATATGTATTAAATCAGATATGCCTGACAACACAAACATGATCATTTACTTTCGCATGTACAAGTTCGTAGGTTTAATAACAGTAAATAAAAGAAGATATTAGACAACAAAACAAGTTAAATGTTACGATTAATATTATTTGCTGTACATATAAGGCAACTGAGTTGTAATAATTTTACACTCACACACACACACACACACACACACATATATATATATATATATATATATATATATATATATATATATATATATATATATATATATATATATATACATATATAAGCATGACAATTCATGATTCAATTCGACAGTTGCACTACCTATCTTCTTTACCTATAAGTTAAACTAAAAATGGTTGTAATTACGGTTATGATGCAAACTACATTCATGTAGAAAACGGAAACTACAAGAAAAACAAAAGACCCAAACAAATAAATAACAAAGAGAAACAAAATATTTATTTGATAAAGTAAACTACAAGAAAAACAAAAGACATAAACAAATAAATAAGAAAAGGAAACACAATATTTTTTTGATAACAAAAAGTTGTGGATATAAATTCGGACATTGGTTTGACTAAAACTATTTCTGATAATACAATTTAAATCAAGGTGCGCCGATATAAGAGAGTGTTACAAGGTAGTCATAGTCAAGAACCCACACAATATTTAACATATAAAAAAAATTAGCACAACTGCTATGTTAATATGTTTGCTCCTTAATAAATAGGCATGATTTCAGATGTTTACTTCTCTTTACATGATTCTGTTATTTTCATCAAGGTCCGCCTAAATTCATTATAAGTAATTGCCACTAAATGTCAACTAGAAGGGAGCATGTTCGCCCTTGAGAATAAATACGATAATATACATTTCAGAAACATATTATTGCAACATATAGTTTTGATTACAAAACTTAAGATGTTTGGACACTCAAATAGTAAAATTAGCACAGAACTAATTAAACGTACATTTTTTCCTAAACCAAGAATGAAGTAAGTGTTTATTTATGACAAACTCGATGCTTGATTAGCAACAATTGCACACTTAAATAGGACTGTCCTAATTGTATATAATGAATTACTAGAATGAAGGTAAATGTACGTCTTAGTAACTTATTTTAGAAACAACACTATGACAATTAGTACGGGCTATCCAAATTATGCTAATACGAAGATTGATCTCGGACAAGTATAATATATACCTAAATCCATTGGCACAGTACGGCCTATATTGCTAGCCATAACTACAAACAAGCAAAGCAAAATAGTCCAGCAAAAATTACTTATGAGGTGAGGCTCAGAACATTCAGTTAAAATGTCGAACTTTAAGTATCGTATCAATCCACTTGCATAGAAACCAAATAATTGTAGTACGTGCTGCAATTAATGTCAGGCATCAGTTCAGCATTAGGTATGACTATCATGGAACCCTTTCTTACGAGCTGGAATATCTGCAAGTTTCTGTGTTATAAGAGATGCTCTTATCGCGCCGTCCTCCTATATAGCACGTGCTTTGTTTTCGTGTGATTCAGAGTGGACTGATTAACGCAGAATTACGGAATCGCAATACTCAAAATGAAAACGACACAATAAATAGGCTTCACAGAAGTGCATTCCCCACTGGCTGGATATAGTGATAGTAATCATTTTGACGGCACTATATTCTTCCCAGATTCAAGTGATAATAGTCATTTGGCCTTCATCTACAGTTTTGGACAACACCTCACAAGACTAATGCATCTAATGTAGAGGTTCTACCGAAATGTTTCATACAATTAAAAATACAACGAAACGCTATAAACTCGCTGTCCGACGCGTGATTTTATTTGCATTAAAAAGATGCATCCTTTTCAGTTACATCCGATGTGCAAATGGTTACACTTTGGTTACACATGCTGATCATGTGCTTTGAACAAGTGGAAGAAACGATTATTCAGTATGAACTTTTGATAATTCCGATAGCCAAATGTAGAGGCTGAATTCGCGTATAAGGTAGAGTTCAATTCAAAGGATAATAGCCAATCCTAATTAATGAGTCCCACTTCGCACACATTTATCAAATTTCCTGAATACATATGAAATTAAAACGCGGACTCATTTCGATAAACACTTTTTGCTTATCATCTTACCACCAGTCAGAAATGAACATATTACTACTAATGTTGTTTGCTACGAAGGTAAGTCTCATTTCTGTGACAATAATGAATTAATGTCGAAATAGTACGGGGTATGGAAGTATATTGTTTTATATTGCCCGTCATAACTATCCGTTGTAGACAAAGAATTGGCATCCAAACACACCTTAATTGGCCATAAAACATTTCCTTCAAAAAGGATCTACAAAAGGAATGTAGTATGCATAATTTGAGAAGTATTTCTGTCATTGTTTTTTATCAGCTTCATTGTTGGGTTATATATTTAAAATAGGTATCATGAATGCAATCTTCTTCGATTAGAGACTCTTACACGTTGAAGGTAACTATCGCCTAATTTTAGATATAACTTAAATTGATAGACGTACGCTAAGGAATTTTATATGCCCATTTTTGCAGTGTGAGTTGTTGGAAGGTATACAAACCAGCGTGGGATGAGGTTAACAAATAATCGCTTACATGTGATAACTGATCAGACAACATGGTTTACAAATTACTTCATAGAGCCGTTAATCAGTGTTCAACATTTCTAACAAATTGATTATTCTAATACTTTATCACGTTAAATGATTTCCTCAACAAATAAGTCTTATTACGAATCGATTTCTACTGTATTTGTTTCCAAAACTTCAATTTGTCCTTAATTGAATAGTTTGACATGCGCTCTTAGTTTACAGAATTTACAGTATTTTTTGAAGTCTTTGCTGTTAATAAAATAAAGACGTTAATATTTTCTGAAAATGAAATGATCTAGTTTTCGCTTAGTGCATTCATTCGAGTGACACATAATGGATATATAGCAAAGGTCGTGGCACAAAAAGAGCCACGAAATGAAACCTTAATACGTTGAACAGGTAAGTATTCAGCCCCTATTTCGCTTTCTTATATGTCGGTCAATGCCATTTATATTTTACGTCACCAGAACATAGTTTCTAATGCACAATGTGGGTGAAAAACGTTTCGGAAAATGTTATAGACACTAGGTATACAAGACGTGACACAAGGCAAAGGCCTAAATCCTGTTCTGTAAGTAGATTGTCTGTGAACTGACGAATAACATGAGAATTATCGCAAATTTGATAAAAATCTAAAATGCCCGTCCGTTTCTAAATATTAATACAGTGGCTGAACTGGAAAGTAAAATTTGTTTAAATCTGGTTTATTTTAGGATTGTTGTATATTGTGCCAATGATATCCATTCTAGGTACAATTTATAAAGCTATACAAAAACATTGTTATATCATATTACTAGATGAAAGAAAAATAATATACCTTAGCAATGTCAAATATTTCAGAAATTTGATATGACTCGTGATGCAAAACAAACTCAGGTGGTTGCTATCTCTGATTGATTTCATATATTAGCCTTTGAAGACATTTCATATATATTGCATTTACAGCCGATATGAACAAGCATTCAACAATTAAACTTAAATAGGTAAAGAGAACACCATCGTTTGATTTCTTTCCAAAGATTATATTACATGTAGGAACTGGTAAAGAGACTGATGATGATGATGATTACATAACAAACTGAAAGAGATAGCAGTTAAAATATAAAGAATAAAACATATGAAGCAAAGTACCATGTACAAGACTAGAACCAAATATAAAAAGTGTTTCATCAGAGATACCATCACATGTTACATGTGAGTGATGTCTATAATATACCCATTCGTTTGAACAGTGAAAATATTTCATTTGACAACAAAGGATTACAATGATTAATATTTGGTTATCTCCACCGATAAAAACATTCGCTCAACACTTTATCGATACAAGATATAACTCTACTCATATAATAACTGATATAATGTCTTGTTTTAAGGTACGTAAATGTTGCTTTTACTTTGTCAATAATCTGAAGAAAAAATGTGTTCATTGTCACACTTTGCGTTATTAATGTCAGCTCTATTTCACTTTTTTATATTCTTTAACACTTCGCTCTATTATACATTCGATCTCTATGTCCTCCTATATGTATAATGGTCAATACATAATGTGTTTTCGTATAATAGAGGATGAAAATTTAAAAGTAAGGTACAGGATTCTATTTTTAATTCCAAATAGTCCTAAACGTTCTATATATAGTCCAAAGGTATTTTTTTCTTCAATTTATTCCGAAACTGTTCCGGACGAATTCCAATTTTCCTATTATGATATGGATACTATATTTCTGAACGAAGCAACAATTATATCAAAAGCTGCTAAGACACAATAATAGATACAGCATGAGGGTAATTTTCTATCAAATTCTTAAGCAACTTGCTTGCAGAATATTCTTTTTTATTTCTAAATAAAGCTAGACCTTGGTCTCAATATATATAAACTATTTCCCTTTATGCATGAATGATTTTAAGGTATAATGTAAAATCATAAAGAAGTATTAGCTATGTAATGTATTCTTTACTCCAAAATTTAAAAACGATATAAGCAGTAGGTAGGCCTCTCCGTCAATAATCAATTAACCAATGCACTGCTAATTATAAATGATTCTCGAAACATAACACATGAGAAAACAATATGAGAGCTAGTCTAAGTACAGTAGCTGTCAGGAAAGTAGATTTAGAAATATTGGTAATGACGATGGTACGAAAACAACATCTCTTTAGCAGGGAGGAAACTAACGTAGTCAGATTTCTGGAATTACAAGCATATCGCGAACCAGCTTCTGCCGATATTAATATATTATATTTTGGCGTCTGAATTAAACTTGCCCATATGGTGCCCTCATTGAGAAGCATGCGTGTTCTCTCTGTGTTCAACAATGTACCCTAGATTAGTATGGGTCCGCAAGCTAAACTGAACTAAAATATTGGCACCTCTGATAGAGGCACACCAGGGTCCTTTCAGAGCTAGCATACATCATGGAGAGTGATATAATAAAGAAATCCTGATCACCAATCGTCAGTAACCCGAAACATTTTATCACCGAAAATGTGAATCGGCAATACATCACTAGGACAGGACATGCTTTCAGATCTTCGGAAGACATTGATCTACTGGACGTTTCTTAGATGTTTACTTGTCAAGAAAAAGTGATTTGTCCAGAGTATATGAAGTCTGTTCGCCACTTAATTGGCAGTACCTTGTGCGAAAAGGTGACATGAGGTTCATGAAAGATGGTTGACAATGTATGCAAACCTGATAGACTCAAGCAGTAGCAGGCGAGGGAGTATTTGGTTGTCTCCATAGAATATAGGAAGTATAATGTTTCCTGCTCCATACGTTATGTAGATGTTTAGTACTATATCGTAGTAAGAAGAAAAAATATGTTAGCGGTTTAAGTACTAGACAAAGCTGCTGATAGAGCATTGGCTAGTTAAAGATGAAGCAGGAGAACAAGGGCTGGTTGTCTACCACCAATATGTAGTGACTGGTTAATACTGCTGCCCAGTCATGAGCAGGCTGTTCAAGGATATTTGCGGAACACCCAGGGATAGTCTCTGCTATAATGGTTGTGATGTAGCAGTCGATACACTGTATTTCAATATAAGGAAAGATTCCAGATAATACACTATACTTTGTGTGTGTTGTACAGTAACGAGACAAACAATGACATGACTTTCTTGATTTATACAGGCGCTGCACAGAAACAAAATTTTGTCACAGAATTAGGCGAAAATTGAATTTATTTCTTCTTGAATTGCAAACTAATTTCACCATTTTTTTGTTTCGTCGTACATGCGTTACCTGGGGTGAATAAGTGGTTTTTTTTTCAAGGTAAGCGACGTGTAATGATTCGCATGTACCTGACTACGAATCACTTGAAGTCAGGAACATTAGAATCACGGAGTGCACGGGAATGTTGCCGTGAATTCTGCTCACCTATTTGGGGATATTTAAGGCAGAATATTTCTGATAAGATTACGGGTCCAAAAGTATCTTATCACAGGAGAGATAGCTCGTCGTTCTTTCTCCAGCCAAATGGGTGAGTGTTAAATTTATATTTCGTTTTATTGTGAATTATATTCAGTTTATCATTTCATGTAATGATGCCTTTATTACAATGCAGATTTAAAACGTGGAATATTTGGAATTACTAGTCACTATTAGACTTTAAATGCAATAGCGTAATCTAAGTTTTAGATTGTTTTAGAAACAACTATTATTAGTTTGGTTTCTTTATTGTAGCTGATTTGTAGCGGAACGTCTCTGATTTGTAGCGGAACGTCTTTGATTTGTAGCGGAACGTCTCTGACTGTCTCTGAATTGTAGCTGAACGTCTCTGAACGTCTATGAATGTCTCTGAATGTGATTGATTGTGCCGTGATTATGCTGTTTAATTGTGCGATCAAATTGAGGTATCTGACTGTCTGTCTGTCGGATTGTCTGTCCGTCTACATCTGTCATGATGTGTAAATATCCGGAACTCTAGAAGTCTAAATGTCCGAGTGTTGGAGCTGTCTAGAGGTGTAAACGTCCGGGGTAGCATCTAGGTATTTGGGACCGATGGTTCTAGTAGATGCTGTGTGCTGTCTGTACGTATAACTGTGGTGGATCCGTGAAGGGCAAGTGACCGATAAAAGTAATGAGTCAACCCTAGGTATTTGGGGAAGCTGGGCGGCGATTCAATAGTGGGTGAATCGTACGGTTATACAGGGTCGAGACACATGTGTGTGTTGCAATTGTAGTTACAATTGAATACATTGTTATATTTACACATAGTTACTTTGAATCACAGTAGTATTTCAAAGGATTACATGAATCTCAATAACAGTTAGCAACTTGATTAAATACATGTAGATGTTTTTGCTAGATGTCGCAATCCATACGTGCGATAGTATAGTTTGATGTTTGTATTTGTTATCGCAATTTATACTTGCGTTAATATAACTTTTGTAAAAGTTCCTTGGATCTGTGTATAGTCCAGGAGATTCATTGGATCTGTGTTTATTTTGTATTAATATTTAATTTATTTTGGAATTGTGAATAGTTGTGAAGCGTGATTGTGGGTTGAATGCATGAGTTATTGTGTTGATACATCATTATTTTTCATTAATAATTTATTTCATAAATTTACATTATCTTTCACATATTGTGTATGTGTTGTTCATTTAATTCAAAAATTTAACCATTGATCTTCATTTGCATGGATCCAGCAATGCTCCTAATGATGTGTATGTGTATGTTTGAGTGATTTGTATTTTTAACATATCTTTAACACTTTGTTAGTCATATCGCTACAATGTCTGCAGCGTGATAGGTTATAGTGATGTCTAGCACTGGGGCATATATTGCAGACAGGTAGCATGATGTCCCACCCGGTCACATTATCTTGACATGAGGCAGACCAGTCCTACCACTAACGTCATAATGCTGAGCACCAAGCGGGGCATCTGTTAGTTAAATTTGTGTACGTCTTTTGCATGACTCGACCGGGGATCGAACGCACGACCTCCCAAATCTGAGGCGGACGCTCTAACCACTAGGCCATCGGAGATGTGCGCCTACGGATACATAATAATGTACAATGTAAGATAACAACAATGTAATCAAACTGGACAGAGAGTATTAATTTGTTCCAAAAATGAAACTAGTATTTTGAAAGTTTTGTTTTGCAAGCATGCAAAGCGATGCAATATTAGTGCATTATGGTATGTTGTAATCTTCATCTAATCAGGCATGCTTTAGTCAAACTGAATTTATTCAAAATAATAGTCATTCGTTTTAAAATATGGGCAAACTCATAAAAACAATTAAGCAAGGGAAATCTTGTTTTGCATGTTTGCTATATCATGAGTAAACTAGAAGAGCATGTTATTATTTACCTTAAACGTCAGTGTCCACCAAAATGCGGCGAGTATTTCTATTAAAGTTAAATACATCTGGAATTATCGCAATCTTTAATATCCCGGAATTATCCGTACAATGTTTCCTAAACCAATAATCCAGTTAACATTTTTTAAAGACATACTCGATGCTTGATTAGCAACAATCGTACACTTAAATATTACTCCCCTATTTGTAAATATGAATAACTAGAATGGAGCTAAATGTACGTCTTAGTAATCTTTTTAGAAACAACTCTATGACAAATAGTAAGGGCTATCCAAGATATGCTAATACGATAATTGATGTCAGACAAATAAAACATATACCTAAATCCATTGGTGCAGTACGGAATATATTGTTCGCCTTAACTACAAACAAACAAAGCAAAAGAGTCCAGCAAATATTACTTATGACGAGAGGATCAGAACATTCAATTAAAATGTCTAACTTTAAGTATTTCTTTGTTATTATCGTATCAATCCGCTTGCATATAAACAAAAGAATTGTAGTACGTTCTGCAATTAATGTAAGACATCAGTTCAGAATTTGGTATGACTATCATGGGACCCTTTCTTACGAGCTGGAATATCTGCAAGTTTCTGTTGTATAAGATATGCTTTTATCGCGCCCGTCATCCTATATAGCACGTGCTTTGTTTTTGTGTGATTCAGAGTGGACTGATTAACGTACAAATACGGCATCTCAATACTCCAAATGAAAACGACATAATAGTTTGCACAGAAGAGCATTTCCCACTGACTAAATCAGTGATAGTAGACCTTCATCTTCAGTTTTAGAGTACACATCACAAGACTAATGCAATTAATTTAAAGGTTCTAAAGAAATGTTTCATCAAATTAAAAATACAACGAAACGATATAAACTCGTCGACCGGCATGTGTTTTCATTTGTATTTGAAAGATGCATCCTTTTCAATTCCATCCAATATGCATTTGGTCCCATTCTTGTTACACGTGTTCCACTTACTGCAGAACCCAAGTGAGAACCCTTCGCAACAAATATATGAGCCTCTCTTGTATAGAAAAAGATCTTAATCATTTCCAATAAAACGAAAAGACTTTTAAAGGGATGCTGATCATGTGCTTTGGAACCTCTGGAAGGAAAGATTATTTTGTATATGTGTATTCATTATGATTTATTTATTTATTAGTTTATTGATATATTCTGTAAATAATAAGTTTGACATGAGCTCTTAGTTTACAGAATTTTCAGTATTGTCGGAATTGTCTGGTCTTAATAAAATAAAGACGTTAATATTTTTGCAAATGACATGATCTTGTTATCGGTTGTTGCATTTATTCGCGTGACACGTCCTGTATACAAGGCGAAGGTCATGACACAGAAAGAGCTACGAAATGAAACCTACATGCGTTGAACAAATTCTGACTAGTAACTAGTATAAATAGTACTTAATAAATAACACGTGCATACAGTTTGTAACCCTCTGTAAAAGTAAATTTAAGGACAGGTTCTAATGTTTGAATCAAGAGTCTTTAAGATTATCGTTTAAAATAAATCAATTTATATACTTGCTTGAAACAATTTCAGTCGCGAAAAGACAATATTGTTACAGTTTGGCGTGTCAGATATTCTTCGTTATCTCCTCGTTATCATTTTTCTTCTTCTTCTTCTTCTTCTTCTTCTTCTTCTTCTTCTTCTTCTTCTTCTTACTCCTAGTCTCATTATTATTATTATTATTATTATTATTATTATTATTATTATTATTATTATTGTTGTTGTTGTTGTTATTTGTATTTAAAATTTGCATGCATACAGGTAACTGATAAACTGTAAGTAGGGAATGTCGGTCTTGTGTAGATGTAAGGCTATGTATTTCAAAGTCAGAAGATTGTATTTTGCCTCTTGACTGACACGAATATTTCTAATTCAATAAGATCACACGCGCACCATCTACTCAGTTCGATCAGGCAAAATATTGAATAAGTGTCATTATTCTGAGGCAGGGCATATAAGTTAGTGGTGGACTAAAGGATATACCAGTTGATTTGACATAAACACCGGCTCATGTTTTTACAGTTAACCTCTATAAAGAGCAATGATCCCTGCCCACTGGAGATATCCGGTGCTTCCAGACTCCCAAAATGACTTAGTCAGATACCAAGCGACTAAAGAGTGTCGATGTTTGATGGAAACAAGAGAAATCACTATTATTCTTATTCTAGTTCGTTAAATCAAATTACAGAAACAAAATAGTTAAACATTCGATGTCTTCTTTAAATAAATAATATTTAATACACATACAACTGACCAATGTATGCCACCAATGAATAAAAACAAATACAACCCTTTTCGTAGTAGATGTATTGATGATGATCCAGGATTTAACTCATAGTTTGAGTGACATTTATTCGGAAAATAACCATAATTGAAAAGGATGATTGGAAATACTCGACGAATTTCATTTCAAATGCTCAGTCGGACTAAAGGTTTAACAGTTTAAAAGACCCAGAAGTGTGTTGTTAAAATTTACACAAACATCATAACGCATGTCACAAACTGTGGTATTTATTGGACAGGGTTCTAAACGTTAAATCATGGCTGCATATTTCCCATCGTGAATTGTGTATGTGTTACTCTTCACGGAAACCCTGGACCTATATCAACAAATTGTAATCGACCTGCAATTTCATGCACGTTTAACTAATGTCTGGACGAGCAGTCTTCGTGGCGTTACGCCTGTCTCTGGGCGTACAGATGTAGTGCATTAATTCCTTCTGATAAGATACTTGGAGCGTACAGGCGGTCGAATGAGGATCATTGACACACAGGTGGAACCTAATTACTGTCTTAGTTCTTGTCCCTGAAAATTATAATGTAAATATTGTCGTTTCACAAAGTCACGGTTGGCCTATACGAGAATCATCTTGCCAAAACAACATAAAATAACGCGTTATATAATGAGACTTTTCTGTTGGAAAATTAACTTGAATTGTCCCTATGTCATTGACCCAAATACTTGATCAGCTTATTAAGGACAAACAGAGGTTCACCAAGTCAGACAAATGCAAAAGATTATCTTCATTCTCACAGCTGTGCCAGCTTTCGTCATTGTAAAAGTACTTGATTGAGGGGCATTCGGCAAAACTCTGAAAAAGGTCATTATTTGAAAGGGTTTTCATTACATAAAAATGATGGAATCTTACCTCGGTGATGAATATTTGCTTCAAACTAATGGCTTTAAAAACCATCGTAAGCACCAATATTAAACTTTGTAAGGGTCAAATAGAAATCAACATTTTGGCCAACCTTAATGTAATGTCAATGTCAAATCAAAGGCAGCTTAAAATCAATCATTAGCACACGGAGAGGCTCAATGGTAGACTGTAAAGACTTCAAACATTTTTTGTGTATTCAGCAAGAAGGTGGTCAAAACCACCCCGATTGCATTCAACGATGTTTATGCTACTCGTATTAATTAACGCAAAACAAAGACTGTTACTTAGAAATGACACATTTGCCAGTGTAGCAGTTCGTTTGGCACATAAGGGCACATTCGTTTCATGTACAAACTATGATTCTAAGTTAAGTTGGGTTCCTGTAAGGCACGAATAAATATTCTCAAAGTACATATTTTCTGTGATAGTATGCCAGTTTTATAAATATAAATAATGCTTGGTTAGAAGTTGTTGTGCGTGTTACACTTGATCAAAGCCAGCCAAGTGAGCAATTAGTATCGAATTATGATAGACCTACATGTTTAGTTTTGTGAGAAAATGGTTCAAGCTGAAGACCAACTGTAAGAAGAAATCACCGTGAGAACCGTGCGGAAACACAAGCGGACATGTAACGTTATCCTATAAGGAGCAGCAGCGGTAACCGAAGCAAGACCATTTTGATTTACTGTGAAAATCAAGTAATTGGTAGCCATCAGAGTTTGATTTGTACGATTTTGCAGAGCAAAAGCATTCATGATAGCTAATAGTATCTAGCGTGTTTGAGAAGAATATAGAATTAGAAATAAAATGGTGACAACAATGGGACTGTATACACAAAGACAAAAGAGTCTGCATCTGCAGTGGTAGAATTTACACCAAGTGTACGCGAATAAAATGTGTTGTAATTGTACACCCAATAATTATGAAATTGTATTTCCACAAATACAGTTCGTACTTTTACGTTAGCCGTTTTTGCTACGCAATTATCTTTCACGCTAGACTTCACACTATTTTGTTTAACCAAATAGCGCATACACGAGACTGTGACGTTTGGATTAAAACTACTAAAAGTATGGGTTATAAAAGATGTCGATCCATATAAGGTAAGACAATCTGAACAACTCGATCCTAGACCCTAAACTCATGGATAGCTGTAACGAGCGTGCAACTCGCAACGCGATGAACGCTCTCTGAATCATGATGATATACTAGCCATCTCGCGCAGAAGTTCACATATATACTGGGGATGACGTGTAATTATGGCATTTAAATATATTTTGATTTTGAAATAAATGTAAGTACTACTTGCTTTCTTGAATAAACTAATGCCTTACAAATTTTTAAAGCAACTTATATGAAAGATAAGGTAATCTTTTTTAAATGGATAAGAATTTTTGTTTGGCTTACCAACTGACCGTCTGACAGAAATGTACATATACTACTAATATTGTTTATGAGGTAAATAAATCTCATTTCTGTGACAATCATTAATTTAGGTCGAACGAGTTCGGGGTATGGATTTTTAATATTTACTTTTACTATTCTCCATCTCATCTCACCATTGTAGACAAGAAAATAACATCCTAAAATCACTTAAGTGGCAAATATCCCTTTCTTTCAAATATGATCTTTTAAAGGAATATATTATACAAAATGTAAATCATATTTCCGTTTCTCTCAGTTTGATTTTGGGTTATACATTTAAAACAATTGTCATGATTTCATACTTATTCGATTAGAAACTCTTACATGTATAATGTAATTCTCGACAATTTCTGATGAGAGACGTACGCTAAGGAATCATCAAGTTTTGAAGTGAGTTGTTGCAAGGTATACAAGTCAAAGTGTGGGATGAGGGAAACAAATGATCGCTCACAATTGATTATCCGGTCGGAGATTTTAGCATACCATTTTCTTGGTAAGGCAGCACATCACTTTTTAACACGATAAGAAACGGATTATTCTAATACTATATCACGTTAAGTGTAATCCCAATTGATTTATTTATATATTCCATAAATGAATAGTTTGACATGAGCCCTTAATTTACATAATTTACAGTATTTTCTAAAGTCTCTGCTGTAACTAAAATAAAGACGTTAATATTTTCGCAAATGAAATGATATAGTTATGGTTTTTGCATTCATTCGAGTGATACGTACTGGCTATATAGCGGAGGGCATGACACAAACAGAGCCACGAAATACAACATACATACTTAGAACAATGAATTATTCAGCCTCTATCTCGCGTTCTCGTATATCGGTCAATGTCATTTATATCATACGTCATCAGATCATAGTTTCTAGTGCATACAGTGGGTGAGAAACTTTTCAGAAAATGTTATAGACATCAAGCATATAAGACGTGATACGTGGCAATGGCCTAAATCATATTATATTAGTAGGCCGTCTATAAACTGTCCTTTTCAGAACCGATGAATAACATGCGAATTATCTTAAGTTTGAAAACAAAATCTACCATGCTCAACCGTTTCGAAATATTAATAACATTTACTACACTGGGAGGTGAACATTGTTTATATTATGATGTCAATATATTGTGCCAATGATATACGATGTAGGTACAATTGGTAAAGCAATACGATTGGAATGGTATTTCAAGTACTAGATCAAATAAAATAGAATTCGATCTCTCAGAAATATGATATGACTAGTGGTGCAAACAAATTCAGCACGTCACTTTCGCTACGTTTCATATATTTGCATTGAAAGTTCATAATCACGTAATACAGACCCAAACGCGTGCACATAATAGTTAATATTTTCTTAGTTTATAAATACATGCATACATAAGTTGCAGGAAGCTATATCGAACATGTTTTTCTTTGACAGATACCTTATGTAGTTCGATAATTATATTCATTGTACAATATATTTTAAATTTCTCCATTGGTTTTGTTCAGTAATTATTTTAAATTAAGTTTGACTTTGATTAAGACAATTATCTTTTGTATCCATCTTATTTTTTTCAACAATATCATTCGATTTAGTTTTGATTGCGTTACATGCATATTAGAGTGCGTGATTTAGATTTGTAACGTAGGTTTAATAGTATTTCAGTCATATCGCCACGATGTCTGTAGTGTGGCATTTTAAAGTGATTATCACTGCGGCATCATGCCGTAGAAATGTAGCTTGATGCCCGACCTATGCACATTATCCTGACTCTAGACCGACTATTTATAACACCAACCGTTTAATACTGATTGTCTAGCGAGGCAACTGCTAGTAATAGTTTTAAAACCCGCGACCTCGAGATTGATCGATCGATCGATCGATCGAGAGAGAGAGAGAGACTATAACCCTAATTGAAAAATGTAGCGGTTAACGGTCTTTGCAGTGAATATTTGTCTTAATATACATATTTTTGTTTTCATTACTCAAACGTGATTTGTCAGTGTGTGATGGTTTTATACACACATGGGCAAGGGAACACACAAGCTGAAATCTTGTAATTACCCGGAAACATTGTTTATTATATAGATAGAAGAGGCTATTGTTACTTTTTTACATTAGAGTAAGAAATACGTTTATCATAGTAATTAGGATACACTCGTTTCGGATAACTTCTGGATGGTTAAATTACAGTAAAGACGTTGATGAAATAATGTTGGGGTGGGTGGTGTAGACACTGGAACAAAAGCATTTGTAATAATATGTCTACTGTTTTATTGCTGTATTCCTTAACCTTTCTTTTTTGGGGCCTGTATCATATATGTTAGGAAATGGGTGTCTATCCGCTCATCGTCTTCATAATGAATATTTCAAATTTCATACCTTCGAATTGAAACAATTGCGTGCCTTACAGCTAATAGAGACTCTCTCTCTCTCTCTGTCTCTCTCTCTCTCTCTCTCTCTCTCTCAAAAAAAAAAAAAAAAAAAAAAAAAAAAAGAAATCGTTTTGCCATCATTGGTCAATATGCGGAATATTTGTATTTAATGGTAAGTAGTAAATACATACAAGAAATTGCGTTTGATCACTGTTGTTCTGACAATGTTTGTATTGATTCTTAATTATTCACGGTAGCAGCTTATGGCTATGACTACAACATACAATATCTTTGTGGCCTTTGGTGTTTATTGATGGCGAATAAATACAACAATAGTTATCATGTGGACATCAAGTGAAGATTTTGTTAAATTTAAACATAAACAAAAATGACAGAAGGCGTCTGAGCTAATGAAACTTACTTAATAAAATTATATACATCATTTAGGCCGGTTGTCAAAACAAACAATAAACCAACAAAGCTTATACATGTTATTACCAAGTACCAGATATTAACACACACACTCACACACACACACACACACACACACACACACATATATATTTACTTAAATCCGATTGTGAATGCCGTCTTTAGCTATTCAAAAGAAAGGAATTCCTGATTTATTCATCAGTTAATGTATTTTATTTTAATTTATAAAACCATGTTAAAATGTATGAGGGGTGAGTTTTCCTTTTTAATATATATCGTATGGAAAGCTCGTAACAAAAAACACAAATATCTAAAATTGCTTTTAAGCCAAATTCAATTGAAAACACGTGAGTTTGATAATTGTTAGAATAAATTTAATATTCCGAGATTGTTAAGCATAATAAAAAAATTATTTACAAATACTTTTAACACTCTCTTATGCTCAGTCAGAAATGTTGCTGTCATGCAATGGCTTCTTATGGTAGTATCCTCGCAAATCCGAAGGCCGCAAAGAGGATCAAAGAGGCAGTTACGGACATTCGACCTGCAAACATGAGATTATGATATGATGAAAACAATTAATTTGTGTCCGCTTGCAGTTCATTCTCGACTGGATGTACGAAATTCATTAAATAATTACCATCAATATTCGATACATAAGTTAATGATTATCATGTATTGACGCCTATTAAAGAAATTCAAACGCTAGTTCTTTCACTTTCTGATTTAGTTTTAGTGCGTTCTGGTCAAAAATGAAAAACTTTCATTACAGGTTTCCTAAGTTTTCCTTCTGAAAACTTCAAAGATATTGTGGAAACAAACATTCATCTTTCAGGGACATATGATATATATTGATCGAGTATGAATGCCGTAGATCAGGGGTGGCGAACCCTTATTAGATAGTGTGCCAATATTTTCAATTTGAAAAATATAAATATTGCTGCGTGCCAAAGAGGCCTACCAGTGACGTAGCTATTCTGGCGGGGGTGTGGGGCAAAGCCCCAGTCAAAACTAAATGTGCTGACTTTATGCCGAAACGTAGGGTGATTTTTGAATGATATTACATATATAGTGCCATAATAAAATTACCATAAATAAATATAATTTTACTCTGCTCTTTTTCTTCAACCGGTACTACATACACCAGCAGCTGTTAAAATGTTTTATTTTGATAAAATAAAGCTTAAAATTATAATTACAATATAAAGCGTGTATTGTTATTTCGTGACTTAAGCCTAGCTTACGATATAGGAGTCATAGACAAGTCCATCAATGTGACTTTTGCTGCTGTGTGGTAGACGATAACAGTTTGTTTTTTGGAGTATATTTTGTATTCTTCAAAGATACACAAGCTGCAGTCAAATCATTAGTCAAGCAATTTCTGGTATTCGATTTTATGTAATTAATTGTTGAAAATAACGATTCACATGAGTAAGTAGACGAGAAAATTGACAAAATCGCCCTTGCTACTTTTATCAGAGAGTTGAAAGTTCCAAGCAGGTCATTCCAGACTTTGAGAACCTCATTTTCAGCCGATATCTCAGGTTCTAATGATCTATTTAACCGCTCACGTTCAATTATTTTTAGTCGCACTCGCAAATCAACAAACGTTTGTTTCCAATTTGCACTGGACTGTAACTCAAAAAGTTGCATTTCAAAATCGTGTAATTCCATCCAAAAAACATGGCCAGCTCTAGATTTTCAAAATCGATTGTATCTGGATACTTTATACATTTTGCAGTGTCTTCGAATTTTTTAACTGCTCAAAACGCGACGAAAATTGTTCAAGAGTTGCATAAATTATCTCGAACAACAGCCTCATCTGAGAATCTTTGACAAAACTTTCTTGAATTTCTAGATCAGCATAAAAGTTTCAAGTTTCTAAAAATAGTGAAACTATTCTTTCTCTAGATCACGTTTGTAAATCTTCAGCTTCTTTTCAAATGCTTTCACAATCTGAAATGCCTCATCAACAGTTTTTCCGCACCCTTGCAACTTAGTATTAAGTTCATTTAGATGTAATGAAAAAATTGTAAAGGACATTCGTCTGCTGAGCCAGTCAACATCAGTTAATTCTGAGCATTTCTGTTTGTTATCATCCATAAACATTCGAATTTCATCAAGTCATTCCACAAAACGTTCGAAAACCCGACCTCTACTAAGCCAACGTACATTATTATACATTAGTAAACCAGAGTAAGCTGATTGAACTTGATTTAACAGGTGTGCAAATGTTCTGTTTTTTAAAGCACGTGCAGTAATGCAATGTACAGTTTTTGTGACACATTTCATAATGACTTCAAGTTCCTTTAAACCGGATATTGCACATAGGGCTTCCTGGTGAACAATGCAGTGAAAAGTTAACAGTGGGTGCCCAAGATGTCTTGTAAATAATTTAACAAAACCTGTGTCTTTTCCAGTCATGCTTGGAGCACCATCAGTTGTTACAGAAACTATTTTGGCTATATCTACACCTGCATTTCTATGTTCAGTCACAACAGTTTCACATAAATCTGAACTGTTGTTGTTGTCGATAAAGTTGAAAATTTTATTGTTTCTTCATGCATTTCGTTATCTTGTGATATCTAGCAACGATGGCCAACCTAGCGGACGATGTCACATCAGTACTTTCATCAAGGCAAATAGAGTAGGCGTGACATGAATCAATATCCTATTTTACTTGTTTTTCAATATTAACATTAAATTTAATAAGTCTCTCTTTGACCGTATTTCGACTAATTGGCAAATCCTTTATTCTCTGAATAATTTTGTCCTTATTTTGAAAGTCTTCAAACAAATAAGATGCACATTCTAACCACGATTCCTTTATATAATTACCATCGCTGAAAGGCTTGCCATGAATAGCAATCATTTTTGAAACTTCAAAACTCGCAGCCACTAAATTAGATGTACTGTTAACAAACTTGGCAAAAGAACTGGCTTGTACGTTTAATTTTTTTATATCACGCGATTTATGTTCTTTTTGTTCATCTTCGCTTTTGCCAAGAAGCCAGCTGTGATTGCTCTCATAATGACGTTTAACTGAAGACGTTTGACAAACAACACTTTCCGAACACATGACACATTAGGACCTATTCCGTTTGTTGATAATTCCATATCTTCGAGTCCACCACTCTTGGAAATCTCTGCCACTTCCTTCTTCGGCAAGCCTAATTTTCTTTGGCTTTGAGAACGACATTTTAGGCTTATATTTAAAAGATTATTTGTAATAATTTTCAAAATCAACAACATGGCGGACGAGAGCTAGCGAGATCTCGTTCAAAATAGGAACCTATCTTGTTTAAAATATATTGTGCACCCGTAAGTCAGTAAATTATATGTAAAACATAAGATTGAATAGGATAGGGTAGGTCGATAGGACTTCTTCCATATCAGTTAAGCCTTTCTAAAATATGTTTACAGTAGCAATTATACTAAATTGAGATTTCAGTGATTTAGCAAGATGAATAATTAGTTTCATATCAGAATAATGACGTGCAACGCACAATCATCCTACGTGCCACTTTGGGCACGCGTGCCATAGGTTCGCCACCCATGCGGGCGTAGATAATAATAATGTAATCAAATATGCAACATATATTGTTGATAACATATGAAAAATATTACTTTTTGAAACTGAGAGGTTCAGTTGTCAATGGATTATTGATTGCATTATTAAGTGGCCTGAAGTATTAGTAACTAGACTGACCATATTAGGCAATATAAAACAGTTTTCATGTTTCCGTCATTACCTGAAGATGCACCTGATGTATTTGAATCAACAGTCTTATCACCAGGAATGGTGTACGAATCGATAACCCTGAAAGATGTCTCCAAAGTATTTGTGTGAGACTCTATATGTGCAGATCTTTTCCCCCTATGTTCCTGTGAATACATAAAAAGCACATATACATTAGACTGTTAGCTTTGTCTAATTTGTAAGTATTCAAAACAAGTCAAATTGATCAATAATTGCGTTGTCCGTCTTCTTTAAATAAACAACAATGTAGTGTCTTTGTTGTATATAGCACATTTGGAAAACGGACTAGTAGCCATTTACTTGTACATTATACGATACCGTTCCTATTACCATCAATAGTACGTTGTCATGACTTTAACATGAATACACGTGAATTCATACTATATTTAACAATATACTCATTCATATTTATTTCATCAAATTATCGTTTGGATTTAACAAACACATTTGATGATCATGTTGATATTTGTTCATGTAAAAAGAAGGATGCAACGCAAAATATTTTAAAACGAACGAAATATGTCAACATGATTTCAATATTTAAAGAAAGTAAGAATACTTAATAAAATTCTTTGCTTATCTTCAAATGTATTCTTGCCTACAATTTAAAAACTTAAAGTGCTCACCTAAATAAGTTTATAATTCCGAAAGCATATCAGCTCATTTATTATGGTGTGAAGGTGTGGATACTGAAGAGGTGGACAAATGAGTAAATATTTAAGAAAGTAGATAATAAATAAAATATCACAGTCAGATGATACTTGCTTGAGTTTTGAAAGGACAGCTACTATCATCATCCTGACAGACTGTGATGGTGCAAATAATTGATATTTTGTTTGTATTCAGGAAATGAAAAACATACAAAGTAGTTCTGAGTTCTGTGTGGTTGGGGTTTCCGGAATCCGAAAAAGGATGAAATAACAGAGGGATCTAGAGTTGTCTTGTTGGAAAAGAAACAGAATACGGGTGACGGATGTTTTATTTCTTTAAATATTCTAACTCGTACACGCGCTTCACAAAATAAATATGATTATGAACGTGAATACAATATTACATCTTTTGTGTGAAGGACATAGCTGTAATAGCTATAATTCTTGAATAGATGATTGAATAACATACCTTGGTTCTGCCTTTTCCAAAAGAGACAGATTTCGTTTACATTTGTTGAAATATCATTTCGAATAAGGCTGTAACATTTGACTATTATGTTTCGGTGGAATCGATAATTAAAAGCCATACCTGCCTTTCTTTTGTCAGCTGCAATAAGTTTTGAGAAATGGTCTGACTCTTTCAAATACTTTGGTTTTAAAGCCCATACATAATTAAGTGCCTTGATCAATACTGTTTTGGAAAATACAACGTTTTGTATGTACATTATATTTAATAATACGTCATATTATGAAACAACTAGAACATCGCACTTTACCTTTTCCTATCATGCCACATCTTGACTGTCAAATGAAACTGTTTTATGTGCGTTTTGAGCAATATTTCAAACATGACTAAATTACACAATTGTTAATGCCGTCATTGTCTTTTTACTGATATTACTCCACCTAGATAATCACCAATTAGTCCCATACATACCCGTTAAGTATTAATTTCTTTGTATGAGCTGGAGTTGGGGTCCCATCAGTAGCATTGCAGCTGCTTGCCAAGAAAACGAATCCGCCTGTAAGCACAAAAGCTAATTATAATATGCTACACATCAATATTGTTTAATTAGCTTACATTCTATATTCAATATGATCCATATTGTAAATAATGATTTGCAGGCTTTAAATCACTCCATGCATTATTATTTCCTCAAGGGCAGTACCAGTATTTGCTTAAGTTTATTTACTTAAAACACAATGATATGGTTAAAGAAAGCTTTAGTAATGAAGCATATATAGATAGATAGATAGATAGATAGATAGATAGATAGATAGATAGATAGATAGATAGATGATGGTTTGATTCAAGTTACTTTTTCTCTCATCCATTATATATTTTTCACCCCAGCTGTACATAACTAATTGTATGATATTTATACAGATTTAATTCTGATAGTTTCAATATCATATAATGGTAATGCATTCCTCACCATTTCCCTCTATTATTAGCTTTAGCTCGTCTCCAATTACAAAAGCTGGATTTGTTCCGGATTGACTGCCTCCTTTACCCAAGAGTTTCATTTGCATGTTGACTTCCTTCTGGTACGTTTGGTTGACGTTGAGGTTATTACTGTGTATCAAAACAATTACTGCATATAAATACAATGACAGTACATCAATAAAATTCCATTATATCAATACAATTACAGTATATCAATAAAATTACAGTAGATCAAAAAATATAATCACATCATATCAATACAATTACAGTATATCAATACAATTACAGTATATCAATACAATTATAGTAGATAAATACAATTACAGTAGATCAATACAATTACAGTATATCACTACAATTACAGTAGATCAATACAAGTACAGTAGATAAATACAATTACAGTACATCAATACAATTACAGTAGATCAATACAATTACAGTAGATCAATACAATTACTAATTAGTGCAATAAGTACTTGTGGAACAAGGTCAGTGTTTACTGATGATAAACAACATCTGCTACAGGAGATATAATAAAGATATACCGGTATTAAAACTATGTAAATTTATAATATCGATTCCTTAGCACCTGTATTATAGATCAAAACATATGTTAATATATGCCACAGTTATATATATGGCAGTTATTTCATCTCTAGATTTGAAGTGACAACGGGTTTTCTACCATTTTTGCAATCCAAGTTTTTCTTTTAGTCGGAATAATCAAGATTAACCTCTTAAAATATTATGATGCACGTGTAGAAGAATCATGTCTTAATAAACAAACAAACCTTTCATAAAATTTAAAACAATACGATCAAAGTGTGATAGTACATTGCATTAAAAAACAAGACGCAAAAGTACTTTAGTATTTCGCAATCGATCTTAAATTATAATACGATCTTAAATTATAATACGACATCGGCTTTGATTAAACGAGAAGTAACTGGCACTATATTAATCATCATAAACTTTCTTTAAAATTTTGTTTTGTTGCTAATTTACAGATTTTTTATCCTTTATATGAAACTTCTCGTCAATAAACTTATAAACAAAAAAAATGTATCTATAATTTAAACAAAATCTAACAAACAAACTAAAGAACGTGCAGCAATATGATGTAAAGGTAATCAAGCTGTAACTATCGACATGAATTGTCACAGGATGTTAATACAACATATCATCAATGTGTAGTGTAACCTTTACCTAAAACAACTGCAAACATCATTACTGAAAAGCAATGCAATTCTGTAAAGTAACTATTAAGACAAGAATTATCTTATTATTTGAATCTATGATTATCATGCATCTACATTTTACCTCTCAGCGGACCTTTCATACCTTGATTTTACTCACCCTCTATTTAGACTATTCACTTGACTACATTGCACTTAATCGTTCACAATCCAAATTCTTTAGAGAGTTTAAAGGCATATGTAGATGTGCTTTAGATCACATTATATCTATATCTATATATATATATATATATATATATATATATATATATATATATATATATACCAAAATAACTTATATTGCATAAGAATAAGGATACGTGTTTTGGCTTGAGGTAATTTGTAATTTACGTATGTGGATATGCATGTAAACGATGACCGCAATATCGGAAGTTAGAATGATTATCCGGCACGTTGTATTTACAGTAATGAAACATGAGACTCAAATATAAGTCATTTGTTTGATATTATGTTCTATAGAGATAAAGATTTTGACAATATCATTAGCATTTCTAATTGTTTTTTTTTATTTATATTTTATTATTTAATTAGTTTGCATGACAATGAACTATATTTATTTGCTGTTTCAGATTCATATTATGTAATCTAAAACAAACATTGATGGACCAATTGTATGAGGTGGGGTTTGTGTCCACTTTGTATACTTACGTTTCTTCAATGGTAATGATATTAGTTATATTCAAACCACCCCGACGGACATTGCTGCATTTCAGCTCATACATCGTCACATTTCGGCCTCCTAACACCATGTCTTCTGTTGTATTTTGACTCTCTTGCATAACGGTGATGCTGACTGGCAGACTCTAAGACGAAATCAATGAAATTTGACGGATTGTACAATTGCACATATGATGCTGCGATTAATTAAGAGTTCTGATCCGTGGATGTCAACATCTCAAAAATTACTTGGAATGGAAAGTGCAGATGGCATCTAAAATATGAACTGTTTTTTTTATGTCAAACTGTGACAGTGAATAATAGCATATCGATCCCTATCATTGAGAAGCAATTATATTCCTACCGTTACACACACCCACCCAACCCCCCACAATATATATATATATATATATATATATATATATATATATATATATATATATATATATATATTCTAATTGAGGACATGACACATGACCGCCAACTTATTTTCAAGGACACCATTAGTTACACTATGTTTTGCAGTATACCTATGTGCATGTAGTATTTCAAATGTAAAATATAATCGGAACCTACCACATTACATTCACCTATTGTGAATTTCACAATTGGAGCGGTTACAAGTCTATCCACCTTACATCTCGAATGCGATACATTATTTATAGTCCCCTCAGCGTATATTGAACCAAATAAATCTTTGCTGTTTCCAGTAATGACAATATTGTCCTCCTTTGTACACTCTGAAAGAGAGTAGAAATGAAGGAAGAATCAATCAATAAAAATGTCGATGGTTATATCAGTTAATTAACATATATGGTAACATCTACTATCATCATTATCATCAGTCTCTTGATTTAGTGTGGCTGTCGAGTCACTGTAGTGCTAAACATCTGACCAGCTTTCTCCACTTTTCTCGATCATGTGCCAATGCATGTGTCTTCGCAACACTTTTCATGGGCCATTCTTGTCAGACCACGTTTATCACTGTCAACCTCTCCTTCTGCCCCTCCCTGGACGCTGCCCTGCTGTTTCCAGTTGCTGTTCTCTGACTTTTATCTTGGCTGAGATATGTTTGCCCTATTTGTTATCAGCTTTGTCTTGTCAGCGCTTATCTCCATGTCAAATCTGGAAGATGTTTTAATCTAGGCTCTTCACAAAGGTGCAAGCTAGTCTTTACTGCCTGCTAGCCCATGAATGTTGTCTGCAAAGCGGAAGTTGGTGTTAGTACGTCCTCCAGTGCTGACTTTCCCAAAGTGGTTTTGCAGGGCTTCGTTCATTATGCGCTCTAAATAGAAGTTGAAACGCATTGGTGACCGGATACAACCTTGACGTACTAAAACTGTTGTCTTAAACCAGTACCCCACATAACCTCGAGCACTTACTGCACTGGTAGCATTGGCGTACAGCTGTTTGATGGTATTGGTCAAATTGTGACACATGTTGTACCTTTTCATTGTGCCTTATGCCACACTCTATCAACGGTCTTCCACTCCGATCCTGCCTGCTCTGCAGCGATTGTTCTTCTGCTTATGGTTTCACTGTGCTCAAGACGATCTTCAGCATAGCATGGCTGATCAAACTGATAGTTCTGTAATTTTGGACCATCTCGAGATTGTCTTCTGTGGGGAGTGTTATAATCAGTTACTGGATCCACTGTGTTGGCCATTCATTTGTCTGCCAGATCTTGTTGCAGACTTGTTTTAGTTGCTCTATCACTGATTCCACTCGTCCCATTCTTGGTAAGTTCAGCTGGGATGTTGTCGACTCCAGTTGCCTTCCCATTCTTCAGTGCTCTTATTGCTGACTCCATGTTGTCTCTGAGAATGGGGAAATCATCATCATTTGTGGAGTTTGGAACTTCAAGCACCTCTGGATCTCCTGGGGACTAATGCTTATAGTGTTTTTGCAATACTCAGTCCATCTTTATGCGTTGTCACTCTATATTCTATATTCGTCTTGAATGGTATTGACTCTTGGTTGCTTCTGTCTGGTGAAGTTTTTCACAAACAAATTGGGATGCCATTTTGCTGTTTTTCTTTATTAGACTGCACTCTATTTATATGCACTTTTGCTTATTTTGATTACTTCAACCTTTTCTTCTTCTGAGGTACTTTTTTATATCACGTTATTCTATTGTCAGCCTCTCTCGGACATTCATAATCACGAAGTCCTGATCATTCTCAACATAAGCACATGGGAATGTCCTTGTGTTTGCTTTATTGATGCCATATTGATAACGGTTTTAAGCAAGTACGTAGTTGCTCTGGTTATGATGGGTTCCATTTGGTTCGTGCTATGTCCAACATCTTGAAGCTTTATGTTAGTCCTAGGTGTTGGCTAGTATAAAACTGTTTTAGCTTGTGATCTTGAGCAGCCGCTTCCTCTTACATTGTTAAGCTTATTGCAAGAAGGTCCACAATGATCAACCCAGTCTGTTAGACCATCTCTGCCAACTTTGGTATTCCAGTCTTCTTGGAGGATCAGGATGTCTTTTTCACTGACCATGTTTAGAATACAATTTAGTCTGTTGTAAAACTTTTACTATATGAAAACACCTATACCCAATCAGTAAATACATACTAAGGAGACTTTAGCTGTCTCTTTGACTAGCAGTTTATTCACATCGACACATCCATTGATAAAACAAAGCAGGGAGCAAAGTCGCCAAATTAGAATATTCGATTTGCGTGATGTTTTTGCATGTCAGCATACATAATTTGGAGCATCTTCTACCTCCTTGTCGATGGTGTATCTTTTCAAGCATGTCTAAACATTACAAATTCGAATCACAACATGTCAAATCTTTTTTACTTAAACATAAGTTTTAATTATTTTCTTAGCATCTGGATAATATGTTTTGTTTAACGACGTAATAGTTAGCAATTATAACGTCCGACTAGAATATACAATTGATTTGTACACAATAAATTATTATTATTAATTAATGTTTGCATGCTATTTGTTTCTCACAAATTATGACAATCGACAGCAGTCTCATGTCAACACTCCAAAGAAGCAGTTAGTTGAGTTGTACAAATATACATGCATGAACGTTTTACAAATATGTATATTCTATCTGTGTGGAACGATACATGTGTGTCCGTTTGTTACAACTTTGCGAAGATAATGATAGAAGAAGATAAATTTAACAGCATAGTTGAAAGTCAATAACGTAGAAATATTGCAAACGACATAATATATCAATTATCTTTTAAATGCATACACTATTAAAATCTATAATGAAATGTGTGTGGTTCAATGTCATACAGTAAACAATACATGAAAATACAACTGTTATCTGCCCCATGTGAACGATGGAGCTGTTGTTAGGAAGTTTCAGGTAATTAACTATGTACCAAATACTATAGATGAAGCAAATTAAAATGATGTTTTGTTTAATAGAATTATAAATGTGAGAAAGCGAATGTCAGATGTTATATTCATAATGCACTATTTTGATCGAAAGAGTACAACTTTAGAACAGCGCAACCAATATAATTACTGAGCACAATGATATCAAGATCCAGATGAGCAGGTTATAGTTGAAATTAACTCAGTTTTTGAGATGTCATTAGGTACGAACTCTGGATGGAAATTATTGCTAATAGTTCAAATAATGTTATTATTAAAGACATCAAAGCCAGAAATTAAACAACACTAATGCATGTTTTCACTTTTAGTTTGTTAGCAAATATATTGCAAATGTGTTCATCACTAATTATTAGAGAAGAAATGTTGGATTCGAGATAGAAAACAATAGTTATTCGGCAAAAGGTATAACGATTCTTTGTCATCCGTTTAATCTTACATGGCTGATTTGGCGTTCGATTCAGATGTTCAATCGATACTTCAGTATCACGTATCTAAACGTTCCGTATCGCACACCCTTTCCGGAATCGCCCTTAAAACTTGAATATTTCAAAAACAATCCATTACAAAATATCGGAAACGATTTATTGCTTTTCATTGCATAATTAAAAATGTCAGGTTTTCTAATTTAAAGAAATCCAGTCATAATGGGTGACAATGGACGCTTTTGCAGATGGAGAATACGGGGGAGTACCATAAGCAGCAACGATTAGTTGATGCACATTGCACGGTACCTGCGCTGCCATTTCACAGTTGGTTGAGGCAAGATGAAAATAGTGTGCAATGTAGTATGAGAGAGAGAGAGAGAGAGAGAGAGAGAGAGAGAGAGAGAGAGAGAGAGAGACCTTTACTCCATAAGTAATTCCCAAGGATATTCCATAATACAAATCATCTAAAATACCAAATGTAGCTAAAATACATTTGCCAACAGAATTAAGTATTACACAAATGACCTGCTGTTTTTTTTATGTTAACGCAGATTTAGAACAATTACATCTTGTTACAATGTTTTGGAGACGCATTAAACACTGGGACATACTGTAGTAACTAACTGTATGTTTATATCATAACTGTTAAAGGAGAATATAGTGGACTAAACAGAACAATATTGCAATATTGTTGGTAATTTTCTCGAGAAATATGTACTACTACTACTACTATTACCAATCTATTTATCATATCAAAATAAGAACGAAACTGGAATTTATTAACACTATCTGTTTAATTTGTTACAGTAAGTTCGATGCAATTACTTGAATTAATTGAAATTATACAAACAGAGATCTGGAACGTAATGTAAATTAATGAGCTGTTTGGATACAATTGAATGTATTTAATTGCTGTTAGTTTGCGATATGTGCTCTAAAGGTTACTTGGAAGTAGGATATCTACTTAGTAAGTAGATTTTTAAAAAATTATTTTATTAATTCAAATTGATGTCCTTTTTGAACAAAATCCACCTGCCTTCACTGCAGATTATATACAAACATATGTCCCATAACAATTCAAAATAAATAATAAATCCATATCTGAAACCAGACAGACGGATAGCACAGCTGCACAATATATAACCAGGCGTAACTTTAGTTACGTACATGTGGCATCTTTCATAACACACCAAAATGCCATGTTCATTTTTAATATTTACATTTAAACCTAACAAAAATAATATGTATATAGAAGGAGATATGTCAAAAGCACAAAACCAATCGTGAGAAGGACGCGTTTTGTATCAATTGTTTGAAAATGCTGACATCGAGAACGTAATTTGTGCATGGTTTGATGGTATGCATAATGAAAGGTAAATTATTACTTTTATATTAATTTCAATAATACCAATACATATAGCCATTCGCAGAACGAATATTATAAAATGAATTTAGTTCCAAAATACATTACCATAAGTCAAGGAACTGTTTTGGATTGGTGTCTGAAAAGACATATTGTAAATATGCTAATAAATGGATTGAAGCCATGTCCTTTAACATGTACGCAATTTAAGTTGAAAGAGAATACAATATTATCGTCTTTGAATTTTAGAATTTAAGTATTGGACGAGAGTAGATGAAGATCTTATTGACTATAATAAGTTTGTTGAAGGAGGTGAATGAGGGTGAATGAATGCATTAATAGCTTTCATAAATAAATGTAAACGGTGCAATGCTTTTAATAACTTACCACTACCGTCACTTGCAAGCAATAGAAATGAAACTGGAGTCGAAACATTCCAAAATGAAGACGAAAAAAAAAAAGACAAAACAATTCATCAACAATGTAAAATATGAATGTTCAATTCTATGTTCACAATTTCATATTCAGTTTCTTAATTTGCATACCATAATACAGATATCATGGAATTCACATCATGTATTTCTCTAAGTCACTTAAAAATGGTCAGGAATAATGGAGTGTTTGTTACAAGTTTAATAATTCTGTGTACACATTAATATATTACACGGTCAAACTTAAATTTCTTCTTAATTATGATCTTTGCAATACAATTATGGAAGACTGTTCTAAAAAGTATCTATCAAAGGATGTGTATTACGAGTGTAATTACCTTTGCTGAAATTTGACACATAATTGCTGTGAGCAAGATTACGATGTTCACATACATTTTCCCTTTGTATTGTACAGTTGTAATTCTGAAAATATAAATAAACTACAGATCTAGAGAGGTACCTTGACTCATTCCTCCTTGACATTAATACCATCCACATGCATACAACGTACACAAGCTGTGTGCATAGCTATGTTAGTGCAAATTTATTCACACATGTTATCACATGCGCAATATGGATTTTCAAATGGAATAATTTTCCTGAAAAGGTTTTAATTTATTTTTTTAATTTTTTTTTATCTGTTTACAAATCAAATCTTCTATGATATTTGATATTATATATTAGATGCAAATGTGCCATGGAATAAAATGCAATTATGTTTTGCACGATTGCATGCATTATTATTCTGCTCACCTATCAGACTAAATGTGGTACGAACAATCTAATAAAAGTAAGCTCATTGTTTTAATATTTTCAGTTTAGTATGGTAAAAAATGACTTTCAAACATTGTCATAAAAGAAAAGTCGAGATTTTATTATTATTAATAGCCAATATTGACAGTTTATTATACAATGTAGTATTCCAGACATAAAACGAAGTCATATGGAAAACGTTCTTTTGCAAACCAGGGCCCAGTAACATGGAATGAATTGCCCATTAGACACAAATACACAGTCATCTTTCTCAATAGTGCTCTTAAAACGCACCTATTTCGACTGCAAGAACAAACGTAAAGACCTAATATTTTTTTCTACCTTAAATATTTTAAGGAGATTTTTAGTTTTCTAATTGCATGGTATTTGTTTAGTTTGTAGTCATCTAATTATTATATATTTCGTAAAGCGCTTAGAGCTTCTTAAGATTAGGCGTTATACAAAGTCCTCATTCTACTTCTTCTTCTTCTTCTTCTCTTCTTCTTCTTCTTCTTCTTTTCTTCTTCTTCTTCTTCTTCTTCTTCTTCTTCTTCTTCTTCTTCTTCTTCTTCTTCTTATTATTGTTGTTGTTGTAGTTGTTGTTGTTGTTATCATCATAAGCAACATCTTTATTACCCAATGAATGAATGGCTACAGATAAGCTTAACGCATTTTGACACAACTAGGTTAATTGACCGTCCAATGACGGGAACTAGATAACTAAAATAAAACAAAAATGTGATGAGCAAGTTTTAAAGAATGATTTTAAGATAACGTTACAAACAATTATTACAAACTTTGGGATGCCTCGAGAGTTTTTAACTCAGAATCTCTTATTTGGGCACGGATTCCTTGTCTTGGGATGGGAGTAATAAAAAGATGTTTCAACACAAAATAAAATAAGAAATTAAAACAAAATATGATATGAGCAAATTAGAAATAATGTTTAAACATAAAAGTACAAAACGTAAAACAAAAATTGACATTATATTGCCAGTTTCGAATTTGAGACTTCATAATTGGCAAACAGTACGTAGAGATAAAGATATATGTGGGCGTTTGTACATCAGATGAATGAACGCAAATCCAAACGGAAAGGTAGTAATGCAGAATGTGTAATCGGTCTTCAATCATCATGATTTCATGAAGCATATAACAAAACAATATTCAATTTTATAATGAAATATAATTATGAGAATAATAAAGAATTTCAAGAAATAAAAATCATGACTTTATTACATGGTTACTTGAGAGAGAATTTTAAAAAAAAAACAAAAACCATAAATACTATGGTTTCAGATTTGAAACATTTATACCTATAGTTTTACATGTACAATTAATCGATTTCCCATCATGCCATTATAGGCTTGATTGTTGGCACCTACAGAAGATCTACCTGCAGCAATAAAACTGGGAGCCAGAAAAAAAAATATATGTAAATGAATATTTACTGATCAAATTTGGCTTTTCTATACAGTTATTTTTTTTTTCGTTTCATAAAGCAATGAAAAACAAATTTACCTGCTTTATGTTATAATACGATCAAATAGTTTGCTTCGTCTCAAAAATACAATTTACTGCAACAAATAAGGTCATCCAAATCCTTCCGCTCGCTTAAGTCACTGATATGTATATTATAAGCCTGTGAAGGGAATCTGCGAGACGTGTGTGTGTGTGTGTGTGTGTGCATGTGCGGGCTAGGTGGTATTGTTCTGAAGAGTGAGTTCAGTATTAGAACTTTGAAGTCTGAAATAAAGAATTCTTATTCTTTTTATTCTAAGCTTCGACCTCTCATGAAACTTCTTTTCCTGTGTAAATACCATATATATGTTGAAGTATTTTGTGTTGTTATTAGCCACTCATTACAATAAAAGGTTTTTCTTTAACCTTATCATGATATATATTTGGTATTTACATATCGTCTATATATTTTAACCACTTTATAGAAATATTGCTAAAGAACACAAAAAGAGAGCATGGTGTTATGAAATGATACATTTTACTTTTCCGCTTGACATGATACGAATCTAATCAGTCTAAACATTTGTTACAAATCCTGGTAAAACACATTATCATTATAACTGCATGTTTTAATGTCACACACAATTGTAGTTGATAGTAATACAATTTAATTTCACAGTAAATCTGATTAAGAAATTATTACAAGATTATCACTTACCTGGATAATTATGAATTCGGTGTTAGTAAGTGTGTTATTTCTCGTCTGTGTGAAAGAATACCTTGCCAGGTTCTGTTTGCCTATATATGCATATTTATAATCTATGAGCTCCGCGTCCTCATTCTTGAGATGGGATCATGTGACGAGATAGATGTCATTGCAGGAATACATGATTAATAGCCTCGCCCTGATGTCAGCACGTTATTCGTTACTTGAAAGATTGGCCGGTTATTACCCATCTTTCAAAAGTAGAACGGCTTTGACTCAAGATTTTAAAATCATTTTTTAATTTACAAATGCAAAGTAACAATTCTGGAGCTGGATCTGTATTTACTAATAAAGACAAGTAAGTTTGTGCAAATACAATTCTCATTGCACATCTCGTTTACTAAGCAATTTGAATCAGTACGGATAACACCAATTTAAGCAGATCACTTCACCGTTGATTATTTCATTTATTAACATTGCTATTCTTGCAACAGCACGAAATATATATTCTTAGTCATAATTGCTATTCTTCAAACTATGAAGCTGATTAAATTTTTTTAACCGCTCCGGTGTCCTAGTGGTTAGCGATTCCGCTTCAGATGCAGCAGGTCGCGGGTTCGAACCACGGCCGAGTCATACCAAAGACTTGTAAAATGATACTAACAGCTTGTCGGTCTGGTGTCATGGTACATATCTGTGGCATGATGCTCCAGTGCTAGTTGTCACTATAAACTGCCATCCTGCATATGTTTTAGCGTTCCGACTGCAAAACTGTAAAAGCTATGTAAAGAATCCAAATAGCAGCTCTTTTTATGGGTAAGGAATGCTTTCATTTACATACATTAATATGTTTAGCCAGTTATGATCTTATTTTGTAATATTACTGGCATACAGTCTATCTCATCATTATTGTTCATATCGTTATTATTTTACAACCTTATATCTAATACATTAAAATGTTTTAAGTTTTGTGATATCTTACCAAGCAAAAGAGAAAAAGCTAGTTCAAATCTGAGCCTAAAAAAATCCTTAGGATCAGGGAATACTATCAACGGAGACCTTGTATTCCATTGCTGGAGACTACATTCAGTGGAGCATTAGTGAAAGGCCATTTTTGACCCAGTCCCAATACATTTCCCTAAATTAAGGGTCCGTCACAACAAGTACGATGTGACTGATTGAGACGACAATGGATGGAATTTGGTTCATTTCTCAAGGGCTGATTAGCTAAACATTGTGTTTAGAGGGAACTCTACGGTGACATAATTTGTTTGTTCTAGCCCAATGCCGGACTGCTTGCCAAAACTTGCCGAGTAAGGCTGGTAGTAGACTGTATATGGCTCTATCCGGCAATGAATATAGGCTATGTAATTCACAACCGCAAACCGTCTATTGACAAACGGTATTAAATTGCACTTCTGGATGTATATTTTGGAATTATTGGGATTGGAACCGGGATGGTCCAAAATTATAAATTATTGCCCTAGCTTTACCAATCCTTTCTGTCACAATAAGCAGGAGGTCGCAATGCTGATCCAAATTCCACCTCGCTGGTGGATGGTGATATCCTCTCTCCTATATTGGTCTTAGTTCCGATTGCTATTTAATGCAAAAACCAAGCTTGACTAGGTAGTACACAAATGAGGAAAATCGTTTGAGAATAGTTTTTGGGCAACCCGGCCAAGGCAGGCTTGCGCAAGTGCTTGATGGGGAACCTATGCGCAGACCCTGTAATGGCAAAACAGAAACCACCAGAAAAACGATTACATGTTAGCGGAAAAAGAGGGGTAAATCCGGGATGACTAAAACGCAAACAATAATAGTCGCAATCAAATTAGTTAAAGGCTTTAATAGTAGTTTCAGATTAATCATTGAACATTTCTAATAACTTCTGGAGTATTTTTATTCCATCTAGGGGTCATCAAAATAATCTCGGAGGATGCAAATAACGGAATTCCGCCAGGGCAGCCTCGAAAGCCTTCGTGATCTAACCAACACAAATTAAGAGCATGACCTGGAGTACGAATTTGGAGAACATGCCACTAACGGCACACCGGCATGCAAAAAAAGGAAACCCGACGCTGTACTAGCATTATGGGAGAAACAGGTGCATACACATATAACGGTTCGACTCTGTGCTACGTGTCGAATGGGTCCCAACCACTTCGGTAGTGCCACTCATTATTACAACCACTATAGGGCATTTTCGACTTCATTCCATATCGTTTCGCAGTTTATTTTGTTACGCTGATGTACGTGTCACTTTGGCAGCCTCACACCAGCAAGGTCTACGACAGAATGATTCTCATCCTAAGGTGCGTTTACCGCGAGCTCTGCGCTTGATAGCCGAATGCCGATGTAATGAGGATATCAAGGCTGTATGGAAATGATATTTTATTTAAATGAGTTTTATAGTATTTAATGAGAATCCTTGCTGTTATATGAACTTTAATATTGTTAATTCTATTTAAGATTAGGTAGTAGTATCGTGTGATCTGTGAGCCATTATTCTCATTGAGGGGATGTTTTAACCGATTGAACTACTTAGCATTTAACTAAATCGCACAATATTGTCATGTTCGGTATTTACCTTGAAGGTACTACCACAAATGGTAACAAAATGTGCATTACCCGAGGAACATCAGGACCGTTTGCTTAGCAATCCTTGGACACGATATCATTAACAATATCTGCACAGCTTTTTAGCATGCCGATGCCACGCTATAATACACGTAAACATGTTTTATATTTAACCAACAAAAAAAATGAAATCATCTGAATCAAAGCTATTATAATGCATCTTATAATATTAATAACACTCAGACGTGAGTCATATTGAAGGTATGGTATTTTGAGGAAAATGGTCGTTTCATTACACACCCAGATAAAACAAATTTTGGGTGATAAAAGTTATGTTAAGTATATAACATAAGTATTAACTGATATAAAATAAGCAGGTTATTCTTCGATCGTTCGTTGTTACTGCATAAAACAAATCCTCAGAGGTAGAAGTCATGCACACATTCACATACAAATCAACTGAAATGCATTTTGCCAGTTAATTACACGAGGACGTGCTATCGAAACATCAGCAATATGCCTTTTGTTTTTCTCTGCGTTCACCATTTAAAGCGTTCTGTCTGTATAACTGATGTTATTGGAGGTCCTGAATTAACAAGATTTGATGAGAAAAACCATTTCAAAACATGAAAGAACATTTGAAGGGGATATCGTTATGCAGTGGGAATATACAAATAAAGATAGAATAGTTAATCAATGGTAGTTTAGAAACTGGAAAATATAACGCAAGAAACAATAGCAGGATGAATTTAAGAACTTGAGTTATCTCTCTATGACAAAGTTCTCTTTTAAAAGTCTAGCCGATGTTAAAGACCGCATAATAAACTATAACAAACCTTGCTTAGGAAATTAGGACTGAATCGGTTCACATCATTATTCCGTTTAAAAAAATGAGAGAAAATATATTGATAGAAGTATTAACAATCATGTAATATTTACCTTTGGAAAGATACTGCGTTTAGGAATTTATTCCCTCAAAGCCGAATTAACACAACAAATACAAATTAACAACAAGCACGCAGCGCATTAGTAATGCAAATCATGCAACGTTTATATTCATGATAAAGGGAGAAAAGGAAATTACTCACTCCCACAACTCCCACAACTCTGACTAATAAACACCACAATAATATATATTAAAACTGATAATGCAATACGATTGCTGGAAAAGTAAGAACATGGCACTCATTTTCATATCACAAGCAGCAGCAACTTCATTTCCTATTCCATTTCTTCTTTCCATGACCCGATTTGAGGGATCACGGCTTTCGGTAATGGTTGTGGCTGTTTCCGACGTTGTTGTGAAGATGATGGCATCCTCACCTCAGTCTTGACCTCACATGCGTTCTTAATTATGAGGTGTGGCGAGATCTGTCTTTTCGTTTTCTTCTCCTCTTCTTTCTTCTATTTTGCTTCCTCTTCCTCAAGTCTGTCACCTTCTTAAATTACCTCTATTGAGCAGTCGACAACACAAACTCCAGTTGCATCTAACTATTTGCGGATTATGTTCATCTTTCTTAAGTTAATTAATGAAATATTGTTAGGCATACTGATGAACGCTCCGCTTTACATACTCAGGAAAACAGTATTTTACACAAAAGCACACATTATTCACAATATAACAAAACGCATGGAACTATCCAACCTAATAGAAACACGTCAACCTGTCTACCTACAAACACAGTTTATTATCACATATAAAAATACACACCATCTTACAAGCCAGACCAACGAAGAGTCTATTGCCACGTTTCTAGATTTTAACCTAGCAGCACATAAATAAAGACAAATGTTGGCAAATGAGTGGCAAGTAGTTTCTAGAATTTTGGATTAGCCCTTAAAGGGAATGTTTTGATTGAAGCTGTGGCGATTTCTTACGTCTACGATTGCCCCCCCCCCCCCCCCCCCCCGTCTGGCTGCAGGCTTTCCACCTGATAGGGACTGCTTCATTGGAAGAAGAATAACTTTTCAGTATCCACACGGAAGTCTACAAAACTTCTGTTTGGCGCTTGCTATCGTTGTCGCTGTAGCTGTTCTCTCTGTTGTTTCTGATACAACATGTTTAAACAAACCACCACCAATAATGTTTAATAGCAGTTTACTTCAACCATAAGAAACAAATAAACAAACAACACAAAATTTAACGTCAATATATATTTTCCAATAATAATGTTTTGAAACAAATTGGAAACGTTGTGAAGAGAAGAGGGAGGTAATTTGGCCATTGATGTGCCCCACGTTTTCCTATCTAAAGACAAGACATATCCATAATGGTCACAAAACCATCTATCTACCTTCTATGTTAACATATTATTGTTAACAAAAACAATCAAATGACTTTATATCTGTGTATTTATGTCCTTGTTGTCCTAATAGTAACGCGTAATTAGGTCAGACACTTGCAATACTATTGCGACATTTTGAGGTCAGACTCTTGCAACATTAATGCCACTGTATCCCCATTGTCAAATGCTATGACCTCACCCTTTTCAAAATGTATTTTGTCACATTATTGATAACGATGCCCAATCAGCTTGGTGCTTAAAAGATTTAATCTGATAAGAGCGTGTGATTTGGAGTTTTAACGTAGCTTTAACAATTAGTCAGTCAAATCGCTACAATGTCTGCATTGTGTTAGTTTTATAGTGATGTCGTGCACTGAAAAATCATGTCGCAGACATGAAGAAAGATGCCCCACACAGTCACATTATCCTGGCAACAGGCCGACCAGTCCTAATACTAACCTCGTAATGCTCAGCACCAAACGAGGCAGCTGTTAGTACCTTTGTACGTCTTTGGTATGACTCTGCTGGGGATCCAACCCATCACCGCCTGCATCCAAGGATTAAGATCTTACGACTTGGCCACTTGAGCGCTATGATAACAGTAGATTAGGATAGTATTTACATGCACCCGGTTACACGTGTGCCTCCATTGAATTTGATGGCTGAACTATATTGCTACTCTATGGCGTTCAAAATGCGTTTAACTAGATATTTAAATGATTTGAATCGATGATAATGATTAAAAATACATTCGTCTTTTTAACAGAAAAGAAGAACTTATTGTTTTGAATGCACAAACTAGTGCTTTTAAAATCTATACATTTCAGTACTTGTATAACACTCAGTCGCATTGACAACTTTGTAGATGGTGACAATATTGAAAAACTGAAGCTGGCGACATTTCGTTCCTGAGGTGAGAAGACAGGAATAACATACTTTCTTGATTTATTGTTACATGATTACACCACACAATACACACACTCTCATGACAATTTGATACTTAAATCCTCGTTTTTAACAGCGCTCAGAGTACCTTTCCTATTTCATACTAGAAAACACTTAATAATGGACACGTTGAGCGTCTCAGAGGCCAGTGGTTGTTTCTACCTCACAATAACACCAAAACGTCACAATACATAACTAACGTGTTTTCACTCACATCAACCAAATCAATATTTCCAGACAACATGGCCTGTTTATGAGAATGCAAGTTACTTTTCGATTGAATTTGAAGTTATGAAAGACAAAATAGTTCGATCTATTCGCAACGCACCGGTCAATCGTACTTTTTCGTACATAACCAAGTTGTTTTGAACTACACTATCGACACCCGTCCGAGGTACGACATGAATGACTTACCTGAAACTGTCAAAGATCGTACAGTCGTAGACAAATATGTTTGCTGATGCATTCACTAATCTTTGTTTCCGAGGCATTGTTACAGTAGCCCGAAATGGATTTCTTTCCTGAGTGTCTTTTTTAAAGTGTCAAATGGCATCATATTGAGTGTTGCTAATGTAATAGGCAAATGTAATAGAAAACAGTGGAGAAACATTAGTAAAATATAAATATTCTTCAAACTCAGCTCTTTTTCATATCATTAAATCTAACTAGCATAAAAAAAATTTACAAACAAAACTTAGGATTAAAATTTCATATTCATATCTACCCGCTCATCACTAAAGGCTATGTATGGGAGACATTATAGTATATGGAAGCGTTACCGCAGATCAAGCACGTGCATAAAGTGTGTAACTCTCTGTAAACGTAAATAGAAAAGTACATCCTAATTATTGAATACAATGACTTTAAGATAACCGTTTTAAATAAACAAAATTCTATAATTGCTTCAAATTCGGTCACGAAAAGACAATATTGTCAAACTTTAGCGTATCCGGAAAATTAGTGTCCACTTTGGCTGCATTTGTGTAGACTCTCCAATGTCGAATTAAGGTACAGTTGAAGTTTCTCAAGTTTCACTGGGTCCCTGCAAATTATATTTAGAAAACTAATATGTTTCTCGTTTTGAAAGTTGAAAAACAACAAGCTAGGACATTTGACGATCAGATAAACAATGTAGTTGTACAAAATAAATATTGATTGTTGAACGTAAGTCTCATACTATAGGTAAGCATTTTGCATTTGTCGCATGCAATGTTTGCTTTCACAGACAAGTAATATCAATGGAACCTAAATTAGGGTCGACATTGTAGCACATTTTTAAAATTTCGCGGCAAGCGTGTTTGCTATCATGAAACACTTAGTAACGCGTAAAGCTTCCAGTGAAAGATAGAAATACAGACATAAATACTGGTGAGAACTGTGGATACGGTTATGCATAAAGGAGAGCGAAATAATTGATAACAAGTTTGCATCATTTCAAAGAAATGATTAAACTATATGATAAATCCATTTGTTAAATGGAGTCCTTCAAATTTAATTGTTATCGACTGTGTAGATTAGGAGCAAACTGTACGATTACAGGGTATTAATATGATATAAATGATATATTCACGTCGGATGTGAATGGCAAACACGTGTAAAGCTGAATGCCATGATACAATGAAATTTAAAAAAATATGAATTATCCATCTTCAGTAATGTTTACTGCAGCTTGTCAATAATTCAGTGTCTTCGTCTTTTGAACACCTAACTGATTAACAGCGTTGCAGAGCAAATCATAGACCAATGCACTTTCACCGTCAATAATGATAGCTTCATTCGATTCTCATGCGCCTCGACTGTAAAATTAATTGACCTGCTATGGAAAGTAAATAAAAGCAGAAAGAAAACAAAAATTACAAATACAAATTGCTGGGTGCTAGCTGACGAACATTGTAACGGTGTAATTTTCTTGAATTAGTGGATATCAGCGCTAAATATAAGTATAAAACGAAATATATATGAATACCAAAAATCAATTGACAATCGCTGGACGAACACTAATTGTTGATATTATGTATATTTCAAACTACTATTCAACCATTTGGTCTGAAGATCAAGAAAATACAGTACAATATGATAATATTTGTTTTTGACTCAGCGCCAAATTATATGACAAGAAATCCCTGTTGTAAGTAGAGGGCAGGAGAGGCTATTTGCTCTGGACTATAGTCCGTTTTATCTTCACTAATTCAACAATTTACTAAAACTGTTTTAAACATCAGCAATTCTGGTTGTTGCTCGAAAGTTATTTAATTTAATGATGTTGCAGAGAAAACAAATACTTATCTTGTCACAAACTATCTTACTATCCGCTTTAATCTGTATAATTAACAAAACTGTGGAACTGCTTTTGAGTAAAATGTAGATGAATTTGAAAACAAAAGTGTGAATGTTTCACTCAGCTACGTGAAGGCAAAGTTAACATGAGGTACGAGAAAACTATTGAATTAATTAATTTGAAACATTGCTGAACTAAAATATGAAATGATTGTCTTGAGAACAAGCAAGCCTGCTTGAGAAGGTATACAGCAGACAAATGTAATCTTGCTAAGCTGCAGTGTCACGTTTGGGTAAGCCTTGTAGAAGTTATGTATTCAATGAATTGTTACAATATACAGCAAGAAAATCGGTTGTGAAGTCGTGTTTGCATTTATATTTCAGAGCCAGGAGTCTGTGTATTACCATGTGACTCAATGAATATTTGTATACAAACAAGTGCATACTCCCACACTCGACTCAATTTGATAAGGTAAAATAATGGACAAGCGTTATTATTCTGAGGCAGTGTATGTAAATCTGTGGTCACTTAAAAATACTGGATAATATTTACTTGACGGTACAGGTTGCATAACATATTGAATTCCCAACAGATGTTTTGGGGATCGGGACTTAGATGGGGGTTAAGCGCATTTGTGCAATTAAAGATACTGAGCGATATATGGGCTGATTTTACATAATATACGGTGAAAGCTCCCACAATTAACCTCAACAGAAAGCAGCGATATCTGCTACTGTGTGAGTCCAATACTTGCAGAATCCACAATGACTAATGTGTGTCGATGTATTATTGTCATAAATGTCAAAGTAATTGTTACACATGGAAACTTGTGAACTCCATCATAAACTAATTATATATAGTTAGTTAAATAAAAACGTGAAACAATTGGGTAAAATATTTAATTTGCCTTATTTTACTAATACAGTTTATAAATGTGTACAAACAAGGAATAGAAGTAAATTTAAGCATTTTAATCAAGTAATTTAGAGAACCGCTCCGTTGGCCTAGTGGTTAGAACGTCTGCCGCGGAAGCGAGAGGTCGAAGGTTCGATCCCGGGCCGAGTCGTGCCAAAAACTTACAAACATGGTACTAACAGCTGCATCGCTTGACGCTCAGCATTAAGAGGTTAGTGTTAGGACTGGTCGGCCTGGTATCAGGATAATATGACTGGGTGGGACATCATGTTACATGTCTGCAGCATGATGCCCCAGTGCTAAACATCACTATAAACTGCCTCACTGCAGACATCACTATAAACTGTCTCATTGCATACATCATTATATACTGCCTCTCTGCAGACATTGTAGCGATATTACTGAAAAATTGTTAACGCTACGTTAAAAATCCTAATCAAACTAACAAACAAACAAAGAAAGAACAAGTAATGTTGATCTAGATCCTTATCTTGATCCTAATTTAAAGTTTGTGGCTACCACGAAAACAGGTTTTGTTTTGTCACTGTAAAATGGGTGGTTGTGTCAAGGTAAAGATGGCACTAGTGAATTAAGATTTAAACAACTTTTATTCTAAAAGTAATAATGATAGGTTCTCGTCAGAGTCATGTTAAGAGTACGTGATATAAACGACCACGTAACTACTTTCCTCTACCCCTTCGTGATTTCGCAATTTGGGGACGTTTTCAAAACTGTTTATTAGATTTTGATATATTCTTTGTTTTAGTGAATTATAGTTAGTTTGGGCTTTTACAAATGTAATTAAGTCATTTTCTTTTGTGGTAGCCATGTTCGTATATCTGGAAATGTTTGATGCGCTCATAAATAGTTCTTGTACAAAGACAGTTTATCACAATATTATTCGGATTTCCAACAAAGGAGTGTTAAATATTGTGTTTCCACAAGTAATTGTAAATAAGCAAAAAAGCAGTCTTCAGCACAGGTCATCGTCTTCCATCTTGAATTGTTTTACAGGACTCAAACTTGAATTTGTTAGAACATTTCATTAAAAGGCCATTCGTAATTTATTTCATGGATTATTATTGGATTATGTTTGGATTTGATTCTAAATGCTAACTTCTTTTTCTATTTTTACAATCGTTTCCAAGGAAATAAATTACTTCTTAAATGTTACAAATCTTGTTGTTTTCACATTTTCTGTGTCGCTGTTTATTAAAGCTTAAACTAGTGACATATCTAGCTAATTCGATGCAAACATAACTGCAACATTTACATTTTGCACATGCGCATGCGGAATAGCTAATGCAAAAAGACCTTTCTAACCAAACTAGGTACCGGCCGAAGTGGAACTCACTTGGACGCAATGTGTTTCTAAAAGTATTGCAGATGACAATGACAAAAAATAATCACGAGTTAATGCGTCAAGAGTAAGATTTATTTATGACACATTTAACAATCTTAGCCATAGACTGTATGAAATGTATACAGAACATAATCATAATTGAAGAGGATGATTGGAAATATTCGACTAATTTAATTTTCAAAAGGCCTGTCAGACTAAACGATCATGAGTTTAAATGACCCGGAAGCTGTTGCTGAAATAAGCATTTCTGGTGCCTGTGATAATCCTTCAGATTGCTGCTGAAACATGTCTGTTTTCGTTTATGAATTCGGGAAGGAAATTGCTACAAAAATTTGCAGGTGTTCCACAAATGTTTATCAAGGCTACGTCTATCAGTAATCAATGCAAATAACTACCAAGCAATGTATCAGTGCCTTCGTTTATGAATTCGGGAGGGAAATTGCTACAATAATTTGCAGGTGTTCCACAGATGTTTATCAAGGCTACGTCTATCAGTAATCAATGCAAATAACTACCAAGCAATGTATCAGTGCCCCAAGACAAGCATGTCTTGCGTGTTAGACTGTAGTAGACAGGCTATTAATAAATTAACACTCAACAAGCTAAGAGTTGCTGACGTTTCGTTTAAATTAAACACATGACGAGAACCCACCGATGAAATTTTACCGGACTTCACAAGCAATTATAATGCATGTACACAAGCTGTAGCCGTTCATGGACAGAGTTCTGAATGTTAAATTATGTCTGCATATTTCCCATCACGAGTGTTGTATTTGTAACATTTCATTGGAACACCATCACCTGTACCGACAGTCTGTAGTCCACCTGCAATTCAATTACATGAAGCTGAGATCCCGACAGGCAGTGATTGGGTCGCTACACCTATCCCTGTAAAATCCAACTGAACTGAAAAAAACATTACCATGGATATAAACAGCAGGCTACAACAAAAGAAAGTGAGTTATAGTCAGATGTAAAATACCCAAATTAACTATAGTTCACTAAAGCAAATATTACATCGTATTCTAATACGTAGTTTAAAAACAAATACCCTAATTACAAACAAAAGGAAAATGAGGCGAGGGGAGTCACGTGATCGTTTACATAACGTACTCGTAACATGACCATGACGATAACCAATCATTTTATTCTAAGAATAAACGTTTCTTACTTCCTAATTAATTTGTTTCTACTTTACCTTGAGAGAAGCCAATCATTTTAATATAAAATCAAAACCTGTTAACGTGGTAGCCAACAGTCTCGAATGAAGGTCAGGATCGAGGTCAACATTACTTCTTTATCAAAGAATAGTTCAGGTAAACCGATGTTCTGAAAAACCGACCATTTCTAGTGAATACATTTACATTACATTAACATGTAATGAAATGTTTCAGATTTAAAACTGACAACCAACAAACAATTAAATTACAATAAATATGTATTAAATCAGATATGCCTGACAACACAAACATGATCATTTACGTACACATGTACAAGTTCGTAGGTTTAACAAGGAACATATTAGACAACTAAACATAAGTTAAATGTTACGATTACTATTATTAGCTGTACATATAAGGCAAGTCAGTTGTAATAATTTGCCATATATATATATATATATATATATATATATATATATATATATATATATATATATATATATAAGCGTGACAATTTATGATTAAATTCGACAGTTGCACTACATATCCTATTTACGCATAAGTTAAACTAAAAATGGTTGTAATTATGGTTATGATGCAAACTCGATTCATGTAGAAAACGGAAACTACAAGAAAAACAAAAGACCAAAACAAATAAATAACAAAAGGAAACACAATATGTTTTTGATAACAAAAAGTTGTGGATATAAATTCGGACATTGGTTTGACTAAAACTATTTCTGATAATACAACTTAAATCAAGGTACGCCGATAAAAGAGAGTGTTATAATATATTCATAGTCAAGAACCAACACATTTTATTTTGACAATAGACAAAAAAAAATTAGCACAACTCCTGTGTTAATATATTTGCTCCTTAATAAGTAGGCATGATTTCAGAAGTTTACTTCTCTTTACATGATTCGGTTATTTTCATCAAGCCCCGCCCAAATTCATTTACAAGTAATTGCCACTAAATGTCAACTAGAAGGGAGCATGTTCGCCCTTGAGAATAAATACGATAATATACATTTCTGAAACATTATTATTGCAACATATACTTTTGATTACAAAACTTAAGATTACGGTTTGGACATTCAAATAATAAAATTAGGACAGAACTAATTAAACGTACATTTTTCCCTAAACCAAGAATGAAGTAAATGTTTATTTAAGACAAAATCGATGCTTGATTAGCAACAATTGCACACTTAAATAGGACTGCCCTAGTTGTATATAATGAATTACTAGAATGAAGGTAAATGTACGTCTTAGTAACTTATTTTAGAAACAACACTATGATGCTCTTATCGCGCCGTCCTCCTATATAGCACATGCATTGTTTTCGTATGATTCAGAGTGGACTGATTAACGCACAATTACGGAATTGCAATACTCAAATTGAAAACGACACAATAAATAGGCTTCACAAAAGAGCATTCCCCACGGTCTGAATAAAGTGGTAGTAATCATTTTGACGGCACAATATTCTTCCCAGATTCAAGTGATAATAGTCATTTGACCTTCATCTACAGTTTTGGACAACACCTCAAAAGACTAATGCAACTAATGTAAAGGTTCTACCGAAATGTGTCATACAATTAAAGATACAGCGAAACGCTATAAACTCGTTGTCCGACGCGTGTTATCATTTGTATTTGAAAGATGTATCCTTTTCAATTACATCCGATGTGCAAATGATCACACTTTGGTTATACATGTTTCACTGACTGCATAACCTAAGTGAAAGCCCTACGCAGCAAATATATGAGCCTTTCTTGTATAGAAAAATATCTTCATCATTTACAGCAACACAAAAAGAGTTTTAAAGCGATGCTGATCATGTGCTTTGAACACGTGGACGCAACGATTATTCTCTATAAACTTTTGATAATTCTGATAGCCAAATGTAGAGGCTGAATTCGCGTATAAGGTAGAGTTACATTCAAATGATAATAGCCAATCCGAATTAATGAGTCCCACTTCGCACACATTGATACAATTTCCTGAATACATATGAAATTAAAACGCGGACTCGTTTCGATAAACACTTTTTGCTTATCATTTTACCAACAGTCAGAAATGAACATGTTACTACTAAAGTTGTTTGCTATGAAGGTAAGACTCATTTCTGTGACAATAATGAATTAATGTCGAAATAGTACGGGGTATGGAAGTATAATGTTTTATATTGCCCGTCATAACTATCCGTTGTAGACAAAGAATTGGCATCCAAACACCCATTAATTGGCAATAAAACGTTTCATTCAAATATGATCTACAAAAGGAATGTAGTGTGCATAATTTGAAAAGTAATGCGGTCATTGTTTTTTCTATCAACTTCATTGTTGGGTTATATACTTAAAATATGTATCATGAATGCAAACTTATTCGATTAGAGACTCTTACACGTAGAAGGTAATTATCGCTTAATTTCAGATGTAACTGTAGTTTATAGACGTACGCTAAGGAATTTTCTATGCCCATTTTTGCAGTGTGCGTTGTTCCAAGGTATACAAACCAGCGTGGGATGAGATAAACAAAGAATCGCTTACACGTGATAACTTATCAGACAACATGGTGTACAAATTACTTCATAGAGCCGTTAATCAGTGTTCAACATTTCTAACAAATTGATTATTCTAATACTATATCATGCTAATTGATTTCCTCAACAAATAAGTCTTATTACGAATCGATTTCTACTGTATTTGCTTCCAAAACTTCAATTTGTCCGTAAATTAATAGTTTCACATGTGCTCTTAGTTTACAGAATTTACAGTATTTTATGAAGTTTTTGCTGTTAATAAAATAAAGTCGTTAATTTTTTCTGAAAATGAAATGATCTAGTTATGGCTTGGTGCATTCATTCGAGTGACACGTAATGGATATATAGCAAAGGTCGGGTCACAAAAAGAGCCACGAAATGAAACCTACATACGTTGAACAGATAAGTATTCAGCTCCTATTTTGCTTTCTTATATGTCGGTCAATGCCATTTATATTTTACGTCACCAGAACATAGTTTCTAGTGCACAAAGTGGGTGAAAATATTTTCAGAAAATGTTCTAGACACTAGGTATATAAGAAATGACACGAGGCAAAGGCCTAAATCCTGTTCTGTAAGTAGACTGTCTGTGAAATATCCTATTCCATTTTGATGAATAACATGAGAATTATCGCAAATTTGATAAAAGTCTACAATGCTCGTCCCTTTCGAAATATTAATAACAGTTTCTGAACTGGAGAGTAAAATTTGTTTATATCTGGTTTAGTTTAGGATTGTTAAAGATTGTACCAATGATATCCATTCTAGGTACAATTTATAAAGTTATACAAATAAAATGTTATATCATATTACTAGATGAAAGAAAAATAATATGCCTTAGCAATGTCAACTATTTCAGAAATATGATATGACTCGTGATGCAAAACTGGTTGCTATCTCTGATTGATTTCATATATTAGCCTTTGGAATGACATAATCACGTTATGCACACCAAGGTGACTGCAAATGATAGTCCCTTTTTACTTAGCATATACATACATGATTGCATCAGGTACAGGAAGACGTATGGTAGATATAGTGTTCTTTGAAAGTGATGCAGTGTTGTTCAATAAATATATCCGTTGTACAGCATTTGTTTTATAAAAGTATCCAATGATTAATTTAGTATTTATTTTCTTCCACGTTTTACCTGGATAAAGACTATTTCTCTTTCATATCCATCTTATAATGTTCTAAAATACCATGAAGATTAGTTTTTATTGCTTTATGTGCACTGATTGCTTTCCATTTCATTGATTGTTAAACGCTTACTATATTACTCTTTGCTATCAAATTTGTGTTCGTTTAAATGGGGTAAAATTTATTTTTGAATTTCTCAGGAAGCGATACATGTGATGAACTTACTAAACTAAGTACCAAATGGTTGTATTGACGGTCTCCATCTTAGTGATCTGCATATCTACAACCTCCGATGATAGCAGGAAAGCTGTTTGAAGACATTTCATATATATTGTATTTACAGCCGATGTGAACTAGAATTTTAAATTTAAATAGGTAAAGAGAACACCATCATTTGATTTCTTTTCAAAGATTATATAAAATGTAATGCAGATCTTATTAAGATAAGCAACATCATCCTGACATCAAAACGGTCAAATGATATTGCCATATGCAAAACAGGAGTCCATTACTTATTTCATGTTGTTAAATATATGTTTATTTGTCTTCAATTACAATATACATTAAAGTTCTCATGATACAGCAAAGTCTACAACAAAAGTGACATAAACAAAAATATGATTATAAAGTTTAACCTCATAATGCTGAACGCCAAGCGAGGCAGCTGTTTGTAACATTTGTTTTAAACGTTTCTGGTATGACTCGCCTGGGCATTGAACCTACAACCTTCCACAACTGAAACACACTTTGACCACTAGACCACCTGAGCGGTCCCAAGCAGACTTGAATATTTTCAATGTAATCGTGAATTTGAGTGGATATAATCAAGCGTATACCAGTTTGAAACTGGCTCAAAACTTGATAATATTATAAGGTCACATTACGGATATAAAGGTGCATTAGAGTATGAGCAGTTATGATTGGAATGTGGCAGATGTAATAAAGAAATAAAACCAAAACAAAGAAGCGATACGGTAGAAAAGTAAATGAATCTAAAATGCGTGATGCATGAATATGTGCTTTATCAATAGTACGTACTATAACATAACACAGACAGTGGCACATGATTGAGACAAGTGGAGGGAACTGGTCAGATGTTCAGTAGCACACTGCCTCAACGACCACATTAGGTCAAGAGACTGATGATGATGATGATGATGATGATGATGATAACACAACAAACTGAAAGAGAAAGCAGTTAAAATATAATGCATAGAACATATGCAGGAAAGTACCACGTACAAAACTAGAAGCAAATATAATAGTGTTTCATCAAAATACCCTCTCGTTATATGTGAGTGCTAGCTTTAAAATACACTTCGTTTGAGCAGTGAAAATATTTCATTTGACAACAAAGGATTACAATGATTAATATTTGGTTATCTCCACCGATAAATACATTGATTCAACACTTTGCATTATTAATGTCAGCTCTATTTCACTTTTTTATTTTTTTAACACTTTGCTCTATTATACATTCGATTTCTATTTCCTCCTATATGTATAACGGTCAATACATAATGTCTTTTCGTATAATAGAGGATGAAAATTTAAAAGTAAGGTACAGGATTCTGTTTTAAATTCCAAATAGTCTTAAACGTTCTACAAATAGTCCAAAGGTATTTTTTTTTCTTCAATTTATTCCGAAACTGTTCCGAATGAATTCCAATTTTCCTATTATGATATGGATAATATAATTCGGAAGTAAGCAACATTTATATCAAAAGCTGCTAAGACACAATAATAGAAGCAGCATGAGGGTCATTTGCTATCAAATTCTTAAACAACTTGCTTGTAGAATATTCTTATCAATTTCTAAATAAAGCTAGGCCTAGTTGTCAATATATGAACTATTGCCTTCGATGCATGAATGATTTTAAGGTATAATCTAAAATCATAGAGAAGTATTAGCTATGTAATATATTCTTTACTCCAAAATTTAAAAACGATGTAAGCAGTAGGTAGGCCTTTACGTCAATAATCAATTAACCAATGCGCTGCTAATAATGAATGCTTTTCGAAACATAAACACATTAGAAAACAGTATGAGAGCTAGTCTACGTACAGTAGCTGTCAGGAAAGGAGATTTAGAAATATTGGTAATGACGATGGTACGAAAACAGCATCTCTTTAGCATGGAGGAAAGTAACGTAGTCCGATTTCTGGAATTACAAGCATATCTCGAAACAGTTTCTGCCGATACTAGTATATTATAGTTTGGCGTCTGAATTAAACTTGTCCATATGGTGCCCTCATTCATAAGCCTGCGTGTTCGCTCTGTGTTCAACAATGTACCCTAGATTATTCTGGGTCCGCAAGCTAAACTGAACTAACATATTGGCACCTCTGATAGAGGCACACCAGGTTCCTTTCAGAGCTAGCATATATCATGGAGAGTGATATAATAAAGAAATCCTGATCACCAATCGTCAGTAACCCGAAATATCTTATCACCGAAAATGTGAATCGGCAATACATCACTAGCATAGAACATGCTTTCAGATCTTCGGAAGACATTGTCTTACTGGACGTTTCTTAGATGTTTACGTGTCAAGAAAAAGTGATTTGTCCAGAATATATGAAGTCTGTTAGCCACTTAATTGGCAGTACCTTGTGCGAAAAGGTGAAATGAGGTTCAGGAAAGATGGTTGACTACGTATGCAAACCTGATAGGATCAAGCAGTAGCAGGCGAGGGAGTATTTGATTGTCTCCATAATATATAGGAAGTATAATGTTCCCTGCTCAATACTTTATGTAGATGCTTAGTACTATATCGTAGTAGGAAACAAAAACAACATGTTAGCGCTTGAAGTACTAGACAAAACTGCTTATAGAGCATTTGGCTAGTTAAAGATGAAGCTAGAGAACAAGGGCTGGTTGTCTACCACCAATATGTAGTGACTGGTTAATACTGCTGCCCAGTCATAAGGAGGCTATTCAAGGATATTTGCGGAACACCCAGTGATAGTCCCTGCTGTAATGGTTGTGATGTAGCAGTGGATACACTGTATTACAATATAATGAAATATTCCAGATAATAAACGATACTTTGTGTGTGTTGCACAGTAACGAGAAAAACAATGACGTCACTTTCTTGATTTATACAGACGCTGCACAAAAAAAAATTAACCATTGATCTTCGTTTGGATGGATCCATCAATGCTCCTAATGATGTTTGTGTGCGTTTGAGTGTGTGATTGTGTGAGTGATTTGTATTTTTAACGTATCTTTAACACTTTGTTAGTCATATCGCTACAATGTCTGCAGCGTGATAGGTTATAGTGATGTCTACCAGTGTGACATCATATTGCAGACAGGAAGCATGATGTCCCACCCAGTCACATTATCTTGACCTGAGGCAGACCAGTCCTACCACTAACCTCGTAATGCTGAGCGCCAAGCGGGGCATCTGTTAGTTAAATTTGTGTACGTCTTTCGCATAACTCGAACGGGGATCGAACGCACGACCTGCCGCATCTGAGGCGGACGCTCTAACCACTAGGCCAGGGGTGACGAACCTATGGCACGCGTGCCCAAAGTGGCACGTGAGATGATTGTGCGTGGTACGTCAATATTCTGATATGAAACTAATTATGTATCTTGCTAAATCGCTGAAATCTCAATTTAGTATAATTGCTAGTGTAAACATATTTTAGAAAGTCTTAACTGATATGGAACAAGTCCTATAACAGCAGAGAGGGAGAATAGACCAAGTTTTCAAACAAAAATAAGGCTTCTACGGAAACCGAATCTATTCAGACAAACCAAACTATTTCAAACCGAAAATATTTCATTAAAAAAGGCTGCTACAGAGACAGAGTCTCATTACAGAGAGGCGTCGTAAATACTTATTAGAAGCGTCCACGGGTAAACCGAGGCTTCCTCGAAAACGACGTCAATGTTGTTGTCGCGCCCTCTCTGCTGCTAACGGGTTAACAAAATTAGCCATAAATACGATCTAATCCGACGCGATATCGTGTCCGATGATCGTGTATACTTATCGTTACAAATCCATGTGGGGTGGCTCTGGCGCCGTTAAAGAAATTTTGAAATTGATTATAAACCATATCGGCGCACCAAGTCTGCCAGATATTTCGTAGTGTGTGTGTATCAACTCCGTTAAATACACACAATAGTTTACAATTATCTCTGATGACCTTGTGGATCTGTGTGTAACGTTGAGTGACATATATCACGTCTGTATTTTTATGGCGCCCTCGGGAAATATTTCGGCAGGTTTTTTTGTTGCTCCAACATCACATCGTCGTATACAACAAGAGTGTTAACTCCGATATCCAAGTCTTCCACGGATGGCGTTTCGTCGATATCTTTGATAAACTCAATAACGTTTCCGCCGTAAGCTTCTGAAACGGTTTCATTATAATCTTTTAACACTTAATAGCAATGTTGATCATCCACGCTTGGGGCAACTAAATACAATTTGTCCCAGGTCATATATTTCATTATCATCGTGAGCACCAACTGAGTTTTACCACTTCCGGACAGTCCGATAATAATCATCCTGATCGAGTTTGGTAACAAAGCGTGATGCTTTACTTGTTGTTTTTTCTTTAACGCTGAGAAATCAATTACTTCCATTAGATATAAAAATATAATATTATGGATCTATATTGTGTGAAATGTAAGAAGCGTAGACCAACTATTAACCTGAAAAATGTTACCACAAAAAATAACCGAGAAGCGGTTGCTGGTAAGTGTGAGGTATGTGGGATAAAGAAATTTATATTTGTAAAAAAAAGCAATGGTGATATCGCCGCCAAGCTAACTAAACTTCCAGGGCTACCAACGGCGAAGAATCTAGGTGAAAAACACCTTCCAGGAAATAGTTATTGTGGACCGGGAACACGATTAGATATCAGACTTGATGATCAGGATAATCCTAACCCGGGAGAAAATCCGATAAATGCAATTGATGAAGCGTGTCGGGTACATGATATAGCTTACCGGAGCGGTGATTTACAACAACGTCATCTCGCAGATGTGAAATTAATTTAAGCGTTGAATTCTATCACTAATAAATCCTTCAAAGAAAAATTGGCTTCATAGTTGATAAAATCGGACACTTGCTGAGCGGTTATTTGGATATCAATACTCGGAAGAATTCATCCAGGATAAACGATCTCGTGAATGGGTCAAGAAATTACCTGCTGTGATTACCGCGTTGAATAATGAGATTACTCGAACAATCAACATGAAACCTAACAACGCGATTAAAAAGAAGTATCTACCTGAAAAATCACAAAAAGATTTTTCAAAACAACCAATTCTCGGCAATGTCACCGTTAGGTATTTATATGAACCAGGAGAGCTCGAAGGTGGCAAAAAAAAGCTACTGATCCTATTTGGAGTGTTACTGCACATAAAATATCTAGTATGACACGATCTACAGGTAGACCAGCAATCTAGAGATTGGATTCAACTGCTCCTCAGCGAGGATTTACTCGTGAATATTTACAAGTGATACCCGAAGATACTCAATTACCACCGAGTGGTCTTAACTAGCACCTCTTCGTCTGTTGCATTCAAGACAAGTCAGCATCACGTTATCTCTGGTATGACCAATACTGCTATTCTTTCTATCTACGGTAAATTGGCGAGGAATTTTATCCGACCAACTCCAACTCATTATACAATTGCATCTCGCGCAGTGATTATTTTGTTGTTGTTTCAACGTTGATATTAATTCAGCATCAATATCATATTCTCTGTTATTTTTTATCCTGTTGTTTATAACCAGAGTTTTTTTCTGATTATGTCATCGCTGACAACATCACTTATTGTAGTGGCATTATCAGCTAAAGTGATTCTTCGAAGTAGATTTATTCTTCGTACTCTGGACACTGCAAGATAAACTAAATTCGACCACTCGATGCGATTATCTACTATCCAAACAATTGTATCTGATATAGTTAATCCTTGTGAAGAATGTATCGTCGCTGCGTAACCTAGCTTCCATGTGAATTTATCAGCACGCAATGCATCTTCGACAACGCTAATATCAAACAGCACAATATCATTTAACACAAGAACTTGCTTTTCACGCTGTCCAGGAATATCAACTTCGATATTTTGCAGCCGTGTATCCGAAGGTCTATAACAGAGCGGCACTTGAAGTGTTGCAAATTTTTCTTTATGTAATTCAAATAACTTCATCTGAAGTGTGTCTCTGACTATTTTTCTACTTGCTACTATCAAATCGTTTGGTCTCCACGCCTCCCAAAAATCATTCATGGGAGTTTCTGAAATTATTTCACGCGCTATTTCACATTGGATTCTATCCGGTTGTAATCAAGTTAGTTTCTTGAACTCGCGTAATTGTTCATCAAGTGCTCTATGATCGGTATTAATTTCTTCATAATAGTCTACAAAATTCTTCAACCAATCATGTGGGGATAAACCGATAAATGGACGTGGTTGACCATGATCGCCGCACATGATGATTTTTGTATTCGCTAGCAATAACCAATGAAGAAATTTTTGTAATACATGCAACGACACCGTGCATATTTCATCCCAAATAATGACCTCAGGAATAAATTTCTCGCCCATTCGATCAGGAGTCCATTCGTCGCCTTTCCTTCGAAAGAAACCGTGATAAGTACAGGCATTTACCCCTCGTTGTTTTATCTCTCTGGCAAGTCTGTGGGTCGGTGTTAGCACAATCATGTTTGATTTCCCTCGAAATAACTCAATCGCACGAGTCGTCTTTCCTGACCCACCACAGCCGTTTAAAAAAACGGTTTTATATCTACATATTGGATCAGATATCTGCGGTGCATTAGATAGTTCTGATATCTGGCTGCTTTTCAAGTAATTATTTTGAATCGTAACATCTGCTGATTTGGAATAATCACGTAGTATGTCCCGCTTAATTCTCCATGATCCCCAACTCTCGTCACAATTTGTGAATTTGGCCACTGCTTTGCTGTGTTTCGCGTTTATATAAAATGAATCAGTGGCTACTCTAACTGCAGTGTCAGGAAATCTATTTATCATCAAAATAGATTAATAGAAGCATAAGACAGCATAGACGCCCTCAATTGTGTATATTGAACACTGTACCCGTCGATGTATTTAACAATTGTACCCAATTTAGTCCTATTGGACAAGAAGGCATCCTTACGATGCACGTACTTACCGTTAGATGTGATATCCGCGACAATAAAATCGTATTCGGCGTTGTCTATGATCAACCGTGAAGAATATCTTACGTTGTCGTATTTTCCACCCTGAGTGAATTTACCAATTATTCTTCTGCCGAGATCTTTTGCTTGTCTATTTTCAGTTTCAAATAACTGTTTGGACCAATCCATGATATATTCTTCGTCGAGATTGATAAATTGTTTTCTGTTTTCTTTGATTATACTATCTATGTTATCAGGTTGTGGTAACCAAACCTCAGTCTGTGCTCGATATGAAATAATTGCTTCACTTACAATCAGCGATATTAGCATGCTTCAATCAATCATATACCGTAATAGCACTATTGTCATCCAGTGTTTTTGAGACATGTGTCTACCAATCCAAACATAACAACACCGATGAAGTCATGTAGCCAATTCAAATGATACCACACGAGCGAATCCAGTTAAATTAAAATCGGGTAACGGCCCATTAATAGCAACATGGGTCATTTCATGTGTGGGTTGTCCAAATCGTTTAAAATATTCAGTGGCTTCTCAATACCCGAGAAAACTCCCGGGGTAACACGGGGTAACACGCGACCATATCAACCGAAATAATATTTGTATTCCATAATCCGCCATGACCATACTCAATGCAACTTGATTTGATGTCTGTGAGAAATTCAGCTCGTGTTTGTTTCCACGTGTTCTTCTTCCTCGCAAAATGAGCTGCAACTGATGGAATTGTAAAACAATTTGTTAATAATTGTTCGTCGTCGAAACTCTTCGAGTTCAAATTCTTCGAGTTCACCGTCGAAAAACCACTAGGTAGTTTTTTCATCTCGTTGTGCAAAGCTTCAGTGCGATATAATTCTCCATTGGGTCTTACAAATTGATCGAAGTTACTCTCGGAGTTTTCAAAACTATGAAGTAGCCAAACTGACACAAGATCGTTTTTACTTAATTGATAAATAAAATCAAATAATTTCTCCTCCGGGGAGAATTCCGGGGAGAACTGCAAGGGTATATACTTTATGGTTCTATCCCGTGGAAATATTGTTACTGAGGATGTCCACGTGTATTCGTTATGATCAATAATTTCAATTGGAGCTCCTCTCGATTTATATTTCGGTTCATATAATACTTCTCCTGTTATCGTCATACCGATATCGGGAATTTTAGCATTTGTTCCAACGTTGCCACGTCTTGAATTGTTGCCCTGTTCTCCTTCACTCTTAGTCCCCATTCGGTTATTTTTTACGTCGCATATCAGTTAATTTGTTCTCCCGGGATGCATTTGTAAAGTGTTCGATTATTCGTTCTGCTGCACAATTTATTCTCGTTGACAAAGTCAGCGGCGATAATTTCATAGGTGCTAGTCTTTCAATACTAGGTTTTTCATTTAACGGATTTATCCCATAAACAACTACTGTTACGGGATAAGATTTCTCGTAGTATGGTTTGTCAATTCCAGTCAGAATTCCTGTTTGGGAATCTCAACTCACAGTAATAGTTTTTTTATCTTTCAAGATTGGTTCAAATTTATCTCTGATAATCTATTCTCCTTCCTCTTGGATAATAAATTTTATTCTAAAAATACACCATTTTTGCCCAAGATGTGAAATTATCTCAGTTGCTCTTTCGTCGTTCATGGTAGCATCAATTGTGGGTACATTGACATCATCATCAATAATTCGAAATGTTGACCACGTTTGAGCTGCTCGATCGCGTTTGAATTCATTAAAACAATCACGAATTTTACCCAATATGGTTCTATCACTTCTTAGACTTTTTGGTATATCAGAGACTCTATCAAGATTAAAATTAGTTTTTTCCGAAGGTTCAATTTTTGATAATCTATCGAACTCCTTCATGCTACAATTAGAACAAGTATTTAAATAAAGAATTTATTATATAATGAATCATTGCAAATGGCTCATGATTGGATCAGTAACCCCATGTAACAAATCGTGCAGAAAAGAATTCTGTGGGTATCATATGCAAAGTTGGAAGTAATGGCCCCTTTCCATGCCTAAGATGCGGGGTAGGGGTTAGAGGAATATCACAGTTGTGGTGGTAAACGATATAGAGAGTTGAAGCGTTATTATGATAAGAGAATCAAAGATTCCATTAAAAAATCCATCAATGACTCTACCTCTGACCCTGACTGTGCCAGCGTCAACGACAAGATCATAAGAACTCCTTAAGACTACATTAGATTCCAAAGTGATATTTCGACCAAATAATTCATTAGATAAATAATAGTATAGTATATAAATGAACCAAAAATTTCAACCCCACCCAGTGATCACCAACTACGAAGCGTCTCGTGATGGTATTATCAGACATCGTAGACTAAAGAAATCAGTTGGTGTTATGAGTAATCAAGGGTATTTGATGTTTGGTGCTGGGAAGAAGAAATATTATAATCATCGTTTCGTGTATAAAGTATATAATGGATTGATCAAAGATGGTTTTGTTATTGATCATATAAATGGTATTAAGACTGATAATTCTTTGAATAATTTACAAGCTGTTACACAGAGTGAGAATACTAAACGAGGAGGAACCGGTACTTGTTAAACAGTTGGGAAGAGACTTTTAAAATCATTTAATACAGTAACTAATGAAGAAATAGTAATTCAATTTATGACTGCAGCCGGTAGATATTTCAGTATTTGCGAACCCTCAGTACGAATCGTTGCAGAGGGAATAACCCGATCAGCGATTTCAAATCGTTTTACAAACAGAATTAAGTTTACTTATGTCTAACTATACGTGTTTTGCATTATTCTATATAGCATTAAAGGGAATAACTCGTGTAGATATGTTACGGCTTAACGGGAGTTACGGATCCCAATAGATTGTGTCATCTGATTTTTGATTGGCTGATTTTGCTGTCATGATTCTCAGCGGATATAATCAATTATATGATTTTTTTGTAAGAAAACGAATCAGCGACGCAGTGTTTAAAAACAGTTGTATTCTTTTTTTTGTGATGTTTTTTCAAGTATTTGGTCTTACTTCAGCGTTGTCAATGATCAGTATTAAACACATGAAAGAATAAAATCGCACACCTCTGTGTTCTCTTTTTATGTATAAACAGCTTATATACCATATCGTCTGTTATATTATTGGGGGTTTTAAGTGTCGAAAATCATTACGTGAATAATCATACAACCCACGCACTATCCAAGTGTGTGTGGGTACTTTTTGTATTCATACAACCTGGATTTTATCTGGGTTGTATGATTATTCACGTATGAATGTAGACCCCGTCCCTGTCATTGTATATATCCATTGTCATTTTTATTCATTCATTCATTATTGTACTGTCCTATACAACTCGCCATAAACACTTGATTTGGTGGTTGTAATGTGTGCCGTCCATATATGTAACCTCTGGGCGCCTTCGATGTATAAATACACCGAGGGGGTTCCAAATGGGATTTTAATTGTAATTTCTAGAAACCGCCTTAATTAAGTATATGTATGCCTAGAAACCTACCCTAAAAGAACGGATGTAATGGCATTGAGCTGTCCCTTAATTAAGTATACATTATAAACGGGTCAAAATCGACCCCAATGTTTTGATTTTTTTGTATTAGAAATATATAATTATATATAATATGAATTATGAAAATATCAATCAGATTATAACTGAAATATCAAATCTGAAAAATCAAAAAATACATATATTAGATAAGTTAAATTGTGATCAGATTCCTTCCGATTATCAATATATATAGAAGATAACATGCAAATGAATATATACACATTGCCTAAGTCATATGCATTTATTAAAGGTATCCAACAGGCGATTTATGATTCGTTCAAATATTAAAATGACATAGACAAGTTTGTCCCGTTATTTACTATCGTGGAAAAAATTAGAAAAGAATTGGGACATCAATATGAAATCAAACGCGAAGTTAATTTAAAAATTAGAAATATTAAAATGCTTATTCGCGAAACCGAAAATCCCCACTTGTTACCTCAGCGGAGTAATTTGTAAGATATAATACTTCAATTGACAGGTAAAATTCTCACTATACATCGACATGTGTATAAATTCCTGTTGAACAGAACTCACTAACAGGTAACGCGCTTACTCAACCAGAACAAAAACCTATACAAGTTTTTAATCAATAACGCGGCATTGGTATTCTATCAATGGACTACACGGAAGTATAATAGTAGTTTTTTTTTGGGGGGGTCATTTTTTTGGATAGTTTTTGGTTATTTTATTCATTTTGTTTTCATTGTAAAATCAAGGAGTTAAAGAAATAAAGTCAAATAGTCGATTCATTTAGTGTTAAAAACAGCATTGTCTTTGGAATCTCTGGATCGAAGATTTTTCATTGAAAATCCTATTCAGGTTAATACAATAATACAATGATTTGGGTCAATCACCCGTTTAATATTCCTATTAACTCTTCAACACGCAGGCAAGAACGGACATATTGCATAATTTGATCTCGACTACAACTAATCATCGTTATGACATCTCGATTTAACTGTTGTATTTGGTCGCCTGTCAGTAGGAAGTTTTCATTACCGAGTCTGTCTAACAGGAGATCAAAATGATCAACGGAAAATATTTGATTTTCAGAATCAGAAAAACACTTTCTGATAGCATCTTCGAATTTATCCTTGTCGTAAATAAATACTTGTTCGTGTTGATACATTATATATAAATCTGAAGGGGTTCAGTGTTTAATGGGGAAAGCAATTTACTACTTGAAAATCTCTTTGAAATTGCTTTGCAATGGAAAATTATATGGATTTTCACGATCAAAAGCCAGCTTGAAAATCTCTTTGAAATTGCTTTGCAATGGAAAATCTTCGATTGAAAATCCTATGGATTTACACGATGAATGTCTATGACAAAAATCTACGATTTCACATCTAACGTCATTTGTAATGTTCCCCTCGAAGATCAACCAAGGAAAAACCCTGGTCGGTTATTCTAAAATTCATCATCGTGATAAGATTGTTAGTGGTTTTCAAGTATGTTAAATGAGTAGGAATCATCACAATTAAACTCCCCGGGGAAACATTGGGGGAAAACGTATATAAAATGTAACCGAGGAACGCGTTATCTGATTTTGATACGTCAACGGCATGACTACCTAAAACTGCATCACAAAAAACGTGTATGGCAATCGTGGATGATATATCAACGTTGCCAGGTGATCTGTGTTTGTTATTGTTGAATACTGAATTATTCCACCGTAGAATTTTCGTGGGGTGGGGGGATTTATTTTAAACCATAGCGCGTGAATTTGTGGGAAATATTCGTCAATGAGATCTCGTAGTGATTTCTTCATCGCTGGTACATCCCATCCTGGAAATTTCATAAAGACTAAATCTGTATCAGTGCGTGAAAATACTTTTTTGAACTTTTCTTTGGTGGGAGATCTATCTTCGTAGACCAAAGAGAGTAATCTATCAGTGAGATAATTCATATCGGAGATAATTTGATTTAATTGTTGGTGTTGCTGCTTGATTGTCCCACGTGAAGTTGTTAAATCGAGTAGCAGAAATTGTTGCAGATAATCTCGAAGCTGGTTCAGCTTTGTTTGAAATAATTGTTTCATCGTGTTGAAGATCACAAGCAAACTTTTCTGTGTGATAATAAAAGTACCCTGAACACCTAGAGCAAATCGCCATATTATATTGCCGTATTCGTTTTATTCGTATTTTCTAAGTGTATCAGTTTCTGTTCCATCGTAGACATCATATGAAAACTTTTGATAGATATTACTAGGACGTAGAAAATTAATGTCGAAATTGTAATTGTAATTTGGATCCTGAGCAGGTAATTCATCAGTGAAGAAATCAGATTTTTTAGGTTCAGGTAACTGGAAATGAACCGCATGAAGACTATTCAACCATGCTGTGTGGATCCGCGGGAAGAATTCGTCGATGGTGTCACTGAGTTTCACTCGCATCCATGGTACATTATATCCTGGAAACTTAAACGCGGGGATATCTTCAACGCGGATATTATACTTTGCTGCAAGCGATGTTCTTATTTCATCTCGAGTACTAGATGTAATAAGTTGAATCAGTAGCTGATTATATTCTTCCATGTCGGCAGTAATTTTTTATTACACACTTCTATGTATCTGATTACGCTATCTCGGTCGGGTGGAATTGTAGTGATTGCCGTTACTATATAGCCGCTAAACCGCTCGAAATCGCAATTCATCGCTGTTAATTCTTTAGTAATTTTCTATTTAAAAGCTTCACTTATTTCAAGAACCATCCCAACAGTATGGATTCTTATCATTGCTCGCAATTGGTTAAAAACATCATCATATGTTAATTTAGGAATACCATCAGGGTTACCACTATCATAACCGTGATAATCTTGTTTCGACGAAATAAAGTCGGATTTTAGTGGCTGTCTTGGTAGATCTTTTATATCAACGGTGCCTGGGATATACTCAGGGTAATCTAACAAGGTTCTAATTGAGCTGTTATATATAACCACGGCGTAGTTAAGTGAATTTATCTCGATGGTCGTTGACAGCAGAGGCTCATGTACGTGTATTGCGATGGGAGATTTATCAGGTCCATCTTCGACGGGAATTATATTTTTTCTGTGATTGCTTCAATGGAATTTATGATCTCCGCGTTGATATCTTCGATGTCATATGCGCCAGCGGGTAAATGTATTGTGTACCATTCTGGTTCACCTGGGTTTCCATCTGGTTTGACTTTATTTTTATTCGAGAAAATAAAACTGTTATTGGGCGGTTTACCATTAAATGATTCTGATCGTACATTGGGCCAACTGTAGTAACATCTTAATTGCGTTAACGCTATTTCGGATGCTACAAACGGAGGGTTAAATTCATCGCTGAACTCTGGTGTTTTCGTTACCAGCGATATCAATTTTGTTTTCCACGGAATGGTAATTTCTGCTATTCGTTGAAGCAGTTCTTGTGACATTGTTATTGTAATTGTCATGCTCTAATTTTGACATCGTTGAATCATACAACCGAACCATCTTAGAGAATTCATCGTCGGATATAAATGCGTCATCGATGGATGTTGAGATCAACATTTATAATTGCTAGTATGCATTGGATACTGTAGCGAGTTTAACAACATAATCGTGTAGTTTTCGCTGGGAACACGATGATATTTTTTTTATTATTGATAACACCCCCGCTATGGTTGTCGCCGCAGATATACAAAGTGAAACAACGATCCGGGCAACCATTGTAATCGAAGATAATATTATTCCAGCACCAGTGATTATACCAGATACCGAGTACACGGTTACGTCAATGACGTTGATTCTTCGTCGGTATTTTTTTATTTTTACGCAGTATTCATCAGCGAGTATTCCTAGTCTAGTTTGAAACTCTTTGACGGTATCATAACGGTATTGAGATATCGTCAGTGATGACCTCGTCGGTGATGACATTTTATTTATTACAGCAGTGAACAATTTTAATTGAAACCTATGGATGCTCAGTGCAATTGTTTACTTAAATCCGCTACAAATTCCAGATACCATGTTACTGAAACCCTAGCCAAATTATTATCAGTGGATGCTATTGCAAATTGTTCAATTGTGTTCTTGTCGATGATCGTTGATATCATATTGTTGACCCCAGATGAACTCGACGATGATGTATTAAACTGAGTTGGTGATACTAGTGTTAATCGATAAATACCCTTGACGGTTGCAGTGATATTTAATATGTTATTTAGTGGGGTTAACGCAAATGATACGTATTGAATCATGTATACCAGGTTATTGGTTTTCTCATGAGGAATTTTTGTTTTTTCAATGATTGTTATCATCCTTATTGCATCCTCTTTGATTGGATCGTTGACCGTTTTGAGATCATCGATGGATTTTTTAATAACCGCGATTGAATCTGAAATTGATCTCTCTTCGCGATTAACACCCAATCGGTTATTAATCGCGGTTATTTCATCGAGTTTTCTAACAATATTTTCAAAGGTTATTTTAATTTCTTCTGGTTTCACATCCTTACCAAAAAATAATTCGATAGCATTTTCAGTTTTTCTAAAATTTGTTCGTAAATTATTAAATTGACCGAGATGAGAATCAAATTCAGATCTCAATTTTGGTAAATTGTCGACGGTGGCTTTTACTTGTCCGATATGTAAATCAGGGTGTACACGCGGAACACCAGTGAAATTGTTTATCGTGGGTTCTAATTGATTAAATTTAATTATATGGTCATTATATTAATCACGTAGTTTTTTCATATCAGTGACGTAGTCACTGGCGGAGACTTTAACGTCATCGACTGATTTTTGTAAACCTGAAAAAGCATTTATTTGATCATGTAATTTTTTTTAATTCATCTAAGTTTGTTATCGATGAGATAGCTCTTCTGGTCATTTTTTTACTTGCCCGATGGTAACTCCTTCCTCAGAACGACGTGATACTGATCTCCCAAAAATATCTGCAATGTTATATTACATATGTTTCTTTAAGTGATTCATCATCGTGTACTCGTGGATGACTTTGTGAGGTAATTTAGAACTCGTCGCGATAGCTATCAACGCGTTAAGAACCTCTCGTCCGCATGTCGGAGGATCTGTTAATGTCTGCGTGGGTAACGCTGAATACCATTGGCGCGTTAGTTTGAGTTGAATTCAACTCAGATACGTAACTGAGAAATTCCATTGGTGGCTGTAGCCCATACGAATCAAAATAAATAACACCACGAGGATGTATCGCGTAACACACCCAATGAGTTCCAAGTCCAGTGTGGTCATCTAGATTAATAATACCGGTTTCTACGATATGTGGTTGTTTCGGTAATTGATCTTTCATGAATACTCCTCTGAAATGTTTTATTGGGAGTTTCTTTACTGCGTCGGCGAGGTCAAAATTAGACATGGGAATCGAAGATTCCTCAGCCACAGAAGTCATCCCAGTAACATTTTTGCCAGCGAGAACGGACCTATGAAACCGCCCTGCTGAGTTCCCAAACCCCGTCCATAGTGCTTTGTGTACAGGCTTCTCGGTAGTCTGAATCTCTTTCCCTTTTTGTATACCCTTTTTCAAAAATTTTACTTACAATATTGCTACCAACAGCACCAGCAGCGCCTAGTCCAAGTGCTTTAAGAGCAGGACTAGCTAGTGGAGCCAGTGCAGCAAGAGGAAATATTCCACAGGATTTAATCATATCGTTGACCGCGGCTTGTGAAAAAGTCAACTTAACTCCTGTACCAGCTGTTTTGAAATGATTAAGTTGAATTTTTGTCAGCGATAACTTATTTGATCCACCTGTTACTTGTTCCTTTTTTTAGCGTTATCGCTGTGCCACATGTAGTAGAATTTTTCGATTGTAGTTTTTTTACCTGGCCAGGTGTCAGGGTGACATTGTCATGATTGTACGACATTTTATTTAGATAGTGATAATCTAATTATCCCGTTACATATTTTCTATTGGTGCGTCAATGACTGGTATTTTTCCACAACCACCTTCGAGCGTCATAGATTTTTCACTGAGAATAACAGCAATTGCTCTAAATCCTCCAAGAGCATCACCTATACGAGCCTGAAATTTTACATCAACGGTCAAGTGTTTAGATAGATCAAGATGTTGCAACGAAAAGTAATAAATCGGGTACAATTCTTTAAAATCCCATTGTGATTTTGGAGTCCAGTATCAATGTTTTGATCACGACCCATATAAGACCACAACCAATGATACACTCTGCCTATTTGATTGCTACCGTAATCGAGAATAAGTTGCTCTGCTGGTTCTTGCTGATTACGTATTTGCAGTGATAAATCACTGACATTACACTTATCAAATATCATATGGGACCGCAATTGTAAACTATCATTTGCAACCCCCGCTATTTTTTGCGTTCTCGCTCTATTTTGTAGCGCAACAAAGATCTGTCTCGGCGCGGAAACATTTTTTGTACGCGCAAGCTGCCAAGTAAAAACACCAACAACATTACTAATTATGGTAGCTGATGTAATATCAGACCAACTCAGTAATGATTTTCTTCCATGATCCATAAAAGATAGCAACCGCGTCTCAACAGTCAACGATGAAGTCATAATTGGTATCCATAAAGCTAATTTTTTTTAATTCTACATCACCATCAGTAAGATGAGCAGCACCACGCCAAAGAGCATAATCATCAGTTGATCTCCGCGTGAGCACTACAGTATGACTAGAACCAAAGATAACTCTTGACATCTCTACAAAATCCGAATATGTGCGACAACGGAATAGCACATGAAAATCTACCAAGGATGTCTATGTTCTTTTTTCACGCTGCAAATCCCGAGTTGTAAGTATTAGTAGTATCCTTCGCAAACATCATTGAATGACCCGCAGATTTAATAAAATCGTCAGAGTATCTAGCTAAACCTATTATTGTGGTTGCAACATCAACATCGTTATCGATGGATTCGATTCTAGTAGAATTAATTATATACTGCGCGCTGTTAAATAACGCCATTATGCCATTGTTGATAAACCCGATAGGGGTATTTTCGAGGTGATCAGCATCAACAAATCCAGTATAATCATTTTTTACTAGTCTCCCCTTTACCTCGATGAATGCTTCACACGGCAAGAAGAATTTAGATGTATCATCAAATCTAAGTTCAATTCGTGACCTTATATCTGGATTCTGAGCATTATACGAAAAATATTGATAATCGCGTATAGAATCATTTTTTTCGTACAGGAGCATCTACATCAAAATCATACTCTATCTCATGTTTAAACATTTTATTATATAGTCGTTGATCTAAATTATAATCGTTTTAGACCGGAACCAGCAATTAATCTCAATCGCGGTTTTGCTATTTTATTAATTGCGTTACCTACCTTAGGTGGCATTTGATTCGTAGATTGTAATTTTACTGGTTTTTTCCCCCTTGCCAACGACATAAGCTTTTCTTTTGCAGAATCAAACGCGTCAACGGCAAGATTACTAGCCCTGCAACCAACTTCTGTACCAATCTTATCACCATGAACCCCAATAGCTTTTGACGCTATTTCTTTACCGATCGGTAGCAGTTTTGGAGTAACTCGAGTAAATAATCCAGTGACAACATTACCTAATCCATCTCCGTATGTCACCTTGTACACTGGCAATCGTGAATTTACGACATAAACAGGTCTTGCTCTGCTCATACTACGATGTACTATCATTTTATTTAAATGCTATTTATCTAATCGATGATCAATCGCTGTAATAATCATCAGTAAGTTCATCGATGAAACTACGATATAGTCCAATATCCATTACACGACCTTGATATAACCGTTGACAGATTTTAGCCGCTTCGTTAATTATCTCCGGAGAATTATTTCCAGCTCGTTTTCCTCCGATGAGAACTTCTAACCGTGATATATCATCAAGGATACTTCTTGAACATGATATATTACAACCGTGATATCCACCAGCAAATGTTTCTGCTTCAGGTTCTTCTTCTTTGTGTTTAGGATCTTCCACAAGAGGGTCTTCTTGTCTTTGTCCTCCTCGCCCTCGTCCTCGTCCTCGTGGACTTGGTTGTATACGTTTTCGTTCTTCTGCTCGTTTTTGTTTTAATCGTTCTCGTTCTTCTTTTTTTCGTTCTCGTTCTTCTTTTTTTCGTTCTCGTTTTTCTGCTCGTTCTTGTTTTAATCGTTCTTATTCTTCTTTTTTTCGTTGTTTTTGTTCGGTTTTTGTTCAGATACTAATAAATCCTTTTTTTGTTGATATTCGAGATATTTTCGTTCAACGGCAGTTAAATATGCCTGATATATAGGATCTTCATTATTAATTTGTGGTAGTTGATTTTTAATTTTGTAAACCGCTTTAGCCATCTCAACTACATTTTTGATATAATCGTATTGTCCAGGTTTCAAATAATTTACTTTAGTGCAATATCCCAGCGCAGCGAGTTCTACTAAATTAGCTATATCATCTTTATCAATCTTCGCCAAAGTTTCCTCAGTAAATTTATCTCGTAGCTCTTGAACTTTATCACCGCTTTTTTTAGGAGGTATTACATCTGGTTTACTATCCTTTATGGCGGTTACAACTTCTCCAGTTGCAGTAGTTATCGGCTTAAATAATTGTTTAGTATCGGAGGTAAAATCTAATTTTTGTTTTTGTCGAGCTTGCAAATTATCTCCGAAAGAATCTCTCACCGGGATAAATTTCTTGATCGCAACCAACCGTTCTCTAGTTAATCTATTTATCTGTGCTTCTCCGACGTTTGCCATTTATATAAAAATTATATCGCTAATTCATGATCGTTGAAATTCGAAGAATTTTAAATTACTAGCATGAATGAATCTCGAAGAGATTCCAAACAAGGAGTGTTAACCCGTTAGCAGCAGAGAGGGCGCGACAACAACATTGACGTCGTTTTCGAGGAAGCCTCGGTTTACCCGTGGACGCTTCTAATAAGTATTTACGACGCCTCTCTCTGTAATGAGACTCTGTCTCTGTAGCAGCCTTTTATTAATGAAATATTTTCGGTTTGAAATAGTTTCGGTTTGTCTGAATAGTTTTGGTTTCCGTAGAAGCCTTATTTTTGTTTGAAAACTTGGTCTGTTCACCCCTCTGCTGCTCCTATCGACCTACCCTATCCTATTCAATCTTATTGTTTACATATAATTTACTGACGTACGGGTGCACAATATATTTTAAATAAGATACGTTCGTATTTTGAACGAGATCTCGCTAGCTCTCGTCTCCCATGTTGTTGATTTTGAAAATTATTACAAATAATCTTTTAAATAGAAGCCTAAAATGTCGTTCTCAAAGCCAAAGAAGAATAAGCTTACCGAAGAAGGAAGTGGCAAAGATTTCCAAGAGTGGTGGACTCAACGATATGGAATGATCAACAAACAGAATAGGTCCTGTTGTGTCATGTGTTCGGAAAGTGCTGTTTGTCGAACGTCTTCAGTTAAACGTCATCATGAGAGCAATCACAGCTGGCTTCTTGGCAAAAGCGAAGATGAAAACGAAAAGAACATATATCGCGTGAGATACAAAAATTTAAACTCACAAACCAGTTCTTTTGCCAAGTTTGTTAACAGTACATCTATTTTTTGAAGTTTCAAAAATGATAGTTAGGCATGGCAAGCCTTTCAGCGATGGAGATTATATAAAGGAATCGTGGTTAGAATGTGGATCTTATTTGTTTGAAGACTTTCAAAGTAAAGACAAAATTATTCAGAGAATAAAGTCGAAATATGGTCAAAGAGAGACTCATTAAATTGAATGCTAATATTGAAGAACAAGTAAAAAAGGATATTAATTCATGTCACGCCTACTCTATTTGCCTTGATGAAAGTACTGATGTTACATTGTCCGCGAGGTTGGCCATCGTTGCTAGATATCACAAAGATAACGAAATGCATGAAGAAACAATAAAAATATCAACTTTATCAATAACAACAACCGGTGCAGATTTATGTGAAGCGGTTGTGACTGAACATAGAAATGCAGGTGTAGATATAACCAAAATAGTTTCTGTAACAACTGATGGTGCTCCAAGCATGAATGGGAAATACACAGGTTTTGTTACATTATTAAGAAGATATGTTCGGCACCCACTGTTAGCCTTTCACTGCATTGTTCACCAGGAAGCCCTATGTTTAACATCCGGCTTAAAGGAACCTGAAGTCGTTATGAAATGTGTCACAAAAACAGTAAATTTTATAACTATACGTGCTTTAAATAATATAAAATTTGCACAGCTGTTAAGTAAAGTTCAATCAGATTACTCTGGTTCACTAATATATAATAATGTACGTTGGCTTAGTATAAGTCGTGTTTCGGAACCTTTTGTAGAATGCCTTGAAGAAATTCAAATTGTTATATACGATAACAAACAGAAATGCTCAGAATTAACTGATGTTGACTGGCTCAGCAGACGAATGTTCTGTACAGATTTTTGATTACATCTAAATGAACGTAACACTAAGTTGCAAGGGTGCGGAAAAACTATTGATGAGGCATTTGAGATTTTGAAAGCATTTGAAAAGAAGCTAAAGATTTAAAGACGTGATCTAGAGAAAGAATAGTTTCACTATTTTAAGAAACTTGAAAATTTTCTGCTGATCTAGAAATTCAAGAAAGTGTTCTCAAAGCTTCTCAGATGAGGCTATTTTTCGAGATAATTGATGCAACTCTTGAACAGTATTCGTCAAGTTTTCAGCAGTTAAAAATATTCGAAGACACTGCAAAATTTATAAACTATATATTCAGATACAATCGAGTTTGAAAATCTAGATCTGGCCATGTTTTCTTGGATAGAATTACACGATTTTGAAATGCAACTTGTTGAGTTACAGTCCAGTGCAATTTGGAAACAAAAGTTTGTTGACTTGCGAGTGCGACTAGAAATAATTGAATGTGAGTGGTTAAATGGATCATTAGAACCTTAGATATCGGCCGAAAATGAGGTTCTCAAAGTCTGAAATGACCTGCTTGGAACTTTCAACTCTCTGATAAAAGTAGCAAGGGCGATTTTGTCAATTTTCTCGTCTACTTACTCATGTAAATCGTTATTTTCAACAATGAATTACATAAAATCGAATACCAGAAATTGCTTGACTGATGATTTGAGTGCAGCTTGTGTATCTTTGAAGAATACAAAATATACTACAGATCTCAAACTGTAATCGTTTACCACACAGCAGCAAAAGTCACATTGATTGATTTGTCTATGACTCCTATATCGGAAGCTAGGCTTAAGTTACGAAATAACAATAAACGCTTTATATTGTAATTATAAGTTTAAGCTTTATTTTGTCATAATAAAACATTTTTAACAGCTACTGGTGTATGTAGTATCGGTAGAAGTAAAACAGCAGAGTAAAATTATATTTATTTATGGTAATTTTATTATGGCATTATATATGTAATATCATTCCAAAATCACCCTACGTTTCGGCATAAAGTCAGCACATTTAGTTTTGGTTGGGGCGTTGCCCCACACCCACGCCAGAATAGCTACGTCACTGGTAGGCCTCTTTGGCACGCAGCAATAATTATAATTTTCAAATTGAAAATATTGGCTCACCATCTAATAAGGGTTCTCCACCTCTGCACTAGGCCATCGGAGCTGTGCGCCTACGGATACATAACAATGTAAAATGTATAATAACAACAATGTAATCAAACTGGACAGAGAGTATTAATTCGTTCCAAAAATGAAACTAGTATTTTGAAAGTTTTGTTTTGCAAGCATACAAAGAGTTGCAATATTAATGTATTATGGTATATAATAATCTTCATATAATCAGGCATGCTTTAGTCAAACTGAGTTTATTCAAAATGATAGTCATTCGTTTTAAAATATGGGCAAACTCATAAAAATACAATTAAGCAAGGTTAATCTTGTTTTGCATGTTTGCTGTATCGTGAGTAAACTAGAACAGCATTTGGTCCCACTCTTGTTACACGTGTTCCACTGACTGCAGAACCCAAGTGAGAGCGCTCCGCAACAAATATATGAGCCTTTCTTGTGTAGAAAAAGATCTTAATCATTTCCCAAAAAACAAAATGAGTTTTAAAGGGATGCTGACCATCTGGTTTGGAACCTCTTGAAGGAAAGATTGTTTTGCATGCAATCTTGATAATTGCGACAGCCAAATGCAGAGGCTAAAATCATATATGAGGTAGAGCTGCAGTCAAAGGATAATAGCCAATCCGATTTAATATGTCCCATTTCGCATCCATTTCTCCATGTTCCTGAATGTATATGAAATTAAAACGCGGACTCATTTAGATAAATCATTTGTTGCTTATCATCTTACCATCAGTCATAAATGAACATATTGCTACTAATGTTGTTTACTAGGAATGTAAGTCTCACTTCTGTGTCAATAACGAATTAATGTCGAAATTGTACGGGGTTTTCGAAGTATATTGCTTTATATTGCCCATCAAAATTCTCCGTTGGTGACAAAGAATGGGCATCCTAAAAAAACACTAAGTGGCAATGAAACCTTTCATTCAAATATGATCTACAAAACGAATGTAGTATGTATAATCTGTGAAGTATTTCGGTCATTTATTTCTCTCAGCTTGATGTTTGGGTTACAAATTTAAAATATGCATCATGAATGCAAACTTATGCAATTAAAAAGTCTTACAAGTTAACTATCGCCTAATTTAAGATATAACTTAAGTTAATATACGTACGCTAAGGAATTGTCTATGCCCTTATTTGTAGTGTGAGTTGTTGCAAGGTATACAAATCAGTGCGGGATGATGTAAACAAATAATCGCCTACAAGTGATAACTGATTAGACAACATGGCGTACAAATTACTTAATAGGGCCGTTAATCAGTGTTTAACATTTCTAACAAATTGATTATTCTAATACTATATCATGTTAAGCGATTTCCTCAATAAAAAAAAACTTATCACGGATCGATTACTGCTGTATTTGTTTCCAAAACTTCAATTATTTGGTGTAATGCCAACACACACACACACACACACACAGACACACACACGCACACACACATATATATATATATATATATATATATATATATATATATATATATATGCATTATGATTTATTTATTGATTAGTTTATTGATATATACCGTAAATGAAAAACGTTTGACATTAAATCTTAGTTTACAGAATTTACAGTATTGTCTGAATTATCTGGTCTTAATTAAATAAAGACGTTAATATTTTCGCAAATGACATGATCCTGTTATCGGTTGTTGCATTTATTCGCGTGACACGTCCTGTATACAGAGCGAAGGTCATGGAACAAAAAGAGCCACGAAATGAAACCTACATATTTTGAACAAAGAAGTATTCAGCCCCCATTTCGAGTTATAGTATGTCGGTCAATGCCATTTATAATTTATTTCACCAGAACATAGTTTTTAGTGCACAAAATGGATGAAAAATGTTTCAGTAAATGTTATAGACACTAGGTATATAAGACGTGACACAAGACAAAGCCCTACATACTGTTCTGTAAGTAGACTGTCTGTGAAATATCCTATTCCATTCTGATGAATAACATGAGAATTATCGCAGATTTAATAAACGTCTACAATGCTCGTCCCTTTCGAAATATTAATAACAGTGTCTGAACTGGAAGGTAACATTTGTTTATATCTGGTTTATATTAGGATTGTTATATATTGTGCCAATGATATCCGTTATTTGCACAATTTATAAGGCTATACAAAAAAAAATGGTATATCATATTACTAGACGAAAGAAAATAAACTACCTTAGCAATGTCAAATATTTCAGAAATATGATATGACTCGTGATACAAAACAAATTCAAGTGATTGCTATCTGTTTGATTTTATATATTAGCCTTTGTAATTACTTAATCACGTTATGCACACTCTAATGACTGCAAAGGATAGTCCCTATTTATTTAGCATATAAATATCTGATTGCTTCAGGTTCAGGAAGCCATATGGTACATATGGGTTTTCTTTGAAAGTAATGCAGTGTTATTCGATAAATATATCCATTGGACAGCCTTTTTTTTATAAAAGTCTCCAATGATTCATTTCAGTATTTTTTTTATTCCAAGTTTTACCTGGAAAAAGATTATTTTTGTTTCATATCCATCTTATAATGTTCTAAAATACCATGATATTTATTTTCGATTACCGTATGTGTACTTATTGTTTTCCATTTCGTTGATAGTTGAATGCTCACTATATTACTGTTTTCTATCAAAATTGGGCTCGTTTAAATGGGATATAAGTTATTTTTGAATTTCTCAGGAAGCGATGCATATCCGATGAAATTATTAAACTAGGTACCAAATGATTGTATTGACGGGCTCCATCTTAGTGATCTGCATTTCTACAACCCCTGATGATAGCAGGAAAGCTGTTTGAAACCATTTCATATATAATACATTTACACCCGATGTATACAAACATTTTAAAAATCAAACTTAAATAGGTAATAAGAACACCATCATTTGATTTCTTTTTAAATATTATATTAGATGTAATGCAGATCTTATTGTGATAAACAACATCATCCTGACAACAAGATGGTCAAATGATATTGCTGTATGCAAAACAGGAGTCCATTACTTATTTCATGTTGTTAAATATATGTTAATTTATCTTTAACTACAATATACATTAAATGTCTCATAATACAGCAATGTCTACAACAAAATTGACATAAATAAAAATATGATTATAAAGTTGAATCCAATAAACAACATCAGAATCAACCACAAAGTTATAAAATGTAACACAAATATAATGATATTTTGCCTTTGCAAAAGATAACTTTACGTGTTGAAGTAGCCATTTTACTAGATTGAACGCTAACATTCAAAATAAGTGAGCTCCTTTAAAAGGATAATAGCAAAACCGAATTAATGAGTCACACTTCGCACGCATTTATCCATTTTCCTGAATACATTTTGATAAAAAAATTTTGCATATCATCTTACCATCAGTCAGAAGTGAAAATATTGCTACTAATGTTATTTACTAGGAAGGAAAGTCTCATTTCTGTGACAAAATTTAATTAATGTCGAAATTGTACGGGGTATGGAAGTATATTGTTTTATATTGCCCGTTATAACTATCCCTTTTAGACAAAGAATTGGCATCCAAAAACACATTATTTGGACATAAAAAATTCATTCAAAAAGGATCTACAAAAGGAATGTAGTATGCATAATTTGAGAAGTATTTCTGTCATTTTGTTTCTATCAGCTTGATTGTTTGGTTATAAATTTAAAATCGGTATCATGAATGCAAACTTATTCGATTAGAAACTCTTACACGTATAAGGTAACTATAGCCTAACTTAAGATGTAACTTAAATTGATAGACGTACGCTAAGGAATTTTCTATGCCCATTTTTGCAGTGTGAGTTGTTGCAGGGTATACAAACCAGCGTGGAATGAGGTAAACAAATAATTACTTACACGTGATAACTGATCAGACACCATTGTGTACAAATTACTTAATAGGGCCGTTAATCAGTGTTCAACATCTCTAACAAATTGATTATTCTAATACTATATCATGTTAATTGATTTCCTCAACAAATAAGTCATGTTACGAATCGATTTCTACTGTATTTGTTTCCAAAACTCCAATTTGTTCGTGTAATCCAAAGACTTTTATATATATATATATATATATATATATATATATATATATATATATATATATATATATATATATATACATATATATTGCTTTATTTATATATTCCGTAAATGAATAGTTTGACATGCGCTCTTATTTTACAGAATTTACATTATTTTCTGAAGACGTTGCTGTTAATAAAATATAGACGGTAATATTTTCTGAAAATGAAATGATCTAGTTATGGCTTATTGCATTCATTCGATTGGCACGTACTGGGTATATAGCAAAAGTCGTGGCACAAAAGGAGCCACGAAATGAAACCTACATACGTTAAACAGAGAAGTATTCAGCCCCTATTTCGCTTTCTTGTATGTCGGTCAATGCCATTTATATTACGTCACCAGAACAAAGTTTCTAGTGCACAAAGTACGTGAAAAATGTTTCAAAAAATGTTATAGACACTAGGTATATAAGACGTGACACAAGGTAAAGGCCTAAATCCTGTCCTGTAAGTAGAGTGTCTGTGAAATATCCTTTTCCATACTGACGAATAACATGAGAATTATCGCAAATTTGATAAAAGTCTACAATGCTCGTCCCTTTCGAAATATTAATACAGTGGCTGCACTGAAGAGTAAAACTGTTTCATATCTGGTTTATTTTAGGATTGTTGTATATTGTGCTAATGATAACCATTCTAGGTACAATTTATAAAGCTATACAAATAAAATGTTATATCATATTACTAGATGAAAGAAAAATAAACTACCTTAGCAATGTCAAATGTTTCAGAAATATGATATGACTCGTGATGCAAAACAAATTTAGCTGGTCGCAATCTCTGTTTGATTTCATATATTAGCCTTTGGAATGACATAATCACGTTATGCACACCAAGATGACTGCAAATGATAGTCCCTATTTACTTAGCATATACATACATGATTGCATCAGGTTCAGGAAGACGTTTGGTACATATAGTGTTCTTTGAAAGTAATGCAGAGTTATTCAATAAATATATGCATTAGACAGCAGTTTTTATAAAAGTATCCAATGATTTAGTTTAGTATTTATTTTATTCCATGTTTTACCTGGATAAAGACTATTTTTCTTTATTTCCATCTTATAATCTTCTGAAATACCATGATATTTAGTTTCGATATTCTAATATGCACTGATTGCTTTACATTTCATTTATAATTAAATACTCACTATATTAATGTTTGCTATCAAAATTGTGTTCGTTTAAATGGGGAAAACGTAATGTTTGAATTTCTCAGGAAACGATGCGTATGCGATGAACTTATTAAACTAGGTACCAAATGATTGCATTGATGGGGTCCATCTTAGTGATCTGCATTTCTTCAACCTCCGATGATAGCAGGAAAGCTGTTTGAAGACATTTTATATATGTAACATGTACATAGCATTTGTACAAACATGTAAAATATCAAACTTAAATAAGTAATGAGAACACAATCGTTTTAATTTTATCCTTTAAAGATTGTATTACATGTAATGCAGATCTTATTGAGATAAGCAACAACATACTGTCGCGAAGACGGTCAAATGATATTACTGTATGAAAAACAGGAGTCCATTACTTATTTCATGTTGTTAAATATATGCAAATTTATCTTCAGTTACAATATACATTAAAATTCTAACAATACAGTAAAGTCTACAACAAATGCGAGATAAACAAAAGTATGATTATAAAGTTGAATCCAATTATCAACATCAGAATCAACCACAAAGTTATAAAATGTAACACAAATATAGATAATGATATTTTGCATTTTTTAAAGATAACATTATGTGTTGAAGTAGTCGATTTACTTGATAGAAAACCATCCTTCAAAATAAGCGAAACAGTCAGCATTTCAAACTAACAAATATATTAAAATTAATTTGCGGATAGTAATGCATTTATAATGTTCCAAAAAAATTAAAAAAAAGAATTAAAATAAAGTATGCACTGTTAGGTGATCAGCTGTTGACAAAATAACGGGGAGTGAATTTAGCTCATGCTATACTAATAAGAGTTATCTCTGCATGACAAGACAACATGCCCACGTGTGTGTGTGTGTGTCTGTGTGTGTGTGTGTGTGTGTTTGATTTCTAACCTTATTAGTACTATTGCTACGATATCTGCAGTGAGGCAGTTTATGTGATACCTAGCACTCGGACATCATGCCGCAGACATGAAGAATCATGTTCTACCTATTCACATCATCCAGACGCCTGTCCAACCAGTCCTAATACTAACCTGATAATGCTGAACGCCAAGCGAGGCAGCTGTCTGTAACACTTGTTTTAAACGTTTTTGGTATGATTCTTCTGGGGATCAAATCCATTACCTTCCACAACTGAGATTGACGCTTTAACCACTAGGCCACCTGAGCGGGCACAAGCTGACATGAATTGTTTTAATGTAATCGTGAATTGGAGAGGATATAATAAATCATAAACCAGTTTGGAACAGGCTCAAATCTTGATGTCATTATAGAGTCACATCACGGACATAAAAGTGCATTAGAGTATGACAACTTTTATGATTAAAATGTGGTAGATGTAGTAAAGAAAGAAAACCAAAACAAACAAGCGATACGATAGAAAAGTAAATGAATCTAAGAAGCATGATGCATGAATATGTGCTTTATAAATAATACGTACTATAACATAACACAGACAGTGGCACATGATTGAGACAAGTGCAGGGAACTGGTGAGATGTTCAGTAGCACACTGCCTCAACGACCACATTAGGTCAAGAGATTGATGATGATGATGATGATAACATAACAAACTGAAAGAGATAGTAGTTACAATATAAAGCATAAAACATATGAAGGAAAGTACCACGCACAAGACTAGAAGCAAATATACAAAGTCTTTTTATCAGAGATACCATCACATGTTACATGTGAGTGATGGCTATAATATACCCTTCATTTGACCAGTGAAAATATTTAATTTGACAACAAATTATTACAATGATTATATGGGGTTTTCTCCACAGATAAATACATTGGCTCAACACTTTATCGATACACGGTATAACTCTGCTCATAGCATATCTGATATAATGTCTTGTATGAATGTACGTAAAAGTTTCCCCAACTTTGTCAATAATCTGAAAATAAATTGGTTCATTGTCGCATTTTGCTTTATTCACTTTTTATATTCTTTAACTCTTTGCTCTATTATATATTCTATCTCTATTTCCTCCTTGTAGCGTTCTGCAAAGGTTGGGGTGGGGTACTTCCAAGGTATTAATTAAAATATTATGAAAGTTCCACCTGGCTCGTGAATTTAAATTTAAATTAAAGACCAAATAGGTATACGGCTCTGAGCCCCCAGTCAGCACTGCCGACGGTTAAATTATATATATATATATATATATATATATATATATATATATATATATATATATATATATATATATATATATATATATATATATATATATATATATATATATATATATATATATACATATATATATATATATAACACGAAGATGAAATTCAGCAATAACAATTTAATGAAGCCTATAAATTTAAATGTCACACAATCATTCATCCTTTAAGTGATAGCCTATTAGCCTATTTCATCTTATGATTTTCAGTGTGAGTTCGATTTTCCCCCTGGCCTTTGGTTGTACTCATCTATTTATCCGATCCTCCCACTCCTCCTGGATTGTACCTCTCCCGACCTCTCTCCTCCCTTCACTTTCCTTCCGTCCTTTATCACGACTATTGGGTCCACTTTCACTGGTCTGTCCCAAACTTCCTCTCCATATTTCCCTCTTTCCTTCTCTTTCTTCTGTCTATAACGGAGACACTGGGACCACTCACTAGTCTGTCCCTCGAAGCTTCCTGTGAAATCACAAGGCGTTAACATAGGGTTTATCACATCTCACCTCACACTAAATCATCAATTAACCATCAGATAAGGCTATTACTTTTTAGGACGCGTATACATACACATCGAAATTCCCACACACTCTTACAGGGAAACAATGGCGTAATAGCACGATATCCTACATATATCCATACATCATATCACATATATCACATAAGTATATATATATATATATATATATATATATATATATATATATATATATATATATAGATATTTAATCTCATTGTACTTACAATATTACGACAGCCAGACGTATGTCTGTACACTACACTCCCACAAGCATACACAAATATTCAAATATTCATTTTATTAATTTCTCACAGTGAAATCATTTCAAAGATGCCATTCAATTTCTATAATTACATGGATATTGTACTATAAAATAACCACATAGCGAATTATAATAGTATTAATTCTTACGACGGCTAGCAAGCAATACGATTCTTTACAAATATAAACCCATTCTTCAAAATGTACAAACATATCAACATCACAAAATAATTATTCCTACTACGATTTTAGTAATAATACGTATATACCCGATCTACAATTAAATGCAGTCGCAGACAGCAAAGATCGAATAAATAGCTCACTGACCTTTTTAGAAGCTACACTTAGAATTATGTTCCTAAGGTTTTTCCCGCCAATTAACGTATGGCCGCACGGAGTTCCAATTCACGTAAGTTCTCTGTAACGACTATGGCAACTAACGCTCGATGCCCGGGTTAAAGATATATATTTTAGAATAAATCAGGGTCCCACCCCTATCTCGATTCTGATTGGGTAGCGCTGGGACTCTATCCACTCGACTTATTCAATCTGGCGGTCCGTCAGCGTATCTAGAAGATAAGGCAAACCCACTCCTTCTGGCAGCTTCTTTGATGTACAAAACATCCTTCCAGCCCAAGGTGCTATTTACACTCTGACGGGCTTTGGTCAGCTTCCTCTCTTAACTATGGCCAACTTACGTAAGGGATGGTGTTAGCCTGCGGTCATGTGTAAAAATAAACAGTGGTTTGTCCGACTTACTTGATAACACATGGTTCTAATTCAATTTTTTGGTCGGGCAACGCCACACTCCTATATGTATAAAGGTCAATACATAATATGTTTTCGTAGAATAGAGGATGAAAATTTAAAAGTTAGGTACAGGATTCTATTTTAAATTCCAAATAGTCTTAAACGTTCTATAAATAGTTCAAAGGTAATTGTTTTCTTCTTCAATTTATTCCAAAACTGTTCCGAATGAATTCCAATTTTCCTTTGATGATATGGATAATATAATTCGGAAGTAAGCAACATTTATATCAAAAGCTGTTAAGACTCAATATTATAACCAGCATGAGGGTCATTTTTTATCAAATTCTTAAACAACGTGTTTGAATAATATTCTTATTTATTTCTAAATAAAGCTAGGCCTTGGTCTCAAAATATAAACTATTTACCTTTATGCATGAATGATTTTAAGGTATGATCTAAAATCATAGAGAAGTGCTAGCTATGTAATATATTCTTCACTCCAAAATTTAAAAACGATGTAAGCAGTAGGTAGGCCTTTAAGTCAATAATCAATTAACCCATACGCTGCTGATAATAAATGATTTTCGAAACATAAACACATTAGAAAACAGTATGAGAGTTAGTCTAGGTACAATAGCTGTCAGGAAAAGAGATTTATAAATATTGGTAATGACGATGGTACGAAAACAGCATCTCTTTAGCATGGAGGAAAGTAACGTAGTCCGATTTCTGGAATTACAAGCACATTTCGAACCATTTTCTGCCGATATTACTATATTATATTTTGGAATCTGAATTAAACTTGCCCAAATGGTGCCCTCATTCAGAAGCATGCGTATTCCCTCTGTGTTCAACAATGTACCCTAAATTATTCTGGTTCCGCAAGCTAAACTGAACTAAAATATTAGCACCTCTGATAGAGGCACACTAGAGTCCTTTTAGAGCTAGCATACATCATGGAGAGTGACATAATAAAGAAATCCTGATCACCAAGCGTTAGTAACCCGAAACATCTTATCACCGAAAATGTGAATCGGCAATACATCACTAGGATAGGACATGCTTTCAGATCTTCGGAAGACATTGTCTTACTGGACGCTTCTTAGATTTTTACGTGTGAAGAAAAAGTGATTTGTCCAGAATATATGACGTCTGTTAGCCACTTAATTGGCAGTACCTTGTGCGAAAAGGTGAAATGAGATTCATGAAAGATGGTTGACTACGTATGCAAACCTGATAGGATCAAACAGTAGCAGGCGAGGGAGTATTTGATTGTCTCCATAATATATAAGAAGTATAATGTTTCCTGCTCAATACGTTATGTAGATGTTTAGTACTATATCGTAGTAGGAAAACAAACAATATATGTTTGCGGTTTAAGTACTAGACAAAGCTGCTGATATAGCATTTGGCTAGTTAAATATGAAGCAGGAGAACAAGGGCTGGTTGTCTACCACCAATATGTAGTGACTGGTTAATACTGCTGCCCAGTCATAAGGAGGGTATTCATGGATACCTGAGCAACACCCAGTGATAGTCCCTGCTGTAATGGTTGTGATGTAGCAGTGGATACACTGTATTACAATATAATGAAATATTCCAGATAATAAACGATACTTTGTGTGTGTTGTACAGTAACGAGAAAAACAATGACGTCACTTTCTTGATTTATACAGACGCTGCAAAAAAAAGAAATTTAACCATTGATCTTCGTTTGCATGGATCAATCAATGAGCCATATGATGTGTTGTGTGCTTGTGTGTGTGTGTGTGTGTGTGTGTGTGTGTGTGTGTGTGTGAGAGTAATTTGTATTTTTAACGTATCTTTAACACTTTGTTAGTCATATCACTGGGGCATCATATTGCAGACAGGTAGCATGATGTCCCACCCAGTCACATTATCTTGACATAAGGAAGACCAGTCCTACCACTAACCTCGTAATGCTGAGCGCCAAGCGGGGCATCTGTTAGTTAAATTTGTGTACGTCGTTTGCATGACTCGACCGGGGATCGAACGCACAACCTCCCGCATCGGAGGCAACCTATGGCACGCGTGCCCAAAGTAGCACGTGAGATGATTGTGCGTGGCACGTCATTATTCTGATATGAAACTAATTATTCATCTTGCTAAATCACTGAAATCTCAGTTTGGTATAATTGCTACTGTAAACATATTTCAGAAAGGCTTGACTGATATTGAAGAAGTTCTATCGACCTACCCTATCCTATTCAATCTTATTTTGTACATATAATTTACGGACTTACGGGTGCACAATATATTTTAAACAAGATACGTTTGTATTTTGAACGAGTTCTCGCTAGCTCTCGTCTGCCATGCTGTTGATTTTGAAAATTATTACAAATAATCTTTTAAAAATAAGCCTAAAATGTCGTTCTCAAAGCCAAAGAAGAATAAGCTTGCCGAAGAAGGAAGTGGCAGAGATTTCCAAGAGTGGTGGACTCAACGATATGGAATGATCAACAAACGGAATAGGTCCTGTTGTGTCATGTGTTCGGAAAGTGTTGTTTGTCGAACGTCTTCAGTTAAACGTCATTATAAGAGCTATCACAGCTGGCCTCTTGGCAAAAGCGTAGATGAACAAAAAGAACATATATCGAATGAGATAAACAAAATTACACTCACAAACCAGTTCGTTTGCCAAGTTTGTTAACAGTACATCTAATTTAGTGGCTGCTAGTTTTGAAGTTTCACAAATGATAGCTAGGCATGGAAAGCCTTTCAGCGATGGTGATTATATGAAGGAATCGTGGTTAGAATGTGGATCTTATTTGTTTGAAGACTTTCGAAATAAAGACAAAATTATTCAGAGAATAAATGATTTGCCTATTAGTCGAAATACGGTCAAAGAGAGTCTTATTAAATTGAATGCTAATATTGAAGAACAAGTAAAAAAGGATATTAATTCATGTCACGCCTACTCTATTTGCCTTGATGAAAGTACTAATGTGACTTCGTCCGCGAGGTTGGCCATCGTTGCTAGATATCACAAAGATAACGAAATGCATGAAGAAACAATAAAAATATTAACTTTATCGATAACAACAACAGGTGCTGATTTATGTGAAACTGTTGTGACTGAACATAGAAATGCAGGTGTAGATATAACCAAAATAGTTTCTGTAACAACTGATGGTGCTCCCAGCATGACTGGAAAAGACACAGGTTTTGTTACATTATTTACAAGACATGTTGGGCACCCACTGTTATCCTTTCACTGCATTGTTCACCAGGAAGGCCTATGTGCAACATCCGGCTTAAAGGAACTTGAAGTCATTATGAAATGTGTCACAAAAACTGTAAATTTCATTACTGCATGTGCTTTAAATAACAGAAAATTTGCACTGCTGTTAAATGAAGTTCAATCAGCTTACTCTGGTTTACTAATGTATATTAATGTACGTTGGCTTAGTAGAGGTTGGGTTTTGGAACGTTTGTAGAATGCCTTGATGAAATTCGAATGTTTATGGATGATAACAAACAAAAATGCTCAGAAATAACTGATGTGACTGGCTCAGCAGACGAATGTTCTGTACAGATTTTTGATTACATCTAAATGAACTTAATACTAAGTTGCAAGGGTGCGGAAAAACTGTTGATGAGGCATTTGAGATTGTGAAAGCATTTGAAAAGAAGCTGAATATTAACAAACGTGATCTAGAGAAAGAATAGTTTCACTATTTTAAGAAACTTGAAAATTTTATGCTGATCTAGAAATTCAAGAAAGTGTTGTCAAATCTTTTCAGATGAGGCTGTTTTTCTAGATAATTGGTTCAACTCTTGAACAATATTCGTCGCGTTTTCAGCAGTTAAAAAAATTCGATGACACTGGAAAAGTTATAAAATATCCAGATACAATCGATTTTGAAAATCTAGATCTGGCCATGTTTTCTTGGATGGAATTACACGATTTTGAAATGCAACTTGTTGAGTTCCAGTCCAGTGCAATTTGGAAACAAACGTTTGTTGACTTGCGAGTGCGACTAGAAATAATTGAACGTGAGCGGTTAAATGGATCATTAGAACCTCAGATATCGGCCGCAAATGAGGTTCTCAAAGTCTAAAATGACCTCCTTGGAACTTTCAACTCTCTGATAAAAGTAGCGAGGGCGATTTTGTCAATTTTCTCGTCTACTTACTCGTGTGAATAGTTATTTTCAACAATGAATTACATAACATCGAATACCAGAAATTGCTTGACTGATAATTTGAGTGCAGCCTGTATATCTTTGAAGAATACAAAATATACTCCAGATATCAAACTGATATCTTCTACCACACAGCAGCAACAGTCACATTGATTGACTTATTTATGACTCCTATATTGTAAGCTAGTCTTAAGTCACGAAATAACATAAACGCTTTTATTGTAATTATAAGTTTAAGCTTTATTTTGTCATAATAAAACATTTTTAACAGCTACTGGTGTATCTAGTACCGGTTGAAGAAAAACAGCAGAGTATAATTATATTTATTTATGTTATTTTTATTATGGCATTATATATGTAATATCATTAAAAAATCACCCTAAGTTTCGGCATAAAATCAGCACATTTAGTTTTGGCTGGGACTTTGCCCCACACCCCCGCCAGAATAACTACGTCACTGGTAGGCCTCTTTGACACGCAGCAATAATTATAATTTTCAAATTGAAAATATTGGCACGCCATCCAATAAGCGTTCGCCACCCCTGCACTCGACCATCGGAGGTGTGCGCCTACGGATACATAACAATGTAAAATGTATGATAACAACAATGTAATCAAACTGGACAGAGAGTATTAATTCGTTCCAAAAATGAAACTAGTATTTTGAAAGTTTTGTTTTGCAAGCATACAAAGAGATGCAATATTAGTGTATTATGTTATAGTATAAACTTCATCTAATAAGGCATGCTTTAGTCAAACTGAATTTATTCAAAATGATAGTCATTCGTTTTAAAATATGAGCAAACCCATAAAAACATTTAAGCAAGGGAAATCTTGTTTGGCATGCTTGCTATATCGTGAGTAAACTAGAACAGCATGTTACTATTTACCTTAAACGTCAGTGTCCAACAAAATGCCGCAAATATTTCTATTAAAGTTAAATACATCTTGAATTATCGCAATCTTTAATATCTTTGGAATCATCCGTACAATGTTTCCTAAACCAAGAATCCAGTTAGAATTTATTTAAGACGAACTTGATGCTTGATTAGCAACAGTCGCACACTTAAATAGTACTGCCCTAATTGTATAATATGAATAACTAGAATGGAGCTAAATGTACGTCTTAGTAACCTTTTTAGAAACAATTCTATGACAAATAGTACGGGCTATCCAAGTTATGCTACTACGAATATTCATCTCCGACAAAAAAACATATACCTAAATTCATTGGTACAGTACGGAATATATTGCTCGCCTTAACTACAAACACACAAAGCAAAATAATCCAGCAAAACTTACTTATGACGTGAGGAGCAGAACATTCAATTAAAATGGCTAACTTTAAGTATTTGTCATTATCGTATCAATCCTCTTGCATATAAACCAAATAATTGTAGTACGAGCTAAAATTAATGTAAGTCATCAGTTCAGAATTTGGTATGACTATAATGGAACCCTTTCTTACGAGCTGGAATATCTGCAAGTTTCTGCATTATAAGAGATGCTCTTATCGCGCCCGCCATCCTATATAGCACGTGCATTGTTTTTGTGTGATTCAGAGTGGACTGATTAACGTACAAATACGTCATCTCAATACTCCAAATGAAAACGACATTATAGTTTGCACAGAAGAGCATTGCCCACTGACTAAATCAGTGATAGAAGACCTTTATCTTCAGTTTTATAGTACACATCACAAGACTAATGCAGCTAATGTAAAGGTTCTAAAGAAATGTTTCATCAAGTTAAAAATACAACGAAACGATATAAACTCGTCGTCCGACATGTGTTTTCATTTATATTTGAAAGATGCATCCTTTTCAATTCCATCCGATGTGCATTTGGTCCCACTCTTGTTACACGTGTTCCACTGATTGCAGAATTCAAGTGAGAGCCCTCCGCAACAAATATATGAGCCTTTCTTGTATAGAAAACGATCTTAATCATTTGCAATAAAACGAAAAGAGTTTTAAAGTGATGTTCATCATGTCCTTTGGAACCTCTGGAAGGAAAGATTATTTTGTATGAAATCTTCATAATTCCGACAGCCAAATGCAGAGTCTGAAATCATATATGAGGTAGAGCTCCAGTCAAAGGATAATAGCCAATCCGGATTAATGTGTCCCACTTCGCATCCATTTCTCCATGTTCCTGAATGTATATGAAATTAAAACGCGGACTCATTTAGATAAATCATTTGTTGCTTATCATCTTACCATCAGTCATAAATGAACATATTGCTACTAATGTTGTTTACTAGGAATGTAAGTCTCACTTCTGTGACAATAACGAATTAATGTCGAAATTGTACGGGTTTTCGAAGTATATTGCTTTATATTGCCCATCAAAATTCTCCGTTAGTGACAATGAATGGGCATCAAAAAAAAAAAACACTAAGTGGCAATGAAACCTTTCATTCAAATATGATCTACAAAACGAATGTAGTATGTATAATCTGTGAAGTAGTTCGGTCATTTTTTTCTCTCATCTTGATGTTTGGGGTAAAAATTTACAATATGTATCATAAATGCAAACTTATGCCATTAAAAAGTCTTACATGTACAAGTTAACTATCGCCTAATTTAAGATATAACTTAAGTTGATATACGTACGCTAAGGAATTGTCTATGCCCTTATTGTAGTGTGAGTTGTTGCAAGGTATACAGCGTGGGATGATGTAAACAAATAATCGCTTACAAGTGATAACTGATCAGACAACATGGCGTACAAATTACTTAATAGGGCCGTTAATCAGTGTTTAACATTTCTAACAAATTGATTATTCTAATACTATATCATGTTAAGCGATTTCCTCAATAAATAACTCTTATTACGAATCGATGACTGCTGTATTTGTTTCCAAAACTTCATTTTTTGCGGTGTAATGCCAACACACACCCACCCAAGCAAGCACGCACGCACGCACGCAGGCACACACACACATATAAATATATATATATATATATATATATATATATATATATATATATATGCATTATGATTTATTTATTGATTAGTTTATTGATATATTTCGTAAATAAAAAGTTTCACATGAAATCTTAGTTTACAGAATTTACAGTATTGTCTGAATTCTCTGGTCTTAAAAAAAAAGACGTTAATATTTTCGCAAATGACATGATCTTGTTATCGGTTGTTGCATTCATTCCCATGACACGTCCTGTATACAGAGCGAAGGTCATGACACAGAAACAGCCACGAATTGAAACCTGCATACGTTGAACAAATAAGTATTCAGCCCCTATTTCGCGTTGATGTATGTCGGTCAATGCCATTTATATTTTACGTCACCAGAACATAGTTTCTAGTGCACAAAATGGATGAAAAACTTTTCAGAAAATGTTATAGACACTAGGTATATAAGACGTGACACAAGGCAAAGGTCTTAATCCTGTCCTGTAAGTAAAGTGTTAACTGACGAATAACATGAGAGTTATCCCAAATTTGATAAAAGTCTACAATGCTCGTCCCTTTCGAAATATTAATAACACTGGTTGAACTGGAAAGTAACATTTGTTTATATCTGGTTTATAGTAAGATTGTTATATATTGTGCCAATGATATCAATTCTAGGTACAATTTATAAAGCTATACAAATAAAATGGTATATAATATTACCAGACGAAAGAAAATAAACTACCTTAGCAATGTCAAATATTTCTGAAATATGATATGACTCGTGATGCAAAACAAATTCAGGTGATTGCTAACTGTTTGATTTCATATATTAGGCTTTGGAATTACTTAATCACGTTACGCACACCCAGATGACTGCAAAGGATAGTCCCTATTTACTTAGCATATACATACCTGATTGCTTCAGGTTCAGAAAGCCATATGGTACTTATGGGTTTTCTTTGAAAGTAATGCAGTGTTATTCGATAAATATATCCATTGGACAGCCTTTTTTTTATAAAAGTCTCCAATGATTTGGTTCAGTATTTATTTTATTCCAAGTTTTACCTCGATAAAGACTTTTTCTCTTTCATATCTATCTTATAATTTTCTAAAATACCATGATATTTAGGTTCGATTGCCTTATGTGCGGTGATTGCTTTCCATTTGATTGGCAGGTAAATGCTAACTAAATTACTGTTTGCTATCAGAATTGGATTCGTGTAAATGGCATAGAAGTTATGTTTGAATTTCGCAGGACGCGATGCATATGGGATGAACTTATTAGAGTAGGTTCGAAATGACTGTATTAACGGGCTCCATCTTAGTGATCTGCATTTATACAACCTCTGATGATAGCAGGAACGCTATTTGAAGGCATTTCATATATATTGCATTTACATCCGATGTGTACAAACATTTTAAAAATCAATCTTAAATAGGTAAAGAGAACACCATCGTTTGATTTCTTTTCAAATATTATATTACATGTAATGCAGATCTGATTGAAATAAGCAACATCATCCTGACACCAAGAAGGCCAAATTTTGTTGCTATATGCAATACAGGACTCCATTACTTATTTTATGTTGTTGTTGTTGTTGTTGTTTATCGCGATTTATCAGCACGATTCATGTTATACATAATAGCCAGTATTAATGGTGGATGAAGAACCCGGAAAAACCCCAGAAAATTCACCGACCTGCACGAAGCTACTCGCAAGCTTTCTCACATACCCACATTGGCCAAATACGAGACTCGAACTCACGCAGACAGAGATGATGTGATAGCATTGTACCGTAACGGAGAGCGTTTTAGACCACTGAACCACTCGGGCCCCTAATATTTCATGTTGTTAAATACGTTTTAATTTATCGTAAATTATGATATAAATTAAATTTCTCATAGTACAACAAAGTCTACAACAAAATTGACAGAAACGGAAATAGAAACATCAGAATCAACAGTACGTTATAAAATGTGACACAAACATAATGATATTGTGCATTTGTGATTAAAGCGAGTTGCTAAAGATAGCATTATGCATTGAAGTAGTCGTTTTAATAGCTAGAATACCAACATTCACAGTAAGTGAAACAGTTAGCATTGCAAATTAACAAACATATTTAAATTAATTTGCGAATAGTCATGGCGTTGTAATATTCCAAAGAAAATAATTAAAATCAAGTATGCACTCTTACGTAATCAGTTGTTGACAAATATGAAGGGGAGTGAAAAAAGGTCATGCTATGTTAACAAGATTTATCTCTGGATGACAAGAGAACATTCCAACGTGTGTGTTTGTGATTTTGATTTTTAACATAGGTTTAAGAATTATAGGTTATATTGCTACGATGGTTGAAGTGTGACAGCTTATAGTGATACCTATCACTCGGATATCACGCCGCAGACATTAAGCATGATGTCCCACCTAGTGACATTAACCAGACGCCTGGCCGACAATCATAATACTAACCTCATAATGCCTAGCGAGACAGCTGTTTGTAACATTTGTTTTACAAGTGTTTAGCATGACTCGGACAGGGATTGAACCCACGACCTTCCACAACTGAGACTGACTCTTTGACCACTAGGCCACCTGAGCGGTAACAAGCAGAATTGAATTTTGTTTTATCTAATCGTGAATTGGAGAGGATATAATCAATCAAATAATTCTAAAGTAAGCAACATTTATATTAAATTACGTTGGGTAGATTTTCAGCAGTATATCTAGTAGCAAGCAAAAGCCTCTATAGGTTAGCGGTTTAAGTTCTAGACAATGCTACCGATGTAGCATCCTGCTAGTTAAGGATGAAGCGGGAGGACATGAGCTGGTTGTCTACCATCAATATGTAGCGACTGGTCAGTACTGCTGCCCAGTCATAAGGAGGGTATTCAGGGATACCTGCGCAACACACAATGATAGTCGCTGCTGTAATGGTTGTGATGTAGCAGTCAATACACTGTATTACAATATAATGAAAGATTCCAGATAATACACGATACATTCTGTGTGTGTGTGTGTGTGTGTGTGTGTGTGTGTGTGTGTGTGTTGTACTGTAACGACATGACTTTCTTGATTTGAACAGATGCTGCTCAAGAAAGAAATTTAACCAAAGTAGCAATGATGTTCATTTTCATGGATCCATCAATGCGCAATATGATGTGTGTGTGTGTGTGTGTGTGTGTTGTCTGTGTCTGTGTGTGATTTGTATTATTAACGTAGCTTTAGCACTTTGTAAGTCATATTGCTGCATTGTCTGCAGCGTTTTAAGTTATAACGATGTCTCACATTGGGGAATCATATCGCAGTCATGTAGCATGATGTCCCACCCAGTTACATTAGCCTGACAAGTCATAACATTAACATCTTAATGCTGAGCGCCAAGCGATGCATATGTTGGTTCCATTTTTGTCAGTCTTTGGAATGATTCGGCCAGGGATCGAATCCAAAACCTCCGACACCTGCGGCGGACGCTCTAACAACAAGGCCATTGGAGCGGTGCGCCTAAGGATACATAATAATGTAAAGGAAATAAAAGTAAGATAACAACAAAGTAATGAAACTAGACAAAGATTATTAATTTATTCCAAAAATGAAACTAGTATTTTGAACGTTATGATTTGCAGGCATACACAGAGATGCAATATTAGTGTAGTATGATATGTTATAAGCTTCATCTAATCAGGCGTGCGTTAATAAAACGATAGTCGTACTTTTTAAACATGGGCAAATCCATAAAAACAATTAAGCAAGGGAAATATTGTTTTTCATGTTTGCTATATCGTGAGTAAACTAGAACAGCATAGTAGCATGTGTCCAATAAAATATCGCGAGTATTTCGATTAAAGTTAAATACATATTGAATCATCGCAAGCTTTAATATCCTGGAATCATCTATATTATACGCGATTCTCGTTAACAGCTTGTACTGGGAATCGTTATAAATTTAACTGTTGAAAAAAACACAACTAGAAACTGCCTTGCTGTCTTGGAATTGGAAGAAAAAACTATCTTTGAGTCAAATAAAAGTCACAGTTTTATGAACCATGGCGACAATTACGGGTTATAATACGACAAGCAATTGTAATTAAGACTATGATATTTCTTGAGTTGTATCAGCCGTTTGGTATTGTGCGTATTTAAGCATATCTTGATAGGGGAAGTTTTAAATGCCTGGCTTACACATCTAACCCTCTGTTACAAGCGTGCCTAATCTATTTTATCTTGACATATGAAGTGTTCTTAAAGTTACTATCTACCAATATCTCGACTACCTGATGTATTTATCAATATGGTATCTATCCCATTCGAGCACAAAATAAGCGCGCAGGAGGAATTATTGTTAAAACTAATGTTTGAAGTAGCCTTATTTCAGCATGTGGCAATGGATTTAGCCAGACCGACATCGGTTCAGCTTTTCCATTTCCTCGTAATATTTTTATCTGAAGCTTGAACCGTGTTCAATGTCAATTGTCAAATTTGCTTGAACATTAATGGATAAAATAGTACTTGATTCGGCTATTACGTCATTCAAATTACCACTAGCCTTATGACGTCTTGGAAGACATTATAGCAAACCTATTTTACAGAGTATTGACAGAGTGTAGAATTAGACTGATGATGATGATGACGATGATCTTACAAATGTCAACACTCTTACACACCCCTAATGACTTTCCAAGACATGATGAAACGTATGAAAGAGAACACATTATTTCCTTACCAAACCACTATTAAAGATCACATTCTACTCGTTATTTTCGCATTTTGAAACTGTGACATTTTTATTATAACGAGTAAAACTGATGCCTGAAAATAAAAGAGAAAGCGGTTTATTATTATTATTATTATTATTATTATTATTATTATTATGTCAGCATATTTCGCTGGTATATACTTTATAAATGTGCCCAGTTGAGATCTGTAAACTTCCTCAGAATTAGGTGCCTCCAACAAGATGAACCAGGATGGGGTCAGATTACAATCAAAACACATAGGCCCCAAACGGCCGAGTGGTCTAAAGCGCTCTCCTTTACGGATCACTGTCAGCTCACCTTTATGTGCGTGGGTTTGGGTCTCAGATTCGGCCAGTGTGGTTTTGTGAGAAAGCTTGCCCATAGTTTCTTGTGGGTCGGTGTTTTATTCCGGGGTTTTTCTCCGGGTTCTTCCTCCACCATTAATACTGGCCGCCATGTATAGCTTATCGTGTGATGAAAAATGGTGTTAAAACCTACAACAATAACAACAATAAAAACACATGGAATAATAAGCAAAAATACTATTTTTTATTTATAGACGCTTACAGAGAGAAAACTCCTATACACAACTTGTGAGCATAAATTTCATGTCTAAATTTTTAACACAATGATGCGCACCGAATTAATTAACTGAACAATAATTCAAGAAATACAACGAAAAATGATAATGTTTCTAACTTGACCGAACTGTAAAATGAAATATACAATTAACAGTCAACACTAAAAAATGAAATTAAGCTGAACAAATATTCCGCACAAAGACAAACAATACTTAATCACTCAACCAATACTAGAGACGAACATCAAAACAATGTTATGGATTCATGCACGCAGTCGTAGCTTGTTTTATATAAACAGTGTATATAATCCATTACAAAAACAATAAATGGTTTTATATGAACAAAATCACTCAAATAGTGATAACTGATTTAGTATAAATTGGAAAATGTATCTTGCGCCGTCTGCACAGCTCTGCTGCGTGGCCAAGGTGCCACCACGAATGGTCCGCCTCTCATATTCTGTCTAAGGTTCCGTAGTTACGAAGATTTGCTACCTCACCAGGAGATAATTACTTTCTTGCTCAGAACCAGCGTCATCACCGACAGCAGGAAACCTGGAATATACCAACCCAAATTTGTACCACCACTAAAACAACACCTACAGTACGGTACAGATACATATATACAGCATAGGTATGCCACTGTCTCTCTATCACGCCATCACTTCTTCGACATTTTACTCCGTTTCGGCTCTACAGCTGGTGATATTGCTCCATAAAGTGGCTCGCTTCCGTGACAAAACTTTCCGTAATGTGAAACTTGAATATACCATGAAACTACATGTACACTGGCTATCTTGCAATGCATGGCATGTGCGCTCAAGGTCAGTCTGTTTTCCCCTCGTAAGCACTACGCTTTTGCAGAATAAAATGAACCAAACTACTACATCGAAATAACATATTATTTAGATAAATTACCCTCAGGTAACACTGTACACGGAAACGAAACAAGAGTACAATTTATTCTAAATATTTATAAACAATAAACATACAAATTTGCTTGATAGTGCCGGCATATTTCCTTAGTATCCAATGTCTTTATTGCCATCTTGGAGTAATGAATCGTGTTTAAACGATATACGCATTAAACTGTGATCGAGAGGGCTATAGATAAATCCCAGATTTTAAATAACCACTGATAAAACTTCTCTTGATTTAGGCACGCCTTGTATAGTCATTATAGTTATCTGCATCTTTGTCAGTCAGTACAATGCTTATTTTTATAAAATATTTTTCCAAGATATCATTTTTTTTTTAATAATAGATTGAAGGTCCATAAGGGCATGTTTAAGCCAAACGTATGCCAACGATTGATATGTGACGACCATACTTGTAACAAAATTGCTTTTGGGAACGATGATAGTCGGAGCAACAAGTATATATATGTTTGAGTTGTTTGCAGAAATGTTGTATATGATACACATGTTGTTATAGCAAAAGCTGAGATCAATATAGCGTAGGGACGTTACCACGCGAGTCAGCACTGCAGTCTCGAGTTTGCTTGAAACAGAATCTCAAAAATCGGAAACTGTTGTTCTAAAACGACCGTGACAACTCCACTTTATAAATTAGTGTTGAATTTGAAGACAGGGAGTTGATACTCAACATCCAATAAACTCTCTCACACAGAGGCATTGACACAAAACTTAGTAACATAATAACGATAACTAGTTTAAAGTTAACAAAGCTTTTACACTTATTCACATCGGTACGGATAATTCAATATTAAGGTCTGACTGATTATTATATTTAAGTTTTCAGAGAAGGGTGTAAGACATTGTCTTTATTTGAGAAAAAGTATGCTAAATTAATAATCTCATTTCGCCTGGAAATCTTTATGTCAACTCAACATTATGGTACGCTGAAAGGTTTGTATCAATGTGTTTGTCAAGAAACATATTGTCAAAATAACGTACGCTTATATGGTTTATCATTTGATTGGTCTGACCCATTCGAGGTGTACACTATCACTGTAAACTTATGTATCTGGTACATGATAATATTAGTTTCGTGGGAAAGCTGATGATCATGCATCCTTTTATTTATTGCTGATATGCAACTATATGGCTAAGCTACTTATCTAGCACTGATATTATGCAAGCATCTCGCGGCAGACTGTATGAAACTTATCATTTACTGTTGCCATTTATCTTAGCTTTCGATGGCTGTTTTATAACTTTATTTCCATAGCTTTCTTTGTATCGTTCAACATAAAAGTGTTAACAATAATCCGTTTTATTTTTCCAATCATTCTTCTTTGTTTTTGTGTTTTGATGAGTCGGTACAACATGATATTCAAGAACAGACTGTCTCCTGCTTAACCGACATAATGTTTACCTTTTATTGTGCCCATCATTATGGTTTATGATTGATATGTTGAATATAGTTTCTTATTGCTAACAAAACTTACTTTGTCAAGGAAGCAGTTATCTAAATGCAGAAACTAGTGAATGGACGTTTCTGCTAATTGGAATTAAGTACATGCAATTATATGGTGAACAAAATTAAATTACTTCTATGGTATATAAAGGTAGTACTTGTCTAAGTCAAAATAATTAGAAGATAAAGGCCAGAGGAGATTAAAGGGAAAATCATCAAGACAAAATTTGTATCAAGAGACATGAATTAAAATAAATTTTCACGATACAATCAATATTAAAGTATACAATAATCAAGCATAATCATTATTATGTGGCTCTGCATATAACTGAAAAGTCTTTGCATTGTAAATTTAAGTCATACACGGAGAACGCAAGTTGCATTTTATCAAAGAGAAAATCTTATCAGAACCGTAATCTTCAAGTGCAACTATTTTAACCACAGTAACGATATTTACACATATCAAACTCTTGAAGAGACTCGATCATCACAAACAATGCAATGCCTGTGATGTCTCTTTAGCAGTTGATAACTTGTCACAATCTTGACATACTTGGATGTCGATATTTGTATCTAAATCGAGACTAGAGTGAAGTATAACTCTTGAATATAATAGCTCTTAGCTTTGGGAATGTGCCCTTTATACCTCGATATCCTCACAATGCGTTCAATGTGAACGTTTACGTGAAACGACAGTGGAGCAAAGGAACAGTGACGTTTTAACCTGACGTTTTAAAATTGTTTGGCATTACACCAATAAATGCATCACCTGTCCATATAATTACTGATATTTTGTTTGGGAATTTTAAGAGGGGAACAGGTATGACAATGCTTGAAAATCGATGTAATCCAGCATAAAGATTAAACAATATAATCAATCCATTATTGTTTGAAATTTCAGCGATAAAATGCAGTAGTATAGCCAGACCAGAACTATAAAGTAGTCACCTAGGTTAGTCCACTTTGTGCCTCTCCTTCTGACACCATGGACGCTGCCCTACATTAATGTTGCGGATATACTGTTGTCTCTAGTGGCACGGCCATACTAATCCAGCTTTCTTGTTTTGACAGTGGTGAGGAGGTCGTCGCAATGGCCTACCTTGTGCCTAATGGTGTTAAGCACTTCTTCATTTGTGATGCGATCCATGTAAGAGATGCCAAGGATGGTTCTGTAACATCTTATTGCAAGTGCCTGGTTTATTCGTTGTAATTCTGCTGACAGGGTCCAGGCTTCACATGAATGCAAAACGATTGAGATTACTAGTGCTTTTAATCGTCTGATTTGAGTTTTCAGACACACACTTTTATTTCTCCAGATGGGTCTTATCTCTCACATAGCTGGCGTTGTTTGTGCTGCTCGTGACAAAATAAATTTCTGCTCTTGATCCCTCTTCGGTTAATATTGAACCAAACTATTTGCACCTGCCCACTGTTTCCAGTTCCTGTCCTCTGAATTTAATCTTGGCAAACAAACGTTTCTTTGATACTATTTGTAATCAGAGTTTTCTTATAGGCGTTTATCTCCACGTCAAAACTTGAAGATGTTTCATCCAGGGTCTTCACTAAGGTATCAAGCTCTTTTTCATTGCCTGCCATCCCATCAATGTCGTCTGCAAAGCGGAAGTTGGTTATGCCATCCAATGCTGACTGTTCCACAGTGATTTTCCAGGGATTCGCTCATGATACGCTCGAAGTAGATGTTGAAAAGTGTGGGTGACAGGATACAGCCTTGCCGTAGTCTGACTGTTGTCTGGAATTAGTCTCCCACATAACCTTGAACATTTACTGCACTGGTAGTCTTGGTGAACAGTTGCTTGATGGTATTGTCAACGTTTGACCTACGTTGTACTTCTTCATTGTGAACAACCAAATGCCCTAATTACAAATTAAATGAAAATGAAGTGAGCGTAAGAGGAGTCACGTGATCGTTTATATAACGTGCGCCTCATATGACCATGACGATAATCAATCATTTATTTAAAAATAAACGTTTCATACTCCCTAATTAATTTGTTTCTACTTTACCTTGATAGCAGCCAATCATTTAAATATAAAAACAAAACCTTGTTAACGTGGTAGCCAACAGCCCTGAATGAAGGTCAGGATCTAGGTCAACATTACTTTGTTATCAAAGAATAGTTTGGGTCAACCGATTTTGTGAAAAAACAACCATCTCTAGTGAATATATTTACATTACATGAAAACGTAATGAAATGTTTTAAGTTTAAAATTGACAACCAAACAATTAAATTACAATAAATATATATTAAATCAGATATGCCTGACAACAAAAACAGGCGCATTTGCTCAGACATTACATTTTCGTAGATGTAATAACAAAAAATAAAAGAATATATTAGACAACTAAACATAAGTTAAATGTTACGATTTATATTATTTGCTGTACATATAAGGCAACTCAGTTGTAATAATTGGCCACAACAACTACATTCATGTAGAAAACAGAAACTACAAGAACAACAAAAGACCAAAACAAATAAATAAGAAAAGGAAACACAATATTTCTTTGATAACAAAAAGTTTTCGATATAAATTCGGAAATAACTTTGACTGAAACTATTTCTGATAATAGAACTTAAGTCAGATATAAGAAGGTGTTACAATATATTCATAGTCAAGAACCAACACATTTTATTTTGACAATAGAAAAAAAATAAATTAGCACAACTCCTGTGTTAATATATTTGCTCCTTAATAAGTAGGCATGATTTCAGAAGTTTACTTCTCTTTACATGATTCGGTTCTTTTCATCAAGCCCCGCCCAAATTCATTTACAAGTAATTGCCACTAAATGTCAACTTGAAGGGAGCATGGTCACTCTTGCAAATAAATGCGATTATATACATTGCAGAACATACCATTGCAACATATGTCTTGATTACAAAAATAATGAGAAAACTTAAGATTACAGTTTGGACATTCAAATAATAAAATTAGGACAGAACTAAGTAAACGTACAATTGTTCCTAAACCAAGAATCCACTTAGAAATTACGTAAGACAAACTCGATGCTTGATTAGCAGCAATTGCACACGTAAAAATCACTACCCTAATTGTATATTATGAATTACAAGAATGGAGGTAAAAGTACGTTTTAGTAACCTTTTTAGAAACAACTCTATGACAAATAGTGCGGGCTATCCAAGTTATCTTACTACGAATATTCATCTCCGACAAATAAAACATATACCTAACTCCTTTGCCACAGTACGGATTATGCTGCTCGCCTTAACAACAAACAAACAAAGCAAAATAGTCCAGCAAGAACTACTTATGAGGTGAGGGTCAGAACATTCAACTAAAATGTCTAACTTTAAGTATTTGTTTGTCATTATGGTATCAATCCGCTTGCATCGAAACCAAGTAGTTCTAGTACGTACTGAAATTAATGTAAATATTCAATCATCAGTTCACCCTTTGATATGACTATCGTGTAACCCTTTCTTACGAGCTGGAATATCTGCAAGCTTCTATGTTATAATATATGCTCTTATCGCGCCGGTCCTTCTATATAACACGTGCTTTGTTTTCGTGTGCTTCAGAGTGGACTGATTAAGGTACAAATACGTCATCGCAAATGAAAACGACACATGATGCTTCCCAGAAGAGCATTACCCAATGACTGAATCAAGTAATAGTCTGGATTAATGTGTCCAACTTCGCACGCATTTCTCCATTTACACATTAAGATTTATTTATCGATTGGTTTATTTATATATTCCATAAATGAATAGTTTGACATGCGCTCTTAGTTTACAGAATTTACAGTATTTTCTGAAGTCTTTGTTGTTAATAAAATAAAGACGTTAATATTTTCTGAAAATGAAATGATCTAGTTATGGCTTATTGCATTCATTCGAGTGACACGTACTGGATATATAGCAAACGTCGGGTCACAAAAAGAACCACGAACCTACATACGTTGAACAGATAAGTTTTCAGCCCCTATTTCGCTTTCTTGTACGTCGGTCAATGCCATTTATATTTTACGTCACAAGAACATAGTTTCTAGTGCACAAAGTGGGTGAAAATATTTTCAGAAAATGTTCTTGACACTAGGTATATAAGAAATGACACGAGGCAAAGACCTAAATTATGTTCTGTAAGTAGATTGTCTGTGAAATATCCTATTCCATTTTGATGAATAACATGAGAATTATCGCAAATTTGATAAAAGTCAACAATGCTCGTCCCTTTCGAAATATTAATAACACTGGCTGAACTGGAGAGTAAAATTTGATTATATCTGGTTTATAGCAGCATTGTTATCTACTGTTCCAATGATATTCGTTATAGGTACAATTTATAAAGCTATACAAATAAAATGTTATGTCATATTACTAGATTAAAGAAAAAAATATACCTTAGCAATGTCAAATATTTCAGAAATATGATATGACTCGTGATGCAAAACAAATTCAGGTGGTCGCTATCTATGATTGATGTCATATATTAGCCTTCGAAATTATTGAATCACGTTATGATCATTCAGATGAGTGCAAAGGATAGTCCCTATTTGCTTAGCATATACATACATATTCCCTTCAAGTTTAGGTAGCCTTAAATACATATAGTTTTGTTTGCAAGTAATGCAGTGTAGTTAGATAAATATATCCATTGGACAGCATATTTTTAAAAAGTCTCCAATGATTAATTTAGTATTTATTTTATTCCAAGTTTTACCTGGATAAAGACTATTTTTCTTTTATATCTATCTTATAATCTTCTAAAATACCATGATATTTATTTTCGATAGTCTTATATGCACTGATTGCTTTACATTTCATTGATAGTTAAATGCTCACTATATTACTGTTTTCTATCAAAATTGGGTTCGTTTACATGGGGTAAAGCGATGCATGTGCGATAAACTTACTAAACTAAGTACCAAATGATTGTGTTTACGGGCTCCATCTTAGTGATCTGCATTTATACAACCTCTGATGATAGCAGGAAAGCTGTTTGAAGACATTATATATATATATATTGCATTTACAGCCGGTGTGTACAAACATTTAAAAAAATCAAACTTAAATAGGTACCGAGAACCCCATCGTTTGATTTCTTTCTAAATATTATATTACATGTAATGCAGATCTTATTGACATAAACAACATCGTCCTGACTCCAAGACGGTCAAATGATATTGCTGTATGCTAAACAAGGAGTCCATGACTTATTTCATGTTGTTAAATATATCTTAATTTATCTTCAATTACAATATACATTAAAGTTCTCATAATAAGCAGCGTCTACAACAAAATTGATATAAACAAAAAATGATTGTTGTAAAGTTGAATCCAATAAGCAACATCAGAATCAAACACAAAGTTATTAAATGTAACACAAATATAATCATATTGTGCCTTTGCTAAAGATAACTTTATGTGCTGAAGTAGACGTTTTACTAGCTAGAACGCCAACATTAAAAAATTGTGAAATAGTACGCATTTCAAAATTAACAAAAATATTAAAATTAATTTCCGAATCGTAATGCATTTGTAATGTTCCAAAGAAAAAAATTTAAATTAAGTATGCACTGTTAGGTGATTAGCTGTTGATAAATGTGAAGGGAATTAAAAGAGGTCTTGCTATGCTTACATGAGTTATCTCTGCATGACAGAAGAAAAACGTGCCAACGTGTGTGTGTATGTATCTGTGTGTGTGTGTCTGTATGTGTGTGTGTGTGTGTGTGTGTTTGTGTGTGTGTGTCATTCTGATTTCTAACATAGGTTTAACAATTATCCGTAATATTGCTACGTTATCTGCAGTGAGGCAGTTTATAGTAATGTCTAGCATTGGGACATCATACCGCAGACATGTAGAATTATGTCCTACCTTGTCACATTATCCTGACACCAGGCCGAACAGTCCTAACACTAACCTCTAAATGGTGAGCGCCAAGCGAGACAAATGTTTGTAACATTTGTTTTAAACGATTTTGGTATGACTGGGCTGGGGATCTAACCCACAACCTTCCACAATTGAGACTGACGCTTTGACCACTAAGCCACCTGAGCAGTCACAAGGAGACGTGAATTGTTTTAATGGAATCGTGTTAATTTATCTGGAATTACAATATAAATTAAAGTTCTCATCATACAGCAAGGTCTACAACAAAATTAACAGAAACCTGAATAAAAACATAAAAATCAACCATAAGGTTATAAAATGTAACAAAAATATAATAATATTGTGCATTTATGATTAAAGCGAGTTGGTAATGATAACAGTATGCGTTGAAGTAGTCCTTTTACTAGCGAGAAAGCCAACATTCAAAGTAAGTGAAACAGTCAGCATTTCAAATTAACAAAAATATTAAATTTATTTGCGAATAGTAATTGATTTGTAATGTTCCAAAGAAAATAATTAAAGTCAAGTATGCACTGTTAGGTGATCAGTTGTTGATAAATATGAAGGGGAGTGAATTTAGGTCATGCTATGCTAACAAGAGTTATTTCGGCATGACTAGACAACATTCCAACGTGTGTGTGTGTGCGTGTGCGTGTGTGTATGTGTGTGTGTGATTTTGACTTTTAACATAGGTTTAAGAATTATTTGTAATATTTCTACGAGTTTTGCAGATTGACAGCTTATAGTGATACCTAGCACTCGGACATCATACCGCAGACATGCAGCATCAAGTCCCACCTAGTTACATTATTCAGACGCCTGGCCGACCAGTTCTAATACTAACCTCATAATGCCAAGCGAGTCAGCTGTTTGTAACATTTGTTTTTACAAGTTTTTAGTATGACTCGGACATTGATTGAACCCGCAACTTTCCACAACTGAGACTCACGCTTTGACCACTAGGCGCCTTGAGTGGTCCCAAGCAGACTTGATTATTTGTATTATCTAATCGTGAATTGGAGACGACGTATTCAATCGTGAACCAGTTTGGAACCACCTCAAAACTTGGTGCCATTATAGAGTCACATTAAGGACATAAAAATGCATTAGAGTATGACAACTTTTATGATTGGAATGTGGCAGATGTAGAAAAGAACAAAAACAAAAGAAATAAGCGATACGGTAGAATATTAAATGAATCTAAGATGCATGATGCATGAATATCTGCTTTATCAATAATACGTACTATAAAATAATACATGCATTGGCACATGATCGAGACAAGTGGAGGGAACTGGTCAGATGTTCAGCAGCACATTGCCTCAACGACCACACGAAAGAGACAGCTAATGATGATGATAATCATAACATAACAAACTGAAAGAGATAGCAGTTAAAATATAAAGTATAAAACATATGAAGGAAAGTACCACGTACAAGACTAGAAGCAAATATAAAAGTGTTTCATCAGAGATACCATCACATGTTACATGTGAGTGATCGCTATAATATACCCTTCGTTTGACCTGTGAAAATATTTCTTTTGACAACAAAGGATTACAATGATCAATATTTGGTTATCTCCAGCGATAAATACATTGGCTCTACACTTCATCTATACACAGTATAACTCTACTCATTAAATATCTGATATAATGTCTTGTTTAAATGTACGTAAAGGTTTCTTTTACTTTGTCAACAATAATAATTTTTTCATTGTTACACTTTGCTTTATTCACTTTTCTTATATTCTTTAACACTTTGCTCTATTTTATATTCGATCTCTATTTATTCGAATATTAATAAAGGTCAATAAATTATCCGTTTTCGTAGTATAGAGGATGAAAATGTACAAGCAAGTGAAAGCATTCTATTTTAAATTCAAAATAGTCCTAAACGTTATATAAATAGTCCAAAGGTATTGTTATTTTCAATTTATTCCGATAGTGCTCCGAATCAATTACAATTTTCCAACTATTTTCCAACTATGATATGGATCAAATACATCTAATGCAAGCAACATTTATATCAAATTACTTTGGGTAGATGCTCAGTACTATATCTAGCAGGAAACAAAAAAAAAACCCATAAGTTAGCGGTTTAAGTTCTAGAGCATCCGGATTGGATGAAGCTGCCCAGTCATAAGGAGGGTATTCAGGGAAGCCTGCGCAGCACCCAGTGAGAGTCCCTGCTCTAATGGTTGTGATGTAGCAATCGATACACTGTATTACAATATCATGAAATATTCCAGTTAATAAACGATACTTTGTGTGTGTTGTACTGTAACGAGAAAACAAAGACATGACTTTCTTGATTTGAAAAAGATGCTGCACGAAAAAGAAATTGAACCAAAACAGCACTGATGTTTGTTATCGTGGATCCATTAATGCACGTAATGATGTGTGTATGTGTGTGTGATTTGTAGTTTTAACGTAGCTTTAACACTTTGTCAGTCATATCGCGACAACCTCTGCAGCGTGATATGTTATAATGATGTCTCGCACTGGGGCATCATATTGCAGACATGTGGCATGATATCCCACCAAGTTACATTAACCTGATACGAGGCAGACCAGTCATAACACTAAAATCTTAATGCTGAGGGCCAAGCAATGCATATGTTGGTTCCATGTATGTAAGTCTTTTGTATGATTAGGCCGGGGATCGAATCCACGACCTCCCACACCTGACGCGGACACTCTAACCACAAGGCCTTTGGAGCGGTGCGCCTAACGATACATTCTAATTTAATAAATAAATAATAAATGTAAGATAACAGCAAAGTAATCAAAATAAACATGAGAGTATTAATTCGTTCAAAACGCAAACTATTATTTTGAACGTTTTGTTTTGCAAGCATACAAAGAGCTTCAATATTACTGCATTAAGGTATGTTATATGCTGTATCTAATCAGGCGTGCGTTAATAAAACTGAATTTACTCAAAATGATAATCATATTTTGTAAATATGGGCAATCCCATAAAACAATTAAGCAAGGGTAATATTGATTTTCATTTTTGCTTTAATTCGGCGGTGAGGGAAACCACTGATGAAGTCATCGCTGCCATCTACGAAAGTGATGCCTGCAAGTGTTAGTAAAATAATAAATAGCGCAGTGGATCAGAAATTAGCATCGTTCGCGACCAGCAACCCAGATGATATCGCAAACATGATAGCGGGAAGTGGATTAAGATCCCGACAGAAATCGCGATTTAGATCAAGGAATATATAATAAAATGTTCAAAGAGACACTTGATCCAGCGTTTGATTTGGAAGCCCCAGTGCGTAAAGATGATTATGTATGCGATTATCAATTGTTTTCTTATCATGCAGTACAACTTGATCTTCGATCTAGAATTGAACTTCAAGTCCATGATACCAGTAAATACTTTCTACCCGCTGAATCATTTATTGAAGTGGAAGGAGAACTTGTAACAAATGTTGTAGCCAATTCGCCATAAGCAGTTGGTGCTCAAGTCGGTTTTGTTAATAATGGTATCATGGCGTTATTAGAGAGTGCAAGATATCTGATTGATGGAAAAGAGATTGAGTCAATAGAACGTGATGTAGATGTTGCCACAACAATAATTGGTTTAGCAAGATATTCCGACGATTATACAAGATCGGCAGGCAATTCTATGATGTTTGCAAAGGATGCTAAGGATACTACTGGAAAAATTCCATTTATTGTAAGACAACCAAAGAATGGTGCTGCTAACCCCGTTCATAATGATGAAGTCGAGGATATGATTATAAATACCGATGATAATTTCAACCTAGGGGCCGCAACACGCATATCAATGTTGTATGAAGCGCGTAGATTATTTTCATGCGCGATTCCTCTGCTTCATATATTTGGGTTCTGCAAAAATGTCCGAAAAGTTATCTATGGAGCGAAGCATACAGTAGTACTCGTGCGAAAGGGTGATGATAATAATGCAATTTGGAGAATTCCAGCAAGTTTAGATCTATTACATATACATAATTATGCCGGTAAAGTCATTTTAACAAAGCTATCATTGTGGATGCCAGTAATGACTCCATCCATCACAACAGAAGAGCGATTACTATCATTTATGGATCATGGAGAAAAATTATTACTGAGTGGGCTAACAACAACAACGGATGTTAAACAGGATAATATTGGTGGTAAATTTACATGGCACCTGGCGTCAAAACAAGGTGTTTAAGCTCCACGTCATATATTTATTGCGCTACAGAATACTACGCGAGTTGTTAATCAAACACGAAGCTATATGATGTTTGATCCAATCGGGTGTAATGAAGTATCATTGAGAATAAACGGACAACAGGAACTATCCGAGGATATACTACTTGATTACAATACCAACCAAATAGCACGTGTATATCATCGTCTATTGTCATATATGGTACGCGATCAAAATGTCGATACTGGTCTTCAAATATCACAGTTTGACTTTAGGAATCTATATCCGATTTATTACTTTTCACTGGAACATCTTGATATAGTAAGACAATCCGTCGTTGATATACACTTTAGAGCCCGTGTATAAGAGTAATTGATGCGCCAGTAGAAAACATGTAATGTAACAATAAAGATCAATATGTTGTTAATATAATGTCATATAGTCATATTAGTGTTACGTTAACTCCTGGTCAACTCAAGAACTTGCAATCAGAATCGGCTAAAAAATGTGAAACCACGATCACGCTGAAACACAATCAGATGTCTGGTGGTCAGAATAAATTGTCGCTTCCGACTCGTCAAATAAAACACTTTAATGATGCTTTCAAGGGTAAAAATGGTGATCAGATCACTTTCGCTGCAGCTGCGATCAAAAACATGATAAAATCAGGTGGTATATTCCCGCTGTTAGCTGTGTTACCAGCGTTGATTGCGGCAGCAGCCCCAGCGGTAGCGAAAGCGGCAGCGTTAGTAGCCGTTGGTACTGCGGCAAGGATGGCACTAAAGTAACCGACCGGGAAAGGATACAAAAGAAAGGGAAAGGGTCTAAGACTACCAGGAACCCCGTATTCATGGTACAGCGGAAAGGGCCTGAGAATCCCACGAACAGTTTAATAGCTCCCATCTCAAATTTTAATTTACTCGACGCTGCTAAAAATCTAGCGATTAAAAACGTTAGGTGTGTCTTTATGAAAGATCAATTGCCGGCACAACCAAAAAACGTTGAAACCGGTATAATTAATCTCGATTACAGCACAGGACCCGGAACCCACTGGGTTGCATACGCCATTGATCCGCGTGCAATCATTTATTTTGATTCATATGGGTTACCGCCTAAAGAATTAATGCGTTATATACAACAATTAAATACTTTTCATAAAAAGAAGACTTGGTATTCTACGCTACCAACACAACAAATGAATGACCCCCCAATATGCGGCATAGAAGTATTAAATGTCCTTGACACTATTTCATCATCGAGAAAACCACCTCATCAAGTCATAAATTAATATACTAGTAGTCGCTGGCAATCAAAGTAATTAGAAAAGCAAAGGTTTTTACAATAACATGGTTGATATTCGGGGGAGATCTTAATCAATGTTGAAAAAACCCACCACGGAAATATCTGCAACTGGTGATATAAAAGAAATAATCGAAGATGAAATAGCTGAGATGTTGAACTTACTAAGTGTTGATCCCAATGAAATATTTGTTTTTCAAGATTGTCAGGGTAAATTGAAAACGAGTAATGTTTCTCTTGATGATATTTTAGTTAAACAACGTAAAGCAGTAGAAGATACTATCGCGTTGTTTTCCAATCAGGGTAAACTCAAGCCAGGCGCACTTGTTTCAACAATCACAGATAAAATATTAACACTCGATAACAATTATTCATCAACGATAGAACTATTAAAAAAAACTACGTGATAAGTATGACGATCATATAAATACATTTAATAAATTTACTGATTTACAAAAATCCATCATGGACAATATTAATAAACCCGTATTAAAATTTTTTGATAATCCTCCAGTGACCGTATCAAAGTTCACAGAGATAAAAACTTCTATGTCAGAGTTTGCAACACTTCAAGTTAAATACGCAGATCACGTTAAAAAGTATGACGATCATATAAATATATATACTAAATGTATTAGTTTACAAACATTCATCATGACCAATATTGATAAACCGCTATTATAATTTTTTGGACATCCTCCAGTGACCGCACCAAATCTTGCAGAGATAAAAACTTCTATATCAGAGTTTGCAACACTTCAAGTTAAATACGCAGATCATGTTGAAAAGTATAACGATCATATAAATACATTTAATAAATTTACTGATTTACAAAAATCTATCATGGACAATATTAATAAGCCCGTATTAAAATTTTTTGATAATCCTCCAGTGACCGTACCAAAGTTCACAGAGATAAAAACTTCTATGTCAGAGTTTGCAACACTTCAAGTTAAATACGCAGATCACGTTAAAAATTATGACGATCATATAAATATATATACTAAATGTATTAGTTTACAAACATTCATCATGACCAATATTGATAAACCGCTATTATAATTTTTTGGACATCCTCCAGTGACCGCACCAAATCTTGCAGAGATAAAAACTTCTATATCAGAGTTTGCAACACTTGAAGTTAAATACGCAGATCATGTTGAAAAGTATAACGATCATATAAATACATTTAATAAATTTACTGATTTATAAAAATCCATCGTGGACAATATTAATATATCCGTATTAGATTTCTTTGATAATCCTCCAGTGATCACACCGAAGCTCACAGAGATAAAAGCTTCTATGTTAGAGTTTGCAACACTTCAATCCGGATATGAAGATAACGTTGAAAAGTTTACATCATTTCGTAAAAATATCATAGATAAATATTTTGTAACCACGTTAGATAAAATTGACACAAAACTCTCTGATATTAAAAAATCCATCGAAGATATGAAAAACTTCATCGAGAGCAGCAGAAGGGGTGAATCAGACATTTGCTCGAGACGTCATTTGCTCTAAATCTAACAAAAATCTCGAGAGAATTAATTCGAATCCTTCTTTTTCAACCAAAAAAAAAGATTATTTGCTCGAAACATAAGTTTTTCGCAAATTATACTCAAAGATCGTTTTCATCGTTTAGTCAAAATACGGTCTCGTCGTGATGTCATCGCCCCCCTCTGCTGCTATGGGTTAATAATTTTTTTCATCGAGTCTTTAGGACTTTACAAACAAACTAATACCTAACACCTCATCTTGTAGATCAATTAAATTATTTGACTGGTCGGTGAGTCGGAAATTAATTCTCGTTAACGAATTATTATGGCATCGCATGTAGACAGGATTAATTGGGTTTTCAATAATTAGGAATCCTGGAGGAGCTGTTGGTGCAAACGAATAAAGAATATATCCCTGCTGAGCTTGATTTGATTGCTCTAGATTAATTTGATAGCTTCCTTCAATTGCAGCACATACTAAATTGAGCGCAATCACCGCTGAAATATTTACATTGTGCGGGGCAATATGCCTACCGCCACCATCTGGATCATTATTATACCTGAGTAGGACAGTTGAATCTGGTTTTTGTAGCGCCGTGATATCGGTTCCAACAATTCTTGTTAGTTCATCAGCGTTGTATCTGGGAAACTTGAAGTTACGCAGATTGTCTTCTGTGATATTGTAATCGGTTAGGAATCGTTGTTTATTGTCGCTGTTGTCATTAATTATTGTTTGAATAATTAGTTCATAGATATATTCCATGTCAGATATAAGTTGATTTATTATTTCAACGTGTTTTTGCGATTTTGTTTTCCGTAGTTGTTCTAGTTGTGTTTCATAAAATTGTTTAATTTCATTAAAATAGCCACGGATGTCAGTTAGCGTAACAGATGAGTCGGCTGTTCTTTTACTAATAAAATCCCATTGTAATGTGTCTTTGTTAGTAAATATAAATCTATCGGCGATTTTTCCTTTTCTTATATCAGATAAATTATCTCGATATCTGGGATTGATTTCATGATATGATTGTACGTCCGTGGTTAAGTCGGCGGTGGATTTTTCCGGTGGTTTTTCAGGCCATCCTAACACTGTTCTTAACGAGCTGTTATAGATATCTACAGCGTATCCCTCTGTGCTTATTTCGATCGACGACGAGAGCGTTGGTTCATGAAGTTTAATAGCTATTTTGGATTCTTTTCCCGTGATTGATTTTATTCTACGCTAAATTTCAGCATCGATTTGCTCAATTTGGTACGATCCGGTTGGTAACGAAACAGTTTCCTACGCTGGAGTACCATCGGGTTTATTCTTATACGAGAACACCAGTGCGTTATTCGGTTGCTGACCGCCAAATGCAACCGATCTGATATTAGGCCAGCTATGATATACTCGTAATTTTGCCAGCGCGATCTCACGCACTGGAATCGGAGAAGGGACGTTCACACTAAATTCAGGGTTTGTTGATGTTATTGATATCATGCTTGTTCGTATCGGAGTAGTATTCTCCGCGATTCGTTGAAGGAGTTCGAGTGACATTATTGTTAACGCTGTCTTCAATTTCCAATTTCAACATCGCGGAGTTATACAACTGGGTCATCGTGGAAAATTCAACATCGGATATGAACGAATTATCTATCGACAGCGAGATCAACTCGGATAATTTCGAGTATGCATCAAATACCACCCGGTACCGAGCTGTATAATCGGCGAGTTTTCTCTGAGAACACGATGATAACGTTTTAGTTATCGCGGTGGCGTCTGCCGCAATTGTTGTTGCCGCGGAGATAGCGATTGGAACTGCAATCGGAGCCATCATGGTCACCATCAACAAAATAACCCCGGCGCTGGCCATCACACCGGACACCGAGTACACGGTGATGTCTATGATTGCTACGCTGCGTCTGTATTTGTTCATTTTTTCACGATAGCGCTCAGAAAGTAATTTCAAGTTCGCGGAAAACTCTTTCACGGTATCATATCGATATCGATGCGATTGTAATATATCTGGGACTATTATCGGTTCAATTGATTTTATCGATGTCATTACTATTTTAAACCTGCTAGTGTTTTCAATTATTCGATTGTGTACCTGGATTTATGGTCGGTTGGGGGAATACCGGATACAAATTCTAGTGTCCAGGGTAGCTAATCCCTAATCGCCGACTCGTCGGATATAGTTATATCAATCCTAATAGGGTATCTTATTAGGTCGGGTGCTGCTTGTATCATATTGTTTATATACGTCACTGTGTTAACACCTGTTATATATAATAGTTCCGGGCCGACCCTCAAATCAAATTTACGGTGATGTATTATTGGTATACTACCATATTTCCTCTGAAAATATAAACTATTTTCATTTCCTCGGATCCAATCAAAGGTCCCACTGGCAACTGTGTTTACGATGTTATCAACGGTTTTTACGCAGTGTGGAATTTTTACCTTATCGACGACGTCGCTGGCGGGGTTTTGTACCTATTTAAAATCTTCTTTTAGTTTAAGAATATCATTGTAAATATCGAGATAACTTGTCTTGATTTCGTTAGTATTTATTGTCCTCACCGCCTCCTTGTTGAAAAAGAACGACATCAGAAGGTATTTAAATTCATCGAGTGTTTTTAGTTTAAGAATATCATTATACATTTCGAGATAATTTACCCTGACTTCGGTAGAAAGCATCATCCTCCCATCCCTCTTGCTAAAAAAGAATCAAATCAGAAGGCCCGTGATTTCAAGCCGTGCTTGGTTTTCAATATACCGGTTGATGTTAGAAAAATTTGTCATGATATCTTGGGGTTTACTGCCCTCAAAGAACTTATTAACAATTTCGCTGGTGAGCTTTTGTTCGTCAATAGCTTTTTTAACTTCAGCGAGGGTCGGGCCTGTCAAAGATGTGGTTTCAGACACAGGTGTTCTCCCTAAAAATTTATCAACGATGGTATTAAGTGTTGTTTGTTTCACCATAAACATATTAATATCTTTGAGAGTCATCGTAGATGTAGCGGGGGCACCAAAGAAACTATTAGCGACGTAGGCATTGTGAGTATGCTTGCCAATAAACTCGCTAATTTCAGCGAGAGTCATGCCTGCCACAAGTGCAGTTCCAAAAAAGTTAACAACGACGTCGTTAGTGGTTTTTTTTACCTTTTCAAGATTTTCTATTAGTTTAGAAATATCATTGTAAATATCGAGATAATTTGCCTTGATTTCATTTTCATTCATCATCCTTCCCGCCTCCTTGTTAAAAAAGAATAAAGATAGAAAGTTTTTAATTTCAGCGAGAGTCATGCCAACCACAAGCGGGGTTCCAAAGAATTTATGTACGACATTTTTGCGAAAACTATTATAACCTCGTATATGATCATCCGGCTCACGGCCGCGGGTGGCAATCATGCTGTCGTGGGCGTCAATCGCGTCGGTGATCGTAGACACAAGTTCGCCTGGTTTAAGTTGTCCATCGTTGGAATACAACGCAATAGAGTTTTCAGTGGCGTCGCGCTGCCGTATCAAAATGTCATTCACGGATATATTACTGGTTTTCAATTTACCCTGGAGATCTTGAAATACAACTATTTCGTTTGGGTCAACACTTGCTAAATTTAACGTCTCAGCGATTTCATCTTCAATTATTTTTTTTACATCCTCGATATAACCCGTAGATGTTTTCGTGGATGGTTTCGACATTGACAGAGATCGTCCCCAAATATCAATCATTATTGTAAAGACTCTAGTATTTTTAATTTATTGATTCTCTAAAATTACCTTGTAATTTCCCACTCGTGTATTTATTTACAACCAGATGAAGTGGTTTCTGTGACGATAAAATCTCCGCGAGGACATTTATTACTTCACGGCCGCATATCGGTGGATCATTTAATTGTTGTGTTGGCAGCGTGGAATAAAAAATCGGAAACTCTTTGAGTTTCATCGAAGAATATATATACCGCATAAACTCGCTTGGCGGAGCTAACCCATATGAATCAAAATAGACAAGCCCACGTGGATCAATCGCTTATGCAACCCAGTGAGTTCCCGATCCGTTACTGTTATCAAGATTGATGATACCGGTTTCAACACTGTTTGGTTTTCTCGGTAATTGATCTCTCATAAAAACCACTCTGAAGTTTTTTATCGCTAGTTTTTTAGCAGCATCAATTAAATCAAAATTGGACATAGGGAGAATTGGGCTTTCAACTAATAAAGCGTTCCTGGTATTCTTAGACCCTTTCCGCTGTACCATGAATACGGGGTTACTGGTAGGTAGAACCCCTTTCCCTTTTTTAAATCCTTTCCCAGTTGCCTTTTTCAACGCCATCCCTGCCGCGGTCCCAACGGCTCCCAACGCCGCCGCTTTCGCCACCGCTGGGGCAGCCGCTGCAATCAATGTTGGTATTGCAGCTAACAATGGAAATATACCACCTGATTTTATCATGTGGGCGACTGCAGCCTTTGAAAATACAATTTGAACCCCTCTCTTATTCTTCAGCGCATCATTGAAATGTTTTAGTTGACGATCCGTCAATAATATTTTATGTGTACCACCGGACATCTGCGTTGGTTTCAACGTTATTGTGGTTCCACATTCTTTAGCGGATTTTGATCGCAATTTCTTGACCTGACCATCAGACAGATTGACACTAACAACACTATATGTCATTTTATTGTAAAACATATTTATGCTTTCAATTGATCTATTTGGAAACTTTTCAAGTTTCATTTACATATTTTCCACTGGTGCATCAACAATTCTCATTCGTCCACCAACACCTTCAAGTAGCAATGATTTGTCGCTGAGAATAACAGCAACCGCTCTATAATTATCATTGGCTCTGAAGTGTATATCAACGACGGATTGCCTTGTTAAATCAAGATGTTCCAGCGAAAAGTAGTATATCGGATACAAGTTCTTAAAATCATGTTGCAATATTTGCAAACCAGTATCAACATTTTGATCACGGCCCATATATGACAGCATACGATGGTACACGCGCGCAATATGGTTTTGACCGAAATTAAGTTGTATGTCTTCGGATGGTTCCTGCTGGCCATTTATTCTCAACGAGACCTCAGTAACTCCTAATTGATCAAATATCATATGACTGTGCAATAGTGATTCCACTGTTGTCATATCCTGCAACGAGATAAATATATGAGGTGGAGCTAAAATGCCTTGTTGTGATGTCAAGTTCCAAGTAAATGTACCATTGATATTTGATTGCTTAACATCTGTTGTTGTTGTTAGCCAACTTAGCAATGATTTGCCACCTGTGTCCATAAATAAAAGTAGCCGCTCTTCCGTGGTAAGCGATGGGGTCATTACTGGCATCCACAAGACCAATTAAGTTAAAATGACTTTACCAGCGTCAGCATCTGGATTTGCAGGATCCGCTGAATTTCTCCAGATTGCATCATTGTCACTACCCTTTCGCACGAGTACTACTGTATGCTTCGCTCCATAAATAACTTTTCGTACATTTCTACAGAATCCAAATATATGATGCAACGGAATCGCACATGAAAACGATTTACGTTGTCCTGCCAACATTGCTATTCGTGTTGTAGCTCCTAGATCCTACTGGGGATCAGTATTTATAATCAAATTCTCGACATCAACAGCAGCAGCGCCAGCATTATTATTTGGCCGTCGTACAATAAATTGAATGGGTCCAGCAGTGTTTTTATTATCTTTTGCAAACATCATAGACGGACCTGCTGATCTTGTATAATCGTCAGAGTATCTTGCTAACCCAATTATTGTTGTAGCCACATCAACATCACGTTCTATAGACTCAATCTCTTTTCCGTCAATGAGATATCTCGCGGATTCAAATAGCGCCATGATACCATTATTGACTAAGCCGACTTGGGCACCATCTGGATACGGTGCGGGTACAGCAGGAGTATCAGTAAGTCGCACAAGTTCTCCTTCTACTTCGATAAACGCTTAAGCGGGTAGAAAGTATTTACTGGTATCATGGACTTGATGTTCAATTCGCGATCGAATATCTGGTTGTATTGCATGATAGGAATAAAATTGATAATCGCGGACGGAATGTCCTTGGGTACTGGGGCTTCCATATCTAACGCGGGATCAGCTGTTCGTTTAAACATTATATTAACATACTAGTATTTTCAATTGTGAAATTCTTTGTAATCATCGTCGTTTTCGTTTTCGTTTCAAACCACTTCCTGCTATCATGTTTGCGATATCATCTTGGTTACTGTTCGCCAACGACGCAGCCATGGATGACTGAGTCACCGAAGCAGCCAACGACGCTAATTTTTCTTCCACTGCGCTATTTATTGCTTTGCTTACACTTGCAGGCATCACTGTTGTAGATGGCAATACAACTGGTTGCTTTTTTCGTCGTCTCACCAATGATGCTATTTTATCTTTCGCGGTAGAAAATGCCTTTCCGGCAAGATTTCCAACGAAATCTCCGATTTTGCTGGTTCCCTTATCACGAATAATATCAATGGCCTTCATTGATAATTGTTTAGCAAACGGCGCCAGCTTGGGAGCCATTCTTGTAAATAACCCCGCAATGGTATTGCCGAAACCGTCTCCGTAATATGCTCTATAAACAGGCAATCGTGAGTTCACCACGTAGACGCTTACGGTTTATCATGGTTGTAGTATATGATCATCTTGTTATAAAACTAGTAGTTTTTCAATTAGTGATCAATCGCTAAGATCCATAGGATTTTCATCATAACCATGGGCATCTCTGTGATTTTCAACTAATTCAGCAATGAGTTCTCGATATACATCATTGCCCATGATAACGCCGTCAAATAATCGTCTACAGATATCAGCTGCTTCATTAATTATCTCGACGGAGTTGTTTCCGGCTCGCTTTCCACCCATAAGTATTTCTAACCGGGATATATCACTTAAGATGTTACCAGGGCATGTCACGGTTACGTTGAAATCCTTTGGATTTTTAATCGAATATCCCTTTCCGCTTGTTCCCTCAGTTGTACCAGTTGCGCCCTGACTATCATCAAGTAATTGCTTTTGTCGGCCTCGACTTTGTTTTTCTCGTTCTTATTGTTTTCGTATACCATAACTATCAACTCCTACTTTGAAAGATCTATACTCAATTGTATCCTTTTTCAAATTACCAGTAATTCCCTTATTCGTTTTATACAACCAATTAACCCATTCATCTCGGCTTATTCTACTGTTTTTATACTCGTCTTTTAAAAAGTCCTTTCTAGAATGAAAGCTTTGGGCGGCGAAATCACCAAAAATCTTATAATCTTCGATTTTTATTGATTGAGGTCGTTTGATTTCCTTTATAGCTCCTTCGGTGAGTTTGTCAATAAAGGAAATACCTCTTGGGGTGACATCAACAGGTTGTGGTTCAGGCGCAGAATCATCAATATCAGCTAATCGTTCATACTCGCGTTGAGTTTTTATATCACTGGATAGCTGTTGTATCCCTGCGCGCGTTTGTTCGGTCTCTGCTGCTATCTTTTCAAGTGTATCAAGCAGCGGAGCCTTCGTTGCTCGTTCTTTTTCAGGAATATCTCCGTATATCGCTGCTTCAGTTAATTTTTTCAAATCTTTGGTCGCACTTGTTATCGGAGTAAACAGTTGTTCACTTGACACAGAAAAGTCAGTCTGCGCTTGTTGTCGTTGTTGAAGTTTCTCGCGAAGTCTGTCTCGAACCGTTTTAAACTTTTTTATTACTGCTAGCCGCTCTCGGGCTAATTTAGTTGTAAGCGATTCACCTATCATATATTGTTTGTGAACTGAGTTTTCAAATATGAAACTATGACAATTAAAAGCTGAGTTATTAAATAATGTACCATCAAGCTAACGTATCCATCTCCGACAGGGTTAAACTGTACGACGCTATCCGCGAGTGTTTTAGAAATAACATCGCTGGGGGTTTCAAAATTGTAATATCTGAGAACGGCGATGAACGATTTTTGTTAACGACGCGGCAACAACAACAACTACTTGAAAATGGAGTCGTCGCGGTGATTATTTGCTACCACAGCCAGATCATCCAGTACGCACATAACTGCATGAGCAAGCCCAAACTGCTGAGCATCCTTTCAGGAGAAAATCCCATGTGAGTGTTACAAAAAACGCTAAAAAAAAATATTTTTTACTGAAAATTTACTGAAAGCCTATTTTTTATAGTAAAGCTCACGTGGTTAGGATACTGGTTTTTCCTCGTTTAACATTTTTCTAAGATCACGAACCTTAGAACTAATTTCAGCTCGTTTTTGATTCTCTTGGCCGAGTTTTTCACGTATTGCTTCAACGGTGCTAAATAGCGTTATAAATATATTAATGTCGTTACCGTACAAACAAGCGTTGATGGACTTTTGCATTCTTTTCACGAGCCTGTACATCTTAGGTAAAACATAACGACCCTTACTAAATTGATACTCTATGTCTTCATATTCCGAGGCAATCCTGTCGCAGTCGAGATCTTTAGATAATAGTATTCCTCGATCTTTCAAATTTGAAATTTCAGCAATTATAGCATTTATATCTTTGATATCCATTATTTATATAATACATTTTATCTTTAATTTAAAAAGTAACAATTTTTTGGCAATCTCGCTGGCGCCCCATGACGTCAGAGGGACCCAGAGGTTACTTTATTAACTTAATTAAGTATCCTTAAAGGATTTATTTCCCTTGATTCGTTTCAGATGTATACGAATTTTATTTTATGGCCAGTTTTCTTTGACAGAGCTAATTTAGTTATATTTTCTGCAACAAATCGTATTGAAGGACTACAAATATCGAAATATGTACTGGCTTCATTTATTGACTGAAATATTTTTTCTTCGTTGGTTTCTGTATCAAATGATTTGACATGTTTTGCCTTTTTTGCGTGTTTGCCGGTTCCACCTAATTTTGTATTCTGACGCTGACTAACAACTCGTAAGTTATCCAATTTGTTATTTTGAGGTAATCTATCAACGTGATCAATCACAAATCCGTCTTCGATTAATCCGTAAAATGCTTCATAGATTATTCTGTGATTAAGATATGTCTTCTTGCCGGCTGTAAACATCAAGTATACAATATTATTTACCCGTCCAACCGGTTTCTTTAGTCTGCGATGCCTAACAACACCATCACGGGATGCTTCATAATTAACAAGTACTGGGAGAGATCTGAAATCTTGGCTCATTAGTATAATAATACTATTTGTCTAATTTATTATTTGCTTTAATTATAAGTCTATCAATGTAGTCTTGAGGGTTTTTTATGATTTTGTCGCTTACGGAGTCATCAGTAGGATCAATGACTGCATTTTTTATTCGTTTGTCATAGTAGCGTTTTAGTTCCCTGTAATGTTTGCCGCCACAACTGAGACACAACTGCGATTTTCCCCTTACCCCCACCCCACATCGGAGGCACAGAAGGGGGCCAAAATGATACCCACAGAATTCGCTTCTGCATGATTTGTTACACGGGGTTGTTGATCCAATCATTAGCCACTTGCAGTGATTCATTATACTATATTTTTCTATTTAAATACTTGTTTTAATTATAACATGGAGAAGTTCGAGAGATTATCAGCAATTAAGCCCTACAAAAATATCAAATTCAATCTCGATAGAGTATCTGTTAAACCAAAACGTCTAATAGACGATATCATGAAGGAGTTCAAGAGAATGTCGAAAATTAATCCTAGATTTAATCTCGATAGAGTATCTGTTAAACCAAAACGTCTAATAGACGATAGCATGAAGGAGTTCAAGAGATTATCGAAAATTACGCCTTGGAAAAATGCTAGATTCGATCTCGATAGAGTTTCTGATAAGGAGTTTGAGAGATTATCGAAAATTACGCCTTGGAAAAATGCTCATTTCAATCTCGATAGAGTTTCTGATACACCAAAGAATAAAATTCTTGATAGAGCCTTGATAAATAAAATACGTGATTGTATTACTGAATTCAAACACGACGGTGCATCTCATAGGTGGTCAACATTTCGAATTGATGGCATTGTTGATGCCACCATGAACGACAGCAACGCAGCCATGATGTTATCACAACTTGGCAACAAAAAGTACTTTTTTAGAGTGAAATTCATTATCCGTGTAGAATCAGGCGGTTGGATTATACGAGACAAATTTGAACCGATTCTCAAAGACAAGAAAACAGTCGTTGTTAGCCGTTATTCTAATCCGGGTCTGTTAACTGGAATTGACAAACCATACTATGAACGAGCATATCCTGAAACAGCAGTTGTGTATGGGATATATCCGTTAAATGAAAAACCTGATATAAGAAAACTTACACCAATGAAACAGTCGTAGCCGGCGACTTCGTCGTCAGTGGTTTTTCCACTCAATTGTGTATCAGCACGAATAACAGAACATTTTACAAATGCATCCCGAGGAAACAAACTTACCGATCTACGGCGTAGCAAAAAAGCTAAATAGGAGTTAACGGTGAAAAACCGCGGAGCAACTATTAGCGATATTACAAAATTAGAAACGTCGCTGAGATTTCCAATAACCGTTATGACGATAACCGGAGAAGTTTTATACGAATCAAAATATAGATCAATGGAAGCCCCAATTAAAATTATTGATCATAACGAACACGCATGGACGTCCGCGGTCACAATATTTCCACGAAACAGAACAATAAAGTATATACCCGACGAATTCTTACGAGAAGAATTTTCCAGGGACGGTTTCATCGCTGAAAAGAAACTATTCGATGCTATTGCGCATTTGAGTAAAAATGACCCCGTGTCGGTGTGGTTACTTCGCAGCACTGAAAACGACCCGGATACGTTTGATTAGTTTGTAAGACCAAACGGTGAATTATACCGCACTGAAGCATTTCACAACAAAATGAAAAAAAAAAAAACAGCTAGTGGGTTTTTAACGGCGTGTGGCGAAGGCACCGATGAAATCATCAACGATGATGAACAATTATTGACAAACTGTTTTACAATCCCGTCGGTTGCAGCTAATTTTGCAAGAATCAAAAACTCATGGAAACCAACGCGCGTAGAATTCTTGCCAGATATTGAGGCTAGTTTTTTAGAATTTAATCATGGCGGTTTATGGAATCAAAAATATGACCATGATAATATCATTTCAGTTGATATGGTTGCTTATTATCCAGCGCGTTTTCTTGGTTATGGAGAGTGTACTGAGTATTTTAAACGATTTGGACACCCCGTACATGAAATGACTCGTGTCGCAATTAATGGGCCGCTGCCTGATTTTGATTTAACTGGATTCTCTCGTGTAGTATCATTTGAATTTGCAGCAGGACTTCATCGCTGTTGTTATATTTGGATTGGTAGACACATGTCTGAAAAGAAGTGGCTACCAATAGCGTTATTACGGTTCACGATTGATACAAAAATGTTAATTTCGCTGACAGTCAGTGAAGCAATTATATCATATCGGAAACAAATCAATGTCTGGTTACCAACACCGGAACGTCTTGATAGTATAATTGAGGAATTCAGAAAACATATTGATGCCGGCGAAGAATATATCATTGAGTGGTCCAAACGGATATTTAATCAACGAAACATCGAATCAAAAGATCTCGGCAGAAGAATAATCGGAAAATTCACTCAGGGAGGAAAAAAATGCGACTATAGACGATATTGTTCACGGCTGATTATGGATAACACCGAATATGACTTTGTAATCGCGGATGCCGTATCTAAAAACATATATGTGGATCGTAAAGATGCTTTTTTGTCCGATGGAACAAAATTGGGTACAACTGTTACTTATAGCGACGGTTACAGATCCCTGTATACACATTTGAGGTCGTCGATGCTGGGTTAGGCTTGTATTAATTTATTTTCAATGATAAATAGCTTTCCTGACACTGCGGTTAGAGTTGCCGTTGATTCATTTTACATTAACAGCAAGTACAGTTACGCAGTTGCTGAATTCACTAATTCGGATGAAAGCTGGGGATCGTGGAGGACTAAAAATGAAATGCTGCGCGAGTATTCTGAATCAGCAAACGTTGAAAGTAAAAGTAATTACTTACGCGGTGATAATTTATCAGAGCGTTCTAATGCACCATCGATATCAGATCCAATTTGTAGATATAAAACAGTTTATTTAAACGGCTGTGGCGGGTCAGGAAAAACGACGCGTGCAATCGAGTTATTTTGTGGGAAAAATCCTACGGATTTCACAAACATGATTGTGCTGACGCCAACACATAGATTAGCCACCAGAGAGATGAAACAACGAAACGTTGAAGCTTGTACTTATTACAGCTTTTTTCGATACAAGGGCGATGAATGGACCCCTGAAAGAATGGATGATAAAGTCATCCCTGCGGTTATTATTTGGAATGAGATATGCACGGTTTCGGTACATGTATTAAAAATGTTTATTGATTGGTTGCTGCAAAAGAGTACAGCGGTAATGATGTGTGGAGATCATGGCCAGCCACCACCATTTGTCGGCACGGGTCCACATGATTGGCTAAAGAATTTTGTTGACTATTATGAAGAAATCGATACTGACTATAGAGCACTTGATGAACAATTATGTACACTTAAGAATTTAATTAGACTGCAACCCGATAAAATCCAATGCGAAATAATCAAGGAAATAATTCCTGAAACTCACATGGAGGAATTTTGGGAAGCATGGAGACCAAACGATTTTGTAGTGGCAAGTAGAAAGATAGTCAGAGATACAATTCAGCGGCAATTATTTGAGCTACACAAACAAAAATATCCGATGTTACAGGTTCCATTGTGTTACAGACCAGCTGACACCCGCAAGCAAAACATCGAGGTGGAAATACCCGGCGGAGGCAAACAAATACTTGTGCTAAATGATATTGTATGCGTTGATATACAATTTGTTGAAAGCGCATTGAACGCTAAATAATCGCCGTGGACACTAGGTTATGTAACGACGATACATTCCTCGCAGGGATTAACCATCGCGGATACAATAGTTTGGATAGTCGATAATCGCATTGAGTGGTCAAATTTAGTCTATCTTGCAGTGTCTAGAGTACGGCGAATAAATCAACTTCGAAGAATTGTATTTGATGATGACACCACAATGGATGCTATTGATGTTAGCATCATTAATAAAAAACTCTCCGGGTAAAAACAACAAGACAAAAAAAAAACAACGAGAATTTGATATTGATGCTGAATTAATAATTACGCTAAAGCAACAACAGAATAATCACTGCGCGAGTTGCAATTGTATAATGCGTTGGCAGTATTCGGATAAAGATCCTCGCCAATTTACCGTAGACAGAAAAAATAACAGTCTCGGTCATGTCAGAAACAATGTAATGTTGACTTGTCTTGAGTGTAATAGACGCAACGGCGCTAGTTAAGACCATGCGGTGGCAATTGAGTATCATCAGGAATAACTTGTAATTGTTCGCGTGTAAAACCCCGCTGAGGGGCAGTTGAATCCAATTTATAGATTGGAGGTCTACCACTTGATCGTGTTATAGTAGATATGCTGTGCGTAGTGACACTCCAAATAGGATCAGTATCCCTTTTTTTTACCACCTTCGAGTTCTCCTGGTTCATATAAATATCTCACGGTGACATTGCCGAGAATTGGCTGAGAAACGCTATCCCGCTGTGGTTGTGGTATATACTTTTCTTTTTATTGCGTTGTTAGGTTTCATATTGATTGCTCTGGTAATCTCGTTGTTTAGCGCTGCAACTACCCCTGATAACCTTTTGACCCATTCACGGGATCGCTTTTCTTGGATGAATTCTTTTGCGTATTGATATCCAAATAACCGCCCAGCAAGAGTCCGATTAAATCGTTCTACAATTGCCTGATCGCGATGTAGTGCAGTATGTCCCCGTCTGATGGTGACATTGTGATCTTTCATCGCTGATAAAACAGCGCCTTGAAATTCCTTGCCAGGATCAACTTGTAACAGATTTGGCCAGCGTAGTGGGCCTCGTCGATAAATCTTTTCAAATGCAGAAGCAACTTCAGGTGATGATTTTGTTTTTAGAGGTTCTGCTTGTTTGTATCGACTCGCAACGTCAACTACGGTTAGCGCGTATTTGTAACCTTTGTCATGTGGTAAAAACAATAAATCAGCTTGATGAACTTCATTAGGTCCAGTAACATCAAAATGCGAGAAATTGATTTGTTTAAGACGCGGTAGATAAATTTGCCATATAGCCTGTTTGGATAACCAATTAGCCGCAGTGGCCTTTTTCACTTTTGCGGCGTTAGTGAGTTTATTGATTGCAGCGTTACCCCTCCAGTATCCTTTTGGAGAATAATAAATAGATTCCATATTATTAATTACCAGCGCCCATCATCAATTTGCCTTTCAAAGCCGATTTTACCAACCATGAAGCCAATTTTTCTTTCAAAGATTTATCAGGAACAGCATTTAACGCATGAATTAATTTCACATCCGTGAGATGCCTGTTTTACAGATTGCGGCTTTTATATGCAACATCATGAGCATGACACGCCTTATCAATAGCGTTTATCGGATACTCGCCGGGTCGGGGCTGATTTTGATCATCAAAAAGACTGATATCTAATCGTGTTCCGGGTCACAGTAGCTATATCCTGGAAGGTGCTTTTCTCCGGGGTACTTTGCCCATGGGGTTCCAGGGAACTTTGCCAATTTGGCAGTAATATCACCTCCTTGTTTTATTTAAAACATCTCCGGATTGTAAAATCTTTGATTTTGTAGAAATAAACCTAAACTTTTTGTACCACATGTTGCACGTCTACCAGTTAGTGCAGATCTGTTATTTTTAGTTGTAATCGTCGTCACATCATTTGTGCTAGTACGCGTTTTACACTTCACACAATATAGATCCATAATTTATGTATAGAGATATGAATATAATTGATTTTTCAGCGACTAAAACAAGAGAACCAGTTAAGCATCATGCAGCGCTTCCAAACTCTATCCGCGCAATTATAATTGGGCCATCTGGATCCGGCAAGACGCAATTGTTGCTCAGTTTAATAGTGAGATGGATGAAGTGGAATAAGTTGTATTTAGTTGCTCCTAGCGTAGATGATCAACGATGCTATGACGTGTTAAAGGATTATAACGAGAATGCATCAGAAATTTCCGGGAAGGGAATTATTGAATTTATAACCGATATTGACGAGGCACCATCCGTGGATGACCTTGATGGGAGCATTAACAATTTAGTTGTATACGACGATGTGATGTTAGACAATCAAAAAAAAACCAGCTATAATATTTTCTCGAGGCAGGCATAAAAACACTGACGTGATATATGTCACTCAACGATACACTCAGATTCCAAAAGTGATCAGAGATAACTGTAATATTCTTGCTGTGTTTAACGGCGTTGATACACATACGTTACGAAATATTTGGCAGACATGGTGTTCCGATATGGACTTCAATCAATTTAAAAATTTCTTTAGTAAAGCTCAGTCAACCCCGCATGGATTTATAACAACAAATTTACATGATCCTCGGACACGATATCGTATCGGACTCGATCAAATATTTGGTTGAAATAAATTATTAACCCATAGCAGCAGAGGGGGGCGATGACATCACGACGAGACCGTATTTTGACTAAACGATGAAAACGATCTTTGAGTATAATTTACGAAAAACTTATGTTTCGAGCAAGTAATCTTTTTTTTTTGGGTTGAGAAAGAAGGATTCGAATTAATTCTCTCGAGATTTTTGTTAGATTTAGAGCAAATGACGTCTCGAGCAAATGTCTGATTCACCCCCTCTGCTGCTTCGAGGCAATCAAAAAGGATGCAACGAGGATGATAGCAATCATTAAGAAAACAAAAAGTCCTCATGAGAAAACCAAAAACGTAATATACACGATTCAATACGGATCATTTGCGTGGACTCCTACAAACAACATATTAAGTATCACTGGAACCGTCAAGGGTATTTATCAATTAACACTAGTGACACCGACTCAATTTAATATTTCATCAACAAGTTCATCTGGGGTCAACAATATATCAACAATCATCGATAAGGATACAAATGAACGAGTTACGATAACAACCACGGATATTAATTTGGCTAGGGTTTCAGTAACATGGTATGTGGAATTCGTAGCGGATTTAAGTAAACAATTAAATTAAATTTACTTGTAATACATAAGATGTCTTCACAGCAATATCGCTATGATCAAGTCAGAGAATTTCAAACTAAACTCAAAACACTCAGTGAGGCTTTTCAAATAAAAATAAAAAATACCGAAAAAGAATCACCGCAGTTGATGTTACCGTGTACTCTGTGAGTGGTGTAATAACCGGAGCTGGTATTATACTCTCCTCGGTGACAATGATTGCTCCGATAGCTGTTCCAATTTGTATATCAGCGGTGACAACAATCGCGGAAATTATTTCAATAATAACAAAAAACTATTATCATGCAGCCAGCACAAACGACAAGACTACGTAGTTAAATCCATATTGTGTCAACCGCGTACTCACAATTATCCTCGATGATATCGTCGTCACTCGATGATACATTACTATCAGATAATGAGTTCTCAGCGATGGTACGTGTTTATGATTCCGTGATGTCAAAATTAGAGCGACAACATGAGTATAATAACAATGACAACACCGCAAGAACTACTTCAACAAATAGGGGAAAATATCACCCGGTGAAATCAAGCATGATATCAATAACCTCAACGAATCCCGAATTCAGTGTGAATTTCCTTACTCCGATTTCCGTGATTGAGATCAACTCGCCTACGTATGCCGTAGATATCTATCAGAGTTCGATAAGGACATTACTAGGATGGCCTGAAAAAACACCTCGGACATCTTATCAAATACCCGAACCTTCAAAACCTGATTATGTCACGGATATTCAATTATATCAACCCATCATATCGAGAATATTTACATTATATAAAAAATACAAAATTAACCGATAGATTTACATTTATCGATAACAATACCATGCAATGGTATTTTGTTTATGAGAAAACTCCTAATTCATCCATTACAATTACATTTACGTTAACTAACGTCATTGATTATTTGAAAGAGATTAATCGATTACATAGAACACAACTAGAACGACTACGACGGAGCTTTTAAGAGCATCTCTCTGATATAACAAAACCACGTGATGAGATCATAAAACACATTAGGATATTAAATCAGCTTGTATCCTGTATGGAATATATCAACAAACGAATGAACTAAAAATTCTGTTAATGATCTTATTCAAGAAAACTTTTCTCTGATACTCAGCAAATGGAAACAACACACAACAATCCTCAAACATAATAATGACCCACACGGCGGTGGTAGACATTTCGCCCCTCAAAATGTTAATATATCCTCGGTGATAGCATTGAATTTAGTATGTGATGTTCTCGAAGGCAGTTATCAAATAAATCTCGAGCGATCATATCAAGCCCAACAAGGATATATTTTATATTCATTTGCACCAACAGCTCCTACAGGGTTTCTAATCATAGAGGATCCAACTAATCCAGTCAATATGCGATGTCATAATAATTCACTGACGAGAATTAATTTAAAACTCACTGACCAATCCAATAATTTGATTGATTTACGACGTGCGGTTTTGCAAATTAGACCTGTTTGTGAAATCGTAGCAATTTTATCGTGAAAATCGTTTACGATTTCAAGGATTGTTAAACCCATAGCAACAGCGGGGGTGGGTTGGACAACAATTGTGCATCTTATTATTTTGCCAAATCAGCCCCTATAAAGCATTTACGAGGAAGTCTTAGTTTGCCAAACTGACGCTTTTTTTACGGTTTCGAAGAAACCTTGGTTTGCCAAATCGACGCCTCTAAAAAGTTGTCCGATTCGCCCCTGCTGCTGCTACTGTAGACTTATGCATGTGGTACATGATCATATTACGTTTGTGAGACAGCTAAAGATCATGCAACCTTCCATTTCTTCCTGATAAGCAATTATATGGATGTGCTACTACTCTAGCACTGATATTATGTAAGCATCTCACGGCAGACTGTATGAAACGTATCTTTTACAGCTGCCATTTTCTAAGGTTTTGATGGCTGTTTTATAACTTTATTTTCACAGCTTTATTGGTATTGTTTCACCGAAAAGTGTCAACTATACTCCGTGTAACGTTTCCAATCATTCTTCTTTGTTCTTGTGTTTTGATGATGCTATGTAAAGCTGAATGCCATGATACAATGAAATTTAAAAAAAAATATGAATTATCCATCTTCAGTAATGTTTACTGCAGCTTGTCAATAATTCAGTGTCTTCATCTTTTGAACACCTAACTGATTAACAGCGTTGCAGAGCAAATCATAGACCAATGCACTTTCACCGTCAATAATGATATGACAAGAAATTCCTGTTGTAAGTAGAGGGCAGGAGAGGCTATTTGCTCTGGACTATAGTCCGTTTTATCTTCACTAATTCAACAATTTACTAAAACTGTTTTAAACATCAGCAAAACTGGTTGTTGCTTAATTTAATGATGCTGAAGAGAAAACAAATACTTATCTTGTCACAAACTATCTTACTATCCGCTTTAATCTGTATAATGAACAAAACTGTGGAACTGTTTTTGAGTAAAATGTAGATGAACTTGAAAACAAAAGTGTGAATGTTTCACTCAACTACGTGAAGGCAAAGTTAACATGAGGTACGAGAAAACTATTGAATTAATTAATTTGAAACATTGCTGAACCAAAAATATGAAATGATTGTCTTGAGAACAAAAAAGCCTGCTTGAGAAGGTATACAACAGACAAATGTAATCTCGCTATGTTTTTGTGTCACTTCTGAGTAAGCCTTCTAGAAGTTATGTATTCAGTGAATTATTACGCTATACATCAAGAAGGTCGGTCGTGAAGACGTGTTTGCATTTATATTTCAGAGCCAGGAGTCTGTATATTACCGTGTGACTCAATGATTATTTGTAAATAAACAAGAGCATACGTCTACACTCGACTCAGTTTGATAAGTTAAAATAATGGATAAGCGTCATTATTCTGAGGCAGGATATGTAAATCTGTGGTCACTTAAAAATACTGGATAATATTTACTTGACGCTACAGGTTGCATAACATAGTGAATTCCCAACAGATGTTTTGGGGATCGGGACTTAGATTGGGTTTAAGCGCACTTGTGCAATTAAAGAAACTAAACGATGTATGGGCCGATTTTACATAATATACGGTGAAAGCTCCCACAATTAACCTCAACAGAAAGCAGCGATATCTGCTACTGTGTGAGTCCAATACTTACAGAATCCACAAATGACTAACTCAGGGACTGAGCGACTAGTGTGTGTCTATGTTTTATTGCCATAAATGTCAAAGTAATTGTTACACATGGAAACTTGTGAACTCCATGTCAAACTAATTATATATAGTTAGTTAAATAAAAACGTGAAACAAAACGGTAAAATATTTCATTTACTAATACAATTTATAAATGTGTACAAACAAGGAATAGAAGTAAATTTAAAAATATTAAACAAGTACTGTAGCGAACCGCTCCGTTGGCCTAGTGGTTAGAACGTCTGCCGCGGATCCCCTGCCGAGTCATACCAAAAACTTACAAACATGGTACTAACAGCTGCCTCGCTTGACGCTCAGCATTAAGAGGTTAGTGTTAGGACTGGTCGGCCTGGTATCAGGATAATATGACTGGGTGGGACATCATGTTACATGTCTGTAGCATGATGCCCCAGTGCTAGACATCACTATAAACTGTCTCACTGCAGACATCACTATAAACTGTCTCATTGCAGACATCATTATAAACTGCCTCACTGCAGACTTCGTAGCGATATTACTGAAAAATTGTTAACGCTACGTTAAAAATCCTAATCAAACAAACAAACGAACAAACAAAAAACAAGTAATGTTGATCTAGATCCTTATCTTGATCCTAATTTAAAGTTTGTGGCTACCACGAAAACAGGTTTTGTTTTGCCACTGTAAAATGAGTGGTTGTGTCAATGTAAAGATGGCACTAGTGAATTAAGATGTAAACAACTTTTATTCTAAAAGTAACAATGATAGGTTTTCGTCATAGTCATGTTAGGAGTACGTGATATAAACGACCACGTAACCACTTTCCTCTACCCCTTCGTGATTTTGCAATTTGGGGATGTTTTCAAAACTGTTTATTAGATTTTGATATATTCTTTGTTTTAGTGAACTATAGTTATTTTTGAGCTTTAACAAACGTGATTAAGTCATTTTCTTGTGTGTTAGCCATGTTCGTATATCTGGAAATGTTTGATGTGCTCATAAATAGTTCTTGTACAAAGACAGTTTATCACAATATTATTCGGATTTCTAACAAAGGAGTATTAAATATTGTGTTTCCATAAGTACTTGTAGATAAGCAAAAAGCAGTCTTCAGCACACGTCATCGTCTTCCATCTTGAATTGTTTTACAGGACTCAAACTTGAATCTGTTAGAACATTTCATTAAAAGGACATTCGTAATTTATTTCATGGATTATTATTAGATTATGTTTGGATTTGATTCTAAAGGCTAACTTCTTCTTGTATTTTTACAATCGTTTCCAGGGAAATAAATTATTTGTTAAATGTTACAAATCTTGTTGTTTTCACATTTTCTGTCTTGCTGCTTATTAAAGCCTAAACTAGTGACATATCTAGCTAATTCGATGCAAACATAAGTGCAACATTTACATTTTGCACATGCACATGCGAAATAGCTAATGCATAAAAACCTTTTTAACCAAACTAGGTACCGGGCGAAGTGGAACTCACTTGGACGCAATGTGTTTCAAAAAATATTGCAGATGACAATGACAAAAAAAAATCACGAGTTAATGCGTCAAGAGTAAGATTTATTTATGACACATTTAATAATCTTTGTCATAGACTGTATGAAATGTATACAGAACATAACCATAATTGAAGAGGATGATTGGAAATATTCGACTAATTTAATTTTCAAAAGGCCTGCCAGACTAAACGGTCAAGAGTTTAAATGACCCGGAAGCTGTTGCTGAAATTAGCATTACTGGTGCATGTGATAATCCTTCAGATTGCTGCTGGAACATGTCTGTTTTCGTTTATGAATTCGGGAAGGAAATTGCTATAATAATTTGCAGGTGTTCCACAGATGTTTATCAAGGCTACGTCTATCAGTAATCAATGCAAATAACTACCAAGCAATGTATCAATGCCCCAAGACAAGCATGTCCTGCGTGTTAGACTGTAGTAGACAGGCTATTAATAAATTAATAATCAACAAGCTAAGAGTTGCTGACGTTTCATTTAAATTAAACACATGACGAGAACCCACCGATGAAATTTTACCGGACTTCACAAGCATTAATAATACATGTGCACAAGCTGTAGTCGTGCATGGACATAATTCTGAATGTTAAATTATGTCTGCATATTTCCCATCACGAGTGTTGTATTTGTAACATTTCATTGGAACACCATGACCTGTACCGACAGTCTGTAGTCCACCTGCAATTCAATCACATGCAGCTGAGATCCCGACAGGCAGTGATTGGGTCGCTACACCTATCTCTTTAAATCCAACTGAACTGAAGAAACATTACCATGGATACAAACAACAGGCTACAACAAAAAAGAATGAGTTATCGTCTGATGTAAAAGACCCAAACTAACTATAGTTCACTAAAGCAAATATTACACCGTATTCTAATATGTAGTTTAGAAACAAACACCCTAATTACAAACAAAAGGAAAATGAGGTGAGGGGAGTCACTTGATCGTTTACGTAACGTACTCCTAACATTACCATGACGATAACCAATCATTTTATTTTAAGAATAAACGTTTCTAATTTCCTAATTCATTTGTTTCTACTTTACCTTGAGAGAAGCAAATCATTTTAATATAAAATCAAAACCTGTTAACGTGGTAGCCAACAGTCTCGAATGAAGGTCAGGATCAAGGTCAACATTACTTCTTTATCAAAGAATAGTTCAGGTAAACCGATGTTCTGAAAAACCGACCATTTCTAGTGAATACATTTACATTACATTAACATGCAATGTAATGTTTCAGATTTAAAACTGACAACCAACAAACAATTAACTTACAATAAATATGTATTAAATCAGATATGCCTGACAACAGAAACATGATCATTTACGTACACATGTACATGTTCGTAGATTTAATAACAGAAAATTAAGGAAGATATTAGAGAACTAAACATAAGTTAAATGTTGCGATTGATATTATTTGCTGTACATATAAGGCAACTCAGTTGTAATAATTTGCCATATATATATATATATATATATATATATATATATATATATATATATATATAAGCGTGACAATTCATGATTCAATTCGACAGTTGCACTACATATCCTATTTACGCATAAGTTAAACTAAAAATGGTTGTAATTACGGTTATGATGCAAACTACATTCATGTAGAAAACGGAAACTACAAGAAAAACAAAAGACCCAAACAAATAAATAACAAAAGGAAACACAATATTGTTTTGATAACAAAACGTTGTGAATATAAATTCGGACATTGGTTTGACTAAAACTATTTCTGATAATACAACTTAAATCAAGGTGCGCCGGTAAAAGAGTGTCATAATATAGTCATAGTCAAAGAACCCACACAATATTTAACAATATAGAATTTTTTTAGCACAACTGCTATGTTAATATATTTACTCCTTAATAAATAGGCATGATTTCAGATGTTTACTTTTCTTTACATGATTCTGTTATTTTCATGAAGCTCCGCCTAAATTCATTTACATGTAATTTCCACTAAAGGTCAACTAGAAGGGAGCATGTTCGCCCTTGAGAATAAATACGATAATATACATTTCAGAAACCTATTATTGCAACATATAGTTTTGATTACAAAACACAAGATTACAGTTTGGACATTCAAATAATAAAATTAGGACAGAACTAATCAAACGTACATTTTTTCCTAAACCAAGAATCCACTTAGTATTTACGTAAGACAAACTCGATGCTTGATTAGCAACAATTACACACTTAAATATGACTGCCCTAATTGTATATAATGAATTACTAGAATGAAGGTAAATTTATATCTTAGTAACTTATTTTAGAAACAACACTATGATGCTCTTATCGCGCCGTCCTACTATATAGCACGTGCTTTGTTTTCGTGTGATTCAGAGTGGACTGATTAACGTACAATTACGGAATCGCAATACTCAAAATGAAAACGGCACAATAAATAGGCTTCACAGAAGAGCATTCCCCACTGACTGGATAAAGTGGTAGTAATCATTTTGACGGCACAATATTTTTCCCAGATTCAAGTGATAGTAGTCATTTGGCCTTCATCTACAGTTTTGGACAACAGCTCAAAAGACTAATGCAACTAATGTAAAAAGGTTCTACCGAAATCTTTCATACAATTAAAAATACAACGAAACGCTATAAACTCGTTGTCCGACGAGTGTTTTCATTTGTATTTGAAAGATGCATCCTTTTCAATTACATCCGATGTGCGAATGATCACACTTTGGTTATAAATGTTTCACTGACTGCATAACCCAAGTGAAAGCCCTACGCAGCAAATATATGAGCCTTTCTTGTATAGAAAAATATCTTCATCATTTACAACAAAACGAAAAGAGTTTTAAAGCGATGCTGATCATGTGCTTTGAACATGTGGACGAAACGATTATTCAGTATAAACTTTTGATAATTCCGATAGCCAAATGTAGAGGCTGAATTCGCGTATAAGGTAGAGTTACATTCAAATGATAATAGCCAATCCGAATTAATGAGTCCCACTTCGCACACATGTATCCAATTTCCTGAATACATATGAAATTAAAACGCGGACTCATTTCGATAAACATTTTTTGCTTATCATCTTACCATCAGTCAGAAATGAACATATTACTACTAATGTTGTTTGCTACGAAGTTAAGTCTCATTTCTGTGACAATAATGAATTAATGTCGAAATAGTACGGGGTATGGAAGTATATTGTTTTATATTGCCCGTCATAACTATCCGTTGTAGACAAAGAATTGGCATCCAAACACACATTAATTGGCCATAAAACATTTCATTCAAAAAGGATCTACAAAAGGAATGTAGTATGCATAATTTGAGAAGTAATTCGGTCATTGTTGTTTCTATCAAATTCATTGTTGGGTTATAAACGTAAAATATGTATCATGAATGCAAACTTCTTCGATTAGAGACTCTTACACGTAGAAGGTAACTATCGCCTAATTTCAGATATAACTTTAGTGGATAGACGTACGCTAAGGAATTTTCTATGCCCATTTTTGCAGTGTGAGTTGTTCCAAGGTAGACAAGCCAGCGTGGGATTAGATAAACAAATAATCGCTTACACGTGATAACTTATCAGACAACATGGTGTACAAATTACTTAATAGGGCCGTTAATCAGTGTTCAACATTTCTAACAAATAGATTATTCTAATACTATATCACATTAATTGATTTCCTCAATAAATAAGTCTTATTACGAATTGATTTCTACTGTATTTGTTTCCAAAACTTCAATTTGTCCGTAAACGAATAGTGTGACATGCACTCTTAGTTTAGAGAATTACAGTATTTATGAAGTCTTTGCTGTTAATAAAATAAAGTCGTTAATATTTTCTGAAAATGAAATGATCTAGTTATGGCTTGGTGCATTCATTCTAGTGACACGAAATAGATATATAGCAAAGGTCGTGGCACAAAAAGAGCCACGAAATGAGACCTACATACGTTGAACAGATAAGTATTCAGCCCCTATTTTGCTTACTTATGTGTCGGTCAATGCCATTTATATTTTACGTCACCAGAACATAGTTTCTAGTGCACAATGTGAGTGAAAATATTTTCAGAAAATGTTATAGACACTAGGTATATAAGACATGACACGAGGCAAAGGCCTAAATCCTTTTCTGTAAGTAGACTGTCTGTTAACTGACGAATAACATGAGAATTATCGCAAATTTGATTAAAGTCTACAATGCTCGTCCCTTTCGAAATATTAATAACAGTTTCTGAACTGGAGAGTAAAATTTGTTTATATCTGGTTTAATTTAGGATTGTTATATATTGTGCCAATGATATCCATTATAGGTATAATTTATAAAGCTATACAAATAAAATGTTATATCATATTACTAGATGAAAGAAAAAAAAACTACCTTAACAATGTCAAATATTTCAGAAATATGATATAACTCGTCATGCAAAACAAACTCAGGTGATTGATATCTCTGTTTGATTTCATATATTTGCCTTTGGAATGACATAATCACGTTATACACACCACGATGACTGCAAAAGATAGTCCCTTTTTACTTAGCATATACATACCTGATTGCCTCAGGTTCAGGAAGACGTATGGTAGATATAGTGTTCTTTGAAAGTGATGCAGTGTTGTTCAATAAATATATCCATTAGACTGCATTTTTTATAAAAGTATCCAATGATTTAGTTTAGTATTTATTTTCGTCCAAGTTTTACCTGGATAAAGTCTATTTCTCTTTCATATCCATCTTATAATGTTCTAAAATACCATGGTAATTAGTTTCGATTCCTTTATGTGCACTGATTGCTTTCCATTTCATTGATAGCTAAATGCTTACTATATTACTGTTTGCTTTCAAAATTGTGTTCGTTTAAATGGGGTAAAATTTATTTTTTAATTTCTCAGGAAGCGATACAAGTGCGATACACTTTCTAAACTAAGTACCAAATGATTGTATTGACGGTCTCCATCTTATTGATCTGCATTTCTACAACCTCCGATGATAGCAGGAAAGCTGTTTGAAGACATTTCATATATATTGTATTTACAGCCGATGTGAACAAGCATTTCAAATTTAAATAGGTAAAGAGAACACCATCATTTGATTTCTTTTCAAAGATTATATAACATGTAATGCAGATCTTATTGTGATAAACACCATCATCTTGACACCAACAGGGTCAAATGATATTGCCATATGCAAAACAGGAGTCCATTACTTATTTCATGTTGTTAAATACATGTTTATTTATCTTCAATTACAAGATACATTAAAGTTCTCATAAGACAGCAAAGTCTACAACAAAAGTGACATAAACAAAAATATGATTATAAAGTTTAACCTCGTATTGCTGAACGCCAAGCGAGGCAGAAGTTTGTAACATTTGTTGTAAACGTTTTTGGTATGACTCGACTGGGGATTGAACCCACAACCTTCCACAACTGAAACACGCATTGACCACTAGACCACCTTTGCGGTCATAAGCAGATTTGAATATTGTTAATGTAATCGTGAATTGCAGAGGATATAATCAATCGTATACCAGATTAGAACCCGCTCAAAACTTGATATCATTATAGAGTCACATTAAGGACATAAAGGTGCATTATAGTATGACAACATTTATGATTGGAATGTGGCAAATGTAGTAAAGAAAAAAAAGCAAAACAATCAAGCGATACGGTAGAAAAGTAAATGAATCTAAAATGCCTGATGCATGAATATGTGCTTTATAAATAATACGTACTATAACATAACATAGACAGTGGCACATGATTGAGACACGTGGAGGGAACTGGTGAGATGTTTAGTAGCACACTGCCTCAACGACCACATTAGGTCAAGAGACTGATGATGATGATGATGATGATGATGATGATGATAACATAACAAACTGAAAGAGATAGCAGTTAAAATATAAAGCATAAAAAATATGAAGGAAAGTACCGCGTACAAGACTAGAAGCAAATATAAAAGTGTTTCATTAGAGATACCATCACATGTTATATGTGAGTACTAGGTATAATATACCCTTCGTTTGACCAGTGAAATTATTTCATTTGACAACAAAGGATTACAATGATTAATATGTGGTTATCTCCACCGATAAATACATTGGCTCTACACTTCATCAATACACGGTATAACTCTACTCATATAATATCTGATATAATGTCTTGTTTGACTGTACGTAAATGTTGCTTTTACTTTGTCAATAATCTGAGAAATAAATTGTTTCATTGTCACACTTTGCTTTAATAATGTCAGCTCCTTTTCACTTTTTTATAGTTTTAACACTTTGCTCTCTTATACATTCGATCTCTATGTCCTCCTATATGTATAACGGTCAATACATAATGCCTTTTCGTATAATAGAGGATGACAATTTAAAAGTACGGTACAGGATTCTATTTTAAATTCCAAATAGTCCTAAACGTTCAAAGTCCAAAGGTATTATTTTTCGTCAATTTATTCCGCAACTGTTCCGAATGAATTCCAATTTTCCTATTATGATATGGATAATATAATTCGGAAGTAAGCAACATTTATATCAAAAGCTGCTAAGACACAATAATAGAAGCAACATGAGAGTCATTTGCTGTCAAATTCTTAAACAATTTGCTTGTAGAATATTCTTATCAATTTCTAAATAAAACTAGGCCTAGTTCTCAATATATGAACTGTTTCCCTTTATGCATGAATTATTTTAAGGTATAATCTAAAATCATAGAGAAGTGTCAGCTATGTAATATATTCTTTACTCCAAAATTTAAAAACGATGTAAGCAGTGGGAAGGCCTCTACGTCAATAATCGATTAACCAATGCGCTGCTAATAATGAATGATTTTCGACACATACACACATTAGAAAACAGTATGAGAGCTAGTCTACGTACAGTAGCTGTCAGGAAAGGTGATTTAGAAATATTGGTAATGACGATGGTACGAAAACAGCATCTCTTTAGCATGGAGGAAAGTAACGTAGTCCGATTTCTGGAATTATAAGCATATCTCGAACCAGTTTCTGCCGATATTAATATATTATATTTTGGCGTCTGAATTAAACTTGCCCATATGGAGCCCTCATTCAGAAGCCTGTGTGTTCTCTCTGTGTTCAACAATGTACCCTAGATTATTCTGGGTCCGCAAGCAAAATTGAACTAAAATATTAGCACCTCTGATAGAGGCACACCAGGGTCCTTTTATAGCTAGCATACATCATGGAGAGTGATATAATAAAGAAATCCCCATCACCAATCGTCAGTAACCCGAAACATCTTATCACCGAAAATGTGAATCGGCAATGCATCACTAGGATAGGACATGCTTTCAGGTCTTCGGAAGACATTGTCTTACTGTACGTTTCTTAGATGTTTACGTGTCAAGAAAAAGTGATTTGTCCAGAATATATGAAGTCTGTTAGCCACTTAATTGGCAGTACCTTGTGCGAAAAGGTGAAATGAGGTTCATGAAAGATGGTTGACTACGTATGCAAACCTGATAGGATCAAGCAGTAGCAGGCGAGGGAGTATTTGGTTGTCTCCATAATATATGGGAAGTAAAATGTTTCCTGCTCCATACGTTATGTAGATCCTTAGTACTATATCGTAGTAAGAAAAAAAACATATGCTAGATGTTTAAGTACTAGACATAGCTGCTGATAGAGCATTTGGTTAGTTAAAGATGAAGCTGGAGAACAAGGGCTGGTTGTCTACCACCAATATGTAGTGACTGGTTAATACTGCTGCCCTGTCATAAGGAGGCTATTCACGGGTATTTGCGGAACACCCAGTGATAGTCCCTGCTGTAATGGTTGTGATGTAGCAGCGGATACACTGTATTACAATATAATGAAATATTCCAGATAATAAACGATACTTTTGTGTGTTGTATAGGAACGAGAAAAACAATGAAGTGACTTTCTTGATTTATACAGACGCTACACAAAAAAGAAATTTAACCATTGATCTTCGTTTGCATGGATCCATCAATGCTTCTAATGATGTGTCTGTGTGTGTGTGTGTGTGTGTGTGTGTGTGTTTGTGTGTGTGTGTGAGTGATCTGTATTTTTAACGTATCTTTAACACTTTGTTTGTCATATCGCTACAATGTCTGCAGCGTGATAGGTTATAGTGATGTCTACCACTGGGGCATCATATTGCAGACAGGTAGCATCATGTCCCACCCAGTCACATTATCTTGACATGAGGCAGACCAGTCCTACAACTAACCTCGTAATGCTGAGCGCCAAGCGGGGCATCTGTTAGTTAAATTGGTGTACGTCTTTTGCATGACTCGACCGGGGATCGAACGCACGACCTCCCACATCTGAGACGGACGCTCTATCCACAAGGCCAGTGGTGGCGAACCTATGTCAAGCGTACCCAAAGTGGCACGTGAGTTGATTGTGCGTGGTACGTCAATATTCTGATATGAAACTAATTATTCATCTTGATAAATCGCTGAAATCTCAATTTAGTATAATTGCTACTGTAAACATATTTTAGAAAGGCTTAACTGATATGGAAGAGGTCCTATCGACATACCCTATTCTATTCAATCTTATTTTGTATATATAATTTACTGACATACGGGTGCACAATACATTGTAAACAAGATACGTTCGTATTTTGAACGAGATCTCGCTAGCTCTCGTCTGCCATGTAGTTGATTTTGAACATTATTACAAATAATCTTTTAAAAGAAGCCTAAAATGTCGTTATCAAAGCCAGAGAAGAATAAGCTTGCCGAAGAAGGAAGTGGCAAAGATTTCCAAGAGTGGTGGACTCAACGATATGAAATGATCAACAAACAGAATAGGTCCTGTTCTGTCATGTGTTCGGAAAGTGTTGTTTGTCGAACGTCTTCAGTTAAACGTCATTATGAGAGCAATCACAGCTGGCTTAATGGCAAAAGCAAAGATGAACAAAAAGAACATATATTGCGTGAGATAAAAAATTTAAACTCACAAACCAGTTCTTTTGCCAAGTTTGTTAACAGTGCATCTAATTTTTGAAGTTTCAAAATGATAGCTAGGTATGGCAAGCCTTTCAGCGATGGTGATTATATAAAGGAATCGGGGTTAGAATGTGCATCTTATTTGTTTGAAGACTTTCAAAGTAAAGACAAAATTATTAAGAGAATAAAGTATTTGCCAATTAGTCGAAATACGGTCAAAGAGAGATTTATTAAATTGAATGCTAATATTGAAGAACAAGGAAAAAAAGGATATTAATTCATGTCACGCCTACTCTATTTGCCTTGATGAAAGCGCTGATGTTACATCGTCGGCTAGGTAGGCCATCGTTGCTAGATATCACAAAGATAACAAAATGCATGAAGAAACAATACAAATATCAACTTTATCGATAACAACAACAGGTGCTGATTTATGTGAAACTGTTGTGACTGAACATAGAAATGCAGGTGTAGATATAACCAAAATAGTTTCTGTAACAACTGATGGTGCTCCAAGCATGACTGGAAAAGGCACAGGTTTTGTTACATTATTTACAAGACATGTTGGGCACCCACTGTTAGCCTTTCACTGCATTGTTCACCAGGATGCCCTATGTGCAACATCCGGCTGAAAGGAAGTTGAAGTCATTATGAAATGTGTCACAAAAACTGTAAATTTCATTACAGCACGTGCTTTAAATAACATAAAATTTGCGCAGCTGTTAAGTGAAGTTCAATCAGCTTACTGTGGTTAACTAATGTATAATAATGTACGTTGGCTTAGTAAAGGCTTTTTTTTAACGTTTTGTAGAATGCCTTGATGAAATTTGATTTTTTATGGATGATAACAAGCAGAAAAGCTCAGAATTAACTGATGTTGACTGGCATAGCAGACGAATACAGATTTTTGATTACATCTAAATGAAGATAATAATAAGAATGTGCATGTGCATGTCATTCAAGGTGTACAGATTTTTGATTACATCTAAATGAAGGTAATACTAAGTTGCAAGGGTGCGAAAAAACTGTTGATGAGGCATTTGAGATTGTGAAAGCATTTGAAAAGAAGCTGAATATTTACAAACGTGATCTACAGAAAGAATAGTTTCACTATTTTAGGAAACATGAAAATTTTATGTTGATCTAGAAATTCAAGAAAGTGTTGTCAAAGCTTTCAGATGAGGCTGTTTTTCGAGATAATTGATGCAACTCTTGAACAATATTCGTCGCGTTTTCAGCAGTTAAAAATATTTGAAGACACTGCAAAATTTATAAAATATCCAGATACAATCGATTTTGAAAATCTAGATCTGGTCATGTTTTCTTGGATGGAATTACACGATTTTGAAAAGCAACTTGTTGAGATACAGTCAAGTGCAATTTGGAAACAAAAGTTTGCTGACTTGCGAGTGCGACTATAAATAATTGAACGTGAGCGGTTAAATGGATCATTAGAACCTCAGATATCGGCCGAAAATGAGGTTCTCAAAGTCTGGAATGAACTGATTGGAACGTTCAACTCTCTGATAAAAGTAGCAAGGGCGATTTTATCAATTTTCTCGTCTACTTACTCATGTGAATCGTTATTTTCAACAATGAATTACATAAAATCGAATACCAAAAATTGCTTGACTGATGATTTGAGTGCAGCTTGTATATCTTTGAAGAATGCAAAATATACTCCAGATCTCAAACTGTTATCGTCTACCACACAGCAGATAAACAGCAGAGTATAATTATATTTATTTATGGTAATTTTATTATGGCATTATATATGTAATATCATTCAAAAATCACCCTACGTTTTGGCATAAAGTCAGCACATTTAGTTTTGGCTGGAGCTTTGCCCCACACCCACGCCAGAATAGCTACGTCACTGGTAGGCCTTTTGGCACGTATCAGTAATTATAATTTTCAAATTAAACATATTGGCACACGATGTAATAAGGGTTTGCCACCCCTGCACTAGCCCATCGGAGCTGTGCGCCTACGGATACATAATAATGCCAAATGTATGATAACAACAATGTAATCAAACTAGACAGAGAGTATTAATTCGTTCCAAAAATGAAACTAGTATTTTGAAAGTTTTGTTTTGCAAGCATACAAAGAGATGCAATATTAGTGTATTATGGTATGTTATAATCTTCATATAATCAGGCATGATTTAGTCAAACTGAATTTATTCAAGATGATAGTCATTCGTTTTAAAATATGGGCAAATTCATAAAAAACAATTAAGCAAGGTTAATCTTGTTTTGCATGTTTGCAATATTATGCGTAAACTAGAACAGCATGTGGTCGCACCCTTGTTACACGTGTTCCACTGTCTGCAGAACCCAAGTGAGAGCCCTCCGCAACAAATATATGAGCCTTTCTTGTATAGAAAAAGATCTAAATCATTTTCAATAAAACGAAAAGGGTTTTAAAGGGATGCTGATCATGTGCTTTCGAACCTCTGGAAGGAAAGATTTTTTTTTGTATGAAATTTTGATAATTCCGACAGCCAAATGCAGAGGCTGAAATCATATATGAGGTAGAGCTCCAGTCAAAGGATAATAACTTATCCGGATTAATGTGTCCTATTTCGCAGACATTTCTCCATGTTCCTGAATGTATATGAAATTAAAACGCGGACTCATTTAGATAAATCATTTGCTGCTTATCATCTTACCATCAGTCATAAATGAACATATTACAACTAATGTAGTTTACTAGGAATGTAAGTCTCACTTCTGTGACAATAACGAATTAATGTCGAAATTGTACGGGGTTTTCAAAGTATACTGTTTTATATTGCCCATCAAAACTCTCCGTTGTTGACAACGAATGGGCATCCAAAAAAACACTAAGTGGCAATGAAACCTTTCATTCAAATATGATCTACAAAACGAATGTAGTATGTATAATCTGTGAAGTATTTCGGTCATTTTTGTCTCTCAGTTTGATGTTTGGGTTATTAATTTAAAATATGTATCATGAATGCAAACTTATGCCATTAAAAAGTCTTACATGTACAAGTTAACTATCGCCTAATTTAAGATATAACTTAAATTAATATACGTACGCTAAGGAATTGTCTATGCCCTTATTTTTCGTGTGAATAAATAAATCTTATCACGAATCGATTACTGCTGTATTTGTTTTCAAAACTTCAATTATTTGGTGTAATGTCAAAACACACACACACACACACACACACACACACACACACATATATATATATATATATATATATATATATATATATATATATATATATATATATATATATATATATGCATTATGATTTATTTATTGATTAGTTTATTGATATATTCTGTAAAAAAATAAAGTTTGACATGAGCTCTTAGTTTACTGAATTTACAGTATTGTCTGAATTCTCTGGTCTTAATAAAACAAAGACGTTAATATTTTCGCAAATGACATGATCTTGTTATCGGTTGCTGCATTTATTCGCGTGACACGTTCTGACACAAAAAGAGCCACGAAATGAAACCTACATACGTTGAACAAACAAGCATTCAGCCCCCATTTTAAGTTCCAGTATGTCGGTCAATGCCATTTATATTTTACTTCACCAGAACATAGTTTTTAGTGCATAAAATGGATGAAAAACTTTTCAGAAAATGTTATAGACACTAGGTATATAAGACGTGACACAAGGAAAAGGCCTACATCCTGTTCTGTAAGTAGACTGTCTGTGAAATATCCTTTTCCATTCTCATGAATAACATGAGAATTATCGCAAATTTGATAAAAGTCTACAATGCTCGTCCCTTTCGAAATATTAATAACAGTGGCTGAACTGGAAGGTAACATTTGTTTATATCTGGTTTGTATTAGGATTGTTATATATTGTGCCAATGATATTCGTTATAGGTACAATTTATAAAGCTATACAAATAAAATGGTATATCCTATTACTAGACAAAAGAAAATAATATACCTTCGCAATGTCAAATATTTCATAAATATGATATGACTCGTGATGCAAAACAAATTCAGGTGATTGCTAACTGTTTGATTTCATATATTAGGCTTTGGAATTACTTAATCACGTTATGCACACTCAGATGACTGCAAAGGATAGTCCCTATTTACTTAGCATATTCATACCTGATTGCCTCAGGTTGATGAAGCTATATGGTACATATGGGTTTTCTTTGAAAGTAATGCAGTGTTATTCGATAAATATATCTATTGGGCAGCATATTTTTAAAAAGTCTCCAATGATTTGGTTAAGTATTTATTTTATTCCAAGTTTTACCTGGATAAAGACTATTTTTCTTTTATATCCATCTTATCATGTTCTAAAATACCATGATATTTTTTTTCGATTACCGTATGTGTACTGATTGTTTTCCATTTCGTTGATAGTTAAATGCTCACTATATTACTGTTTGCTATCAAAATTGGGTTCGTTTAAATTGGATATAAGTTCTTTTTGAATTTCTCAGGAAGCGATGCATATGCGATGAAATTATTAAATTAGGTACCAAATGATTGTATTGACGGGCTCCATCTTAGTGATCTGCATTTTTACAACCTCCGATGATAGCAGGAAAGCTGTTTTAAGACATTTCATATATATTCAATTTACACCCGATGTGTACAAACATTTTAAAAATCAAACTTAAATAGGTAATGCGAACACCATCGTTTGATTTCTTTTTAAATATTATATTAGATGTAATGCATATCTTATTGTGATAAACAACATCATCCTGACACCAAGACGGTCAAATGATATTGCTGTATGCAAAACAGGAGTCCATTACTTATTTCATGTTGTTAAATATATCTTAATTTATCTTTAATTACAACATACATTAAATGTCTCATAATACAGCAATGTCTACAACAAAATTGACATAAGCAAAAATATGATTCTAACGTTGAATCCAAATAGCAACATCAGAATCAACCACAAAGTTATAAAATGTAACACTGATATAATGATATTGTGCCTTTGCAAAAGATACGTGTTGAAGTAGTCGTTTTACTAGATTGAACGTCAACATTCAAAATAAGTGAGTTCCATTCAAAGGATAATAGCAAAACCGAATTAATGAGTCACACTTCGCACACATATATTTTTTTTCCTGAATACATATAAAATTAAAACGCGGACTCATTCTGATACAAAATTTTTCCTTATCATATTACCATCAGTCAGAAATGAACATATTACTACTAATGTTATTTAATAGGAAGGTAAGTCTCATTACTGTGACAATAATGAATTAATGTCGAAATAGTACGGGGTATGGAAGTATATTGTTTTATATTACCCGTCATAACTTTCCTTTGTAGACAAAGAATTGGCATCCAAACACACATTAATTGGCAATAAAATGTTTCATTCAAATATGATCTACAAAAGGAATGTAGTATGCATAATTTGAGAAGCATTTCTGTCATTTTTTTCTGTTAGCTTAATTGTTGAGTTATAAATTTAAAATAGGTATCATGAATGCAAACTTATTCGATTAGAAACTCTTACACGTATAAGGTAACTAAAGCCTAATTTAAGATATAACTTAAATTGATAGACGTACGCTAAGGAATTTTCTATGCGCATTTTCGCAGTGTGAGTTGCAGGGTTTACAAACCAGCGTGGGATGAGATAAACAAAGAATCGCTTACACGTGATAACTGAGCAGACAGCATGGTGTACAAATTACTTAATAGAGCCGTTAATCAGTTTTCAACATTTCTAACAAGTTGATTATTCTAATACGATATCAGATTAATTTATTTCCTCAACAAATAAGTCTTATTACGAATCGATTTCTACTGTAATTGTTTCCAAAAATTAAATTTGTTCTTGTAATCCCAACACTCACAGATTTATATATATATATATATATATATATATATATATATATATATATATATATATATATATATATATGAGAGAGAAATTGGTTTATTTATATATTCCGTAAATGAATAGTTGGACATGCGCTCTTAGTTTACATAATTTACAGTACTCTCTGAAGTCTTTGCTGTTAATAAAATGAAGACGTTAATATTTTCTGAAAATGAAATGATCTAGTTATGGCTTATTGTATTCATTCGAGTGACACGTACTGGATATATAGCAATGGTCGTGGCACAAAAAGAGCCACGAAATGAAACCTACATACGTTGAACAGATAGGTATTCAGCCCCTATTTCGCTTCCTTGTATGTAGGTCAATGTCATTTATATTTTGCGTCACCAGAACATAGTTTCTAGTGCACAAAGTGGGTGAAAAACGTTTCAGAAAATATTATAGACACTATGTATATAAGACGTGACACAAGGCAAAGTCCTTAATCCTGTTCTGTAAGTAGACTGTCTGTTAACTGATGAATAACATGAGTATTATCGCAAATTTGATAAAAGTCTACAATGCTCGTCCCTTTCGAAATATTAATATAGTGGCTAAACTGGAAAGTAAAATTTGTTTATATCTGGTTTATTTTAGGATTGTTGTATATTGTGCCAATTATATCCATTCTAGGTACAATTTATAAAGCTATACAAAGAAAATGTTATATCATATTACTAGATTAAAGAAAAATAAAATACCTTAGTAATGTCAAATATTTCAGAAATATGATATGACTCGTGATGCAAAACAAATTCAGGTGGTCGCTATTTCTGTTTGATTTCATATATCTGCCTTTGGAATTACTTAATCACGTTATGCACACTCAGATGAGTGCATAAGATAGTGAATATGTACTTAGCATATACACACATGAATGCCTCAGATTCAGGACGCCATATGGTATATATAGTTTTCTTTGAAAGTAATGCGGTGTTTTTCAATAAAAAATATACATTAGACAGCATATTTTATGAAAGTCTCCAATGATTTAATTCATTATTTATTTTATTCCACGTTTTACCTGGATAAAGATTATTTTTGTTTTATATCCGTCTAATAATCTTCTAAAATACCATGCTATTTAGTTTCGATAGCATTATATGCACTGATTGCTTTACATTTCATTGATAGTTAAATGCTCACTATATTACTGTTTGCTATCAAAATTGTGTTCGTTTCAATGGGGTAAACGTTATTTTTGAATTTCTCAGGAAGCGATGCATATGCGATGAACTTACTAAACTATGTACCAAATGATTGCATTGATGGGCTCCATCTTAGTGATCTGCATTTCTACAACCTTCGTTGATAGCAGGAAAGCTGATGGAAGACATTTTATATATCTAACATGTACATCGAATTTGTACAAACATTTTAAAAATCAAACTTAAATAAGTAATGAGAACACTATCGTTTTGATTTTTTTTCAAAGATTATATTACATGTAATGCAGATCTTATTGCGATGAGTAACAACATACTGATGCGAAGATGGTCAAATGATATTACTGTATGCAAAACAGGGGTCTATTACTTATTTCATGTTGTTAAATATATCTTAATTTATCTTAAGTTACAATATACATTAAAATTCTAACTATACAGCACAGTCTACAACAAAAGTGACATAAACAAAAATATGATTATAAAGTTTAATTCAATTATCAACATCAGTATCAACCACAAAGTTATAAAATGTAACACAACTGTATATAATAATCTTTTGCATTTGCTAAAGATAACTTTATGTGTTGAAGTAATCGATTTACTAGATAGAAAACCAATATTCAGAATAATTGCCACAGTCAGCATTTCAAATTAAAAAAAATATTAAAATTAATTTGCGGATAGTAATGCATTTGTAATGTTCCCAAAAAAAGAATTAAAATAAAGTATGCATTGTTAGGTGATCAGCTGTTGACAAATATGATGGGGAGTGAATTTAGCTCATGCCATACTAATAAGAGTTATCTCTGCATGACAAGACAACATGTGTGTGTGTGTGTGTGTGTGTGTGTATGTGTGTGATTTTGATTTCTAACGTAGGTTTAACAATTATTAGTAATATTGCTTCGATATCTTGAGTGAGGCAGTTTATAGGGATACCTAGCACTCGGACATCATGCCGCAGACATGTAGAATCATGTTCTACCTATTCACATTATCCAGACGCCTGGCCGATCAATCCTAATACTAACCTGATAATGCTGAACGCCAAGCGAGGCATATGTCTGTAACATTTATTTTAAACGTTTTTGGTATGACTCGTCTGGGGATCAAATCCATTACCTTCCACAACTGAGACTGACGCTTTAACCACTAGGCCACCTGAGCGGGCACAAGCTGACATGAATTGTTTTAATGTAATCGTGAATTGGAGAGGATATAATTAATCATAAACCAGTTTGGAACAGGCTCAAATTTTGATGTCATTATAGAGTCACATTACGGACATAAAGGTGTATTAGTGTATGACAACTTCTTTGATTGAAATCTGGTAGATGTAGTAAAGAAATAAAAACCAAAACAAAGAAGCGATACGGTAGAACAGTAAATGAATCCAAGATGCATGATGCATGAATATGTGCTTTATCAATAGTACGTACTATAACATAACACAGACAGTGCCAAATGATCGAGACAAGTGGAGGATAATGGTAAAATATTCTTCAGCACATTGCCTCAACGACCACACTAGGTCTATAGACTGATGACGATGATGATAACATAACAAACTGAAAGAGATAGCAGTTAAAATATAAAGTTCACAATATATGAAGCAAAGTGCCACGCACAAGACCAGAAGCAAATAAAAAGTGTTTCATCAGAGATACCATCACATATCACACGTGATTGATGGCTATAATATACCCTTCGTTTGACGAGCAAAAGTTTTTCATTTGACAACAAATTATTACAATGATTATATGGGGTTTTCTCCACAGATAAATACATTGGCTCAACACTTTATCGATACACGGTATAACTCTACTCATATAATATCTGATATAATGTCTTGTATGAATGTACGTAAAAGTTTCTGCAACTTTGTCAATAATCTGAAACTTAATTGGTTCATTGTCGAATTTTGCTTTATTCCCTTTTATATATTCTTTAACACTCTGCTCTCTTATACATTCTATCTCTATTTCCTTCTATATGTATAAAGGTCAATACATAATATGTTTTCTTAAAATAGAGGATGAAAATTTAAAAGTAAGTGGCAGGATTCTATTTTAAATTTCAAATAGTCCTAAACGTTCTATAAATAGTCCAAAGGTATTTGTTTTCTTGTTCAATTTATTCCGAAACTGTTCCGAATGAATTCCAATTTTCCTGTTATAAACTATATAAACTATTTCCCTTTATGCATGAATGATTTTAAGGTATGATCTAAAATCATAGAGAAGTGTTAGCTATGTAATATATTCTTTACTCCAAAATTTAAAAGCGATATAAGCAGTAGATATGCCTCTACGTCAATAATCAATTAACCAATGCGCTGCTAATAATAAATGATTTTCGAAACATAAACACATTAGAAAACAGTATGAGAGCTAGTCTAAGTACAGTAACTGTCAGGAAAGGAGATTTAGAAATATTGGTAATGACGATGGTACGAGAACAAAAATCTCTTTAGCATGGAGGAAAGTAACGTAGTACTATTTTTGGAATTACAAGCATATCTCGAACCAGTTTCTGCCGATATTAGTATATTATATTTTGGCGTCTGAATTAAACTTGCCCATATGGTGCTCTCATTCAGAAGGCTGCGTGTTCTCTCTGTGTTCAACAATGTACCCTAGATTATACTGGGTCCGCAAGCTAAACTGAACTAAAATATTAGCACCTCTGACAGAGGCACATCAGGGTCCTTTTAGAGCTAGCATACATCATGGAGAGTGATATAATAAAGAAATCCCCATCACCAATCGTCAGTAACCCGAAACACCTTATCACCGAAAATGTGAATCGGCAATACATCACTACGATAGGACATGCTTTCAGATCTTCGGAAGACATTGTCTTACTGGACGTTTATTAGATGTCTACGTGTCAAGAAAAAGTGATTTGTCCAGAATATATGAAGTCTGTTAGCCACTTAATTGGCAGTACCTTGTGCGAAAAGGTGAAATGAGGTTCATGAAAGATGGTTGAATACGTATGCAAACCTGATAGGATCAAACAGTAGCAGGCGAGGGAGTATTTGGTTGTCTCCATAATATATGGGAAGTATAATGTTTCCTGCTCAATACGTTATGTAGATGATTAGTACTATATCGTATTAGGAAAAAAAAACCAACATGTTAGCGGTTTAAATACTAGCCAAAGCTGCTGATTGAGCATTTGGCTAGTTAAAGATAACGCAGGAGAAAAATGGCTGGTTGTCTACCAACAATATGTAGTGACTGGTTAATACTTCTCCCCAGTCATAAGGAGGCTATTCAAGGATATTTGCGGAACTAGCAGTGATATTGTAATGGTTGTGATGTAGCAGTCGATATACAATATAATGAAATATTCCAGATAATAAACGATGCTTTGTGTGTGTTGTACATTAACGAAAAAAAAAACAATGACGTCACTTTCTTGATTTATACAGACGCTGCACAAAAAAGAAATTTAACCATTAATCTTCGTTTGCATGGATCCATCCATGCTCCTAATGATGTGTGTGTGTGTGTTTGTGTGTGATTTGTATTTTTAACGTATCCTTAACACTTTGTTAGTCATATCGCTACAATGTCTGCAGCGTGATAGGTTATAGTGATGTCTATGACTGGGTAATCATATTGGAGACAGGTAGCATGATGTCCCACCTAGTCACATTATCTTGACATTAGGCAGACCAGTCCTACGACTCAGCTCGTAATGCTGAGCGCCAAGCGCGGGGCATCTGTTAGTTAAATTGGTGTACGTCTTTTGCATGACTCGACCGGGGATCGAACGCACGACCTCCCAAATCTGAGGCGGACGCTCTAACCACTAGGCCATCGGAGCTGTGCGCCTACGGATACATAATAATGTAAAATGTAAGATAACAACAATGTAATCAAACTGGACAGGGAGTATTAATTCGTTCCAAAAATGCAATATTAGTGTATTATGGTATGTTATAATCTTCATCTAATCAGGCATGCTTTAGTCAAACTGAATTTATTCAAAATGATAGTCATTCGTTTTAAAATATGGGCAAACCCATAAAAAACCCAATTAAGCAAGGGAAATCTTGTTTCGCATGTTTGCTATATCGCGAGTAAACTAGAAAAGCATGTTATTATTTACCTTAAACGTCAGTGTCCAACAAAATGCCGCGAATATATCTATTAAAGTTAAATATATCTTGAATTATTGCAATCTTTAATATCCCTGAATCATCCGTACAACGTTTCCTAAACCAAAAATCCAGTTAACATTTATTTAAGACAAACTCGATGCTTGATTAGTAACAATCGCACACTTAAATGGTACTGCCCTAATTGTATAATATGAATAACTAGAATGGAGCTAAATGTACGTCTTATTAACCTTTTTAGAAACAACACTATTACAAATAGTACGGGCTATCGAAGTTATGCTAATACGAATGTTGATTTCAGACAAATATAACATATACCTAAATCCATTGGTACAGTTCGGAATATAATGCCCGCCTTAACTACAAACAAACAAAGCCAAAGAGTCCAGGAAAAAATACTTATGACGTGAGGATCAGAACATTCAATTAAAATGTCAAACTGTTAGTATTTGTTTGTCATTATCGTATCAATATGCTTGCATAGAAACCTAAGAATTGTAGTTCGTGCTGCAATTAATGTCAGTCATCAGTTCAGAATTTGGTATGACTATCATGCAACCCTTACTTATGAGCTGGAATATCTGCACGTTTCTGTGTTATAAGATATGCTTTTATCGCGCCCGTCCTCCTATATGGCACGTGCATTGTTTTTGTGTGATTCAGAGTGGACTGATTAACGTACAAATACGGCATCGCAATACTCAAAATGAAAACGACATAACAGGCTACGCAGAAGAGCATTCCCCACTTTTGTCATTTTGTCGTTCATCTTCAGTTTTAGAATACGCCTCACAAGACTAATGCAACTAATGTAAAGGTTCTACCGAAATGTTTCATCAAAATTTAAATACAACGAAACGACATAAACTCGTCATCCGACATGTGTTGTCATTTGTATTAGAAAGATGCATCCTTTTCAATTTCATCCGATGTGCATTTGGTCTCACTCTTGTTACACGTGTTCCACTGACTGCAGAACCCATGTAAGAGCCCTCCGCAACAAATATATGAGCCTTTCTTGTATAGAAAAAGATCTTAATCATTTCCAATAAAATGAAAAGAGTTTTAAAGGGATGCTAATCATGTGCTTTGGAACATCTGGAGGGAAAGATTATTCTGTATGATTTCTTGATAATTCCGACAGCCAAATATAGAGACTGAATTCACGTATAGAGTAGAGTTCCATTCAAAGGATAATAGCCAATCCGGATTAATGTGTCCAACTCTGCACACATTTCTCCATGTTCCTGAATACACATGAAATTAAAACGCGGACTCATTTCGATAAACACTTTTTGCTTATCGTCTTACCATCAGTCATAAATGAACATATTACTACTAATGTTGTTTACTAGGAAAGTAAGTCTCATTTATGTGACAATAATGAATTAATGTCGAAATAGTACGGGGTATGGAAGTATAGTTTTATATTGCCCGTCATAACTTTCCTTTTAGACAAAGAATCGGCATCCAAACACACATTAATTGGCAATAAAACGTTTCATTCAAATATGATCTACAAAAGGAATGTAGTATGCATAATTTGAGAAGCAATTCGGTCATTTTTGTCTCTCAGTTTGATGTTTGGGTTATACATTTAAAATATAAGTTAATATACGTACGCTATGGAATTGTCTATGCCCTTATTTGTAGTGTGAGTTGTTGCAAGGTATACAAATCAGCGTGGGATGATGTAAACAAATAATCGCCTACAAGTGATAACTGATCAGACAACATGGCGTGAAAATTACTTAATAGGGCCGTTAATCAGTGTTTAACATTTCTAACAAACTGATTATTCTAATACTATATCATGTTAAGCGATGTCCTCAATAAATAACTCTTATTACGAATTGATTACTGCTGTATTTGTATCCAAAACTTCAGCTTTTTGGTGTAATGCCAACACACACGCACTCACGCACGCACGCACACACACACACACACACACACACACACACACATATATATATATATATATATATATATATATATATATATATATATATATATATATATATATATATATATATATATGCATTATGATTCATTTACTTATTAGTTTATTGATATATTCCGTAAATAAAAAGTCTGAAATGAGGTCTTAGTTTACAGAATTAACAGTATTGTGTGAATTCTCTGGTCTTAATAAAAAAAGACGTTAATATTTTCGCAAAAGATATAATCTTGTTATCGGTTGATGCATTTATTTGCATGACAAGTCCTGTATACAGAGCAAAGGTCATCACACAAAAAATTAGCCACGAACTGAAACCTACATATGTTGAACAAATAAGTATTCATCCCCTATTTCGCGTTCCCGTATGTCGGTCAATGCCATTTATATTTTACCTCACCAGAACATAGTTTATTGTGCACAAAATGGATGAAAAATATTTCAGAAAATGTTATACACAATAGGTATATAAGACGTGACACAAGGCAAAGGCCTACATCCTGTTATGTAAGTAGACTGTCTGTGAACTATCCTTTTCCATACTGATGAATAACATGAGAATTATCGCAAATTTGATAAAAGTCTACAACGCTCGTCCTTTCCGAAATATTAATAACAGTTGCTGAATCTGAAAGTAACATTTGTTTATGTCTGGTTTATTGTAGGATTGTTATATATTGTGCCAATGATATCCGTTCTAGGTACAATTTATAAAGCTATACAAATAAAATAGTATATCATATTACTAGACGAAAGAAAAAAATATACCTTAGCAATGTCAAATATTTCAGAAATATGATATGACTCGTGATGCAAAACAAATTCAGGTGGTCGCTATCTTTGTTCGATTTCATATATCTGCCTTTGGAATTATTTAATCACGTTATGCACACCCATATGAGTGTGCATAAGTCCCTATTTACTTAGCATATACATACATGATTGCATCAGGTTCATGAAGCCATATTTTACGTTTTGTTTTGCTTTGAAAGTGATGCAGTGTTGTTCGATAAATATATCCATTGGACAGCATAGTTTATAAAATTCTCCAATGATTTAGTTCAGTATTTATTTTCTTCCAAGTTTTACCTGGATAAAGACTATTTTTCTTTCATAACCATCTTATAATGTTCTAAAATGCCATGATATTTAGTTTCGATAGCCTTATATGCACTGATTAATTTACATTTCATTGATGGTTAAATGCTCACTATATTACTGTTTGCTATCAGAATTGGGTACGTTTAAATGGGATATAAGTTATTTTTGATGAACTTATTAAATTAGGTATCAAATGATTGTATTGACTGGCTCCATCTTAGTGATTACCAAATGACTGTATTGACGGGCTACATCTTAGTGATCTGCATTTATACAACCTCCGATGATAGCAAGAAAGCTGTTTGAAGGCATTTCATATATACTGCATTTACCCCCCATGTGTACAAACATTTTAAAAATAAATCTTAAATAGTTAAAGAGAACACCATCGTTTAATTTCTTTTCAAATATTATATTACATGTAATGCAGATCTTATTGAGATAAGCAGCATCATCATGACACCAAAAAGGTCAAATTATATTGTTGTATGCAATACATGAGTCAATTACTTATTTCATGTTGTTGTTGTTGTTGGGTTTAACGCGATTCATCAGCACAATACATGTTATACATAATAGACAGTATTAATGGTGAAGGAAGAGCCCGGGAAAACCCGGGAAAGATCCACCGACCTACACGAAGCTACTGGCAAGCTTTCACACATACCCACATTGGCCAAAGACGAGATTCGAACTCACGCATACAGAGGTGATGAGATGGCAATGATCCGTAAAAGAGAGCGTTTTTGACCACTCAGCCACTTGGGGCCCCTAATATTTCATGTTGTTAAATACGTGTTAATTTTTCTTAAATTATGACATAAATCAAATTTCTCATAGTAAAACAAAGTCTTCAACAAAATTGTCAGAAACAAAAATAGAAACATCAGAATCAAAAATAAAGTTATAAAATGTGACAAATATAATGATATTGTGCATTTGTGATTAAAGCGAGTTGGTAAAGATAACACTATATGTTGAAGTTGTCATTTTTCTAGCTAGAACGCCAACATTCAAAGTAAGTAAAACAGTTAGCATTGCAAATTAAAAAAATTTTAAAATTAATTTGCGAATAGTAAAGGCGTTGTAATATTCCAAAGAAAAGATTTAAAATCAAATATGCACTGTTAGGTGATCAGTTGTTGACAAATATGAAGGGGAGTGAATAAAGGTCATGCTATGCTAACAAAAGTTATTTCTGCATGACAAGACAACATTCCAACGTGTATGTGTGTGAGTGTGTGTGTGATTTTGATTTTTAACATAGGTTTAAGAATTATTAGTAATATTGCCACGATGTTTTAAGTGTGACAGCTTACAGTGATATATCACTCGGACATCACGCCGCAGACATTAAGAATGCTGTCCCACCTAGTGACATTATCCAGACGCCTAGCCGACCAGTCATAATACTAACCTCATAATGCCCTGCGAGGCAGCTGTTTGTAACATTTGTTTTACAAGTGTTTAGTATGACTCGGACGGGGATTGAACCCACGATCTTCCACAACTGAGACTGACGCTTTGACCACTAGGCCACCTGAGCGGTCACAAGCAGACTTGAATTTTGTTTTATCTCATCGTGAATTGGAGAGGATATAATCAATCAAATAATTCTAAAGTAAGCAACATTTATATCAAATTACGTTGGGTAGATGTTCAGTAGAATATCTACTAGGAAACAAAAGCCTCCATAGGTTAGCGGCTTAAGTTCTAAACAATGCTATCGATGTAGCATCCGGCTAGTTAAGTATGAAGCGGGAGGACAGGGGCTGGTTTTCTACCACCAATATGTAGGGACTGGTCAGTACTGATGCCCAGTAATAAGGAGGGTATTCAGGGATACCTGCGCAATACCCACTGATAGTCTCTGCTGTAATCGTGTTGATGTAGCAGTCGATACACTGTATAACAATATCATGAAAGATTCCAGATAATACACGATACTTTGTGTGTGTTGTACAGTAACGAGAACAACAATGACTTGACTTTCTTGATTTATACAGATGCTGCACAAAAAAGACATTGAACCAAAGAAGCACTGATGTTCGTTTTCATGGATCCTTCAATGAGCATAATGGTGTGTGTGTGTGTGTGTGTGTGTGTGTGATTTGTATTTATAACGTAGCTTTAACACTTTGTCAGTCATATCGCTACAATGTCTGCAGCGTGATAGGTTATAATGATGTCTCACACTGGGGCATCATATCGCAGACATGTAGCATGGTGTCCCACCCAGTTACATTAACCTGACACGAGGCAGACCAGCCCTAACACTAACATCTTAATGCTGAGCGCCAAGCGATGCATATGTTGGTTCCATTTTTGTAAGTCTTTGATATGATTACCCCGGGGATCGAATCCACGACCTCTCACACCTGAGGCGGACGCTCTAACCACAAGGCCATGGGATCGGTGCCCCTAAGGATACATACTAAAGTAAACGAAATAAAAGTACGATAACAACAAAGTAATAAAACTGGACAAAGATTATTAATTCGTTCCAAAAATGAAACTAGTATTTTGAACGTTATAGTTTGCAGGCATACACAGAGCTGCAATATTAGTGTATTATGGTATGCTATACGCTTCATCTAATCAGGCATACGTTAATAAAACTGAATTTATTCAAAATGATAGTCAATTTTGTTTAATTATGGGCTAACCAGTAAAAACAATTAAGCAAGGGAAATATTATTTTTCATTTTTGCTATATCGTGTGTAAACTAGAACGGCATAGTATTACGTGTCCAGTAAAATATCGCGAGTATTTCGATTAGAGTTAAATGCACATAGAATCATCGCAAGCTTTAATATCCTGGAATCATCTCTATTACATGGGATTGTCGTTAATAGTTTGTATTGGTTTTCGTTATAAATTTCAAATGTTGGAAAAAAACACAACTAGAAACTGCCTTGCGGTCTTGGGATTGGAAGAAAATACTATATTTGAGTCAAATACAAGTCACAGTTTTAGGAACCATGGCGACCACTAAGGGTCATAACATAACAAGCAATTGTAATTAAGACTATGATATTTCTTCTCGCCTTTGGGAATTGAGTTGTATCAGCCGTTTGGTATTGTGCGTCGATAAGCATATCTTGATAGGGGAAGATTTCAATGCTTGGCTTAATTTTCTGCCAACTGAACTTCTTTCCAGACACTCGTAATGTCATCATTTGATAGTTACACATCTGATCCTCTATTAGAAGCGTGCCTAATCTATTTTAACTCGACATATGAAGTGTTCTTAAAGTTATTATATACCAATATCTCGACTACCTGATGTATTTATCAATATGGTATCTACTCCATTCGAGCACAACATAAGCGCGCAGGAGGAATTATTGTTAAAACTAATGTTTGATGTAGCCTTATTCCAGCATGTAGCAATGATTTTAGCCAGACCGACATCGCTTCAGCTTTTCCATTTCCTCTTAATATTTTTATCTGCAGCTTGAACCGTATTCAATGTCAATTTTCCCATTTGCTTGAACATTAATTGACAAAATATAACTTGATTCGGCTATTACGTCATTCACATTATCACACGTATAATGACGTCTTGGAATACAGTATAGCAAACCTATATTGCAGAGTATTGACTGAGTGTAGCATGAGACATTGTGGGCCAAATGAAATACAACATTGGTCAAAAGTTGATCGATACGATCAAACTAAAACCAGTCTATCGTGAGCACTAGTCATCTCATTCTATTTGTATTCATGTGAGGCATGGACTCTGACAGCCGTATTTCAACGAATAATCAAGGCGCTTGGAATGAGATGTTACAGAACCATCCCTGGCACCTCTTAAAAAGACCTCATCAACATTGAGAAAGTGCGTAAAACCATCAGGCACAATATAGGCATTTATAATGACCTCCTCACCACTGTCAAAAATAGAAATCTAAAATGGTATGGACATGGCAACAGAGGCAACTGTTTATCCACTACGGTACTGCAGGCAGCGTCCTGGGTGGCAGAAAAAGAAGTAGACATCGAGAAATGTGGACTGACAACATCACAGATTGGATCAGTAAAAGATTTGTGGAGACACGGGAATTGGCACATGATCGATACAAGTTTAGGTAACTGGTTTGATGTTCATCAGCACGGTGCCTGAAGGACCACACTGGGTCAAGAGACTGATGATGATCATGACGATGATCTTACAATTGTCAACACTCTTACACAACCCTAATGACTTTCCAAGACATGATGAAACGTATGATAGAGAACACATTATTTTGTTACCAAAACCAATATTAAAGATCATATTCTACTCGTTATTTTCGCATTTCGAAACTGTGACATTTTTATTACAAAGAATATAACTGATGCGTGAAAATAAAAGAGAAAACTTATTATTATTATTATTATTATTATTATTATTATTATTATTATGTCAGCATATTTTGCTGGTATATACTTTATAAAAGTGCCCAGTTGAGATCTGTAAACTTCCTCAGAATTATGTGCTTCCAACAAGATGAACCAGGTTGGGGTCAGATTACAATCAAAACACATAGGCCCCAAATGGCCGAGTGGTCTAAAGCGCCCTCCGTTACGGATCACTGCCAGCTCAGCTCTATGTACGTGGGTTTGGATCTCAGTTTCGGCCAATTTGGATCTGTAAGAAAGTTTGTCCATAGTTTCTTGTGGGTCGGTGTTTTTTTTCGGGCGTTTTCTCCGGGTTCATCCTCCACCATTAATACTGTCCGCCATGTATAGCTTATCATGTGATGAAAAATGGCGTTAAAACTTACAACAATAACAATTAAAACACTGAGGATGATTAGCGAAAATACTATTTTTTTTATTAATAGACGCATACAGAGAGAAAACTCCTATACAAAACTGGTGAGCATAAATTTCATGTCTATATTTTTAACACAATGATGCGCACCGAAATAATTAACTGAAGGATAATTCAATAAATACAACGAAAAATGATAATGTTCCTAACTTGAACGAACTGTAAGATGAAATATACAGTTAACAATCAACGCTAAAAAATGAAATTAAGCTGAACAACCATTCCGCACAAAGACAAACAATATTTAATCACTAAACCAATAATAGAGACGAACATAAAACAATGATATGGATTCGTTCACGTAGTCGTAGCTTGTTTCATATAAACAGTGTATATGATCCACTACAAAAAGAATAAATGGTTCTATATAAACAAAATCACAATTGTACACTCAAATAGTGATAACTGATTTAGTATAAATTGGGAAATATATCTCGCGGCGTCTGCACAACTCTGCTGCGTGGCCAACGTGCCACCAAGAATGGTCCGCCTCTCATATTCTATCTAAGGATCCGTAGTTACGAAGATTTGTTACCTCACCAGGAGATAATCACTTTCTTGCTCAGGGCCAACGTCATCACCGACAGCAGGAAACCGGGAATATACCAACCCAAAGTTGTACCACCACTAAAATAACACCTACATTACGGTACAGACACATATATACAGCATAGGTATGCCACTGTCTCTCTATCACGCCATGACTTCTTCGATATTTTACTCCTTTTCGTCTCAACAGCTGGAGATATTGCTCCATAAAGTGGCCCGCTTTCATGACAAAACTTTCCGTAAAGTGAAATTTGAAAGTACCACGAACCTACATGTACACTGGCTATCTTGCAATGCATGGCATGTGCGCTCAAGGTCAGTTGGTTTCCCCTTCGTAAGCACTACGCTTTTGCAGAATAAAATCAACCAAACTACTGCATCGAAATAACATATTATGTAGATAAATTACCCTCAGGTAACACTGTACACGGAAACGAAACCAGAGTACAATTTATTCTAGATATTCATAAACAATAAATATACAAAATTTTGTGACAGTGCCGGCTTATTTCCTTTGTATCCAATGTCTTTATTGCCATCGTGGAGTAATGAATCGGGATTAAACGATATATTCATCAAACTGTAATCGAGATAGTTGGAGATAAGTCCCAGATTTTAAATAACCACTGATAAAACTTCTCTTGATTTAGGCACGCCTTGTATAGTCATTATAGTTATCTGCATCTTTGTCAGTCCGTACAATGCTTATTTTTATAAAATATTTTCCAAGAAATCATTTATGTTTGGGATAATAGACTGAAGGTCCATAAGGTCATGTTTTAGCCAAACGTTTGCCAACGATTGATACGTCATGACCATAGTTTTAACAAAATTACTTTTGGTAACGATGATAGTCGGAGCGACACGTATATATGTTTTAGTTGTTTGAAGAAATGTTGTATATGATACACATGTTGTTATATCAAAAGCTTAGATCATTATGGTGTAAGGTACGAAGTGAGTCAGCACTGTAGTCTCGAGTTCGTTGGAAAAAGAATCTCAAAACTAGGAAACTGTTGTTTTAAAACGACCGCGACAACTCCACTTTATAAATTAGTGTTGAATTTGAAGATAGGGAGTTGATATTCAACATCCAATTAGCTCTCTCACACAGAGACCTCGACACAAAACGTAGTGACATAATAACGGTAACTAGGTTACAGTCAACAGAGCTTTTACACTGATCCACATCGGTACGGAAAAATCAATATGAAGGTCTGACTGATTATTATATTTAAGTTGTCAGAGAAGGCCGTAAAACAATGTCTTTATTTTAGAAAAAGTATGCTAAATTAATGACTTCATTTCGCCTCGAAATCTTTATGTGGATTTCATATTTTGGCAGGCTGAAAGGTTTATAAAAATGTGTCAATAAAGGTATTGTCAAAGTAACATACGCTTATATGTTTAACATTTGATTGGTCTGATGCATTCGAGGTGTACACTATCACTGCAAACTTATGTATGTGGTACATGATCATATTACTTTTGTGGGACAGCTAAAGATCGTACAACCTTTCATTTCTTCCTGATAAGCAATTATATGGATGTGCTATTAATCTAGCACTGATATTATGCAAGCATCTCGCGGCAGACTGTATGAAACGTATCTTTTACTGCTGATATGTTTCTTAGGTTTTTTATTGCTGTTTATTAACTTTATATCCACAACATTATTGGTATTGTTCGACATAAAATTGTTAGCAATAATCCGTTTTACGTTTTCAATCATTCTTCTTTGTTCCTGTGTTTTGATGATGCTATTCAAGCACAGTCTCCTGCTTAACTAACATAATATTTTTGCTGTTATTGTGCCCAACATTATGGTTTATGTTGAATATTGTTTATGTTTGCTAACAAAAAAGGAAGCAGTTTTCTAAACGCATGAACGAGTGAATGGACCCTTCTGCTAATTCGAATTAAGAACATGCCATTTAATGGTGAATATAATTGAATTAAGCAGCAGAGAGGGGGAATCCTACAATTTTCCGAGCGTCGATTCGGAAATCTGAGGCTTCCACCAAATAGTAAAAAAAATGGCGTCTATTCGATAAAATAAGATTTCCTTATATACGCCAACGTCGTTGTCATTCACCCTCTCTGCTGCTGGAACTTTCAGTTCTGGGTTAATAATTCTTTTACGAGTTCAACCGAATATTTGATCGTGTCCGATACGATATCGTGTCCGAGGATCATGTAAATTTATTGTTATAAATCCGTGCGGAGTCGACTGAGCGTTACTAAAGAAATTTTTAAATTGATTGAAGTCCATATCAGAGCACCATGTCTGCCAAATATTTCTAAGAGTATGAGTATCAACGCCGTTAAATACACACAGTAAGTTACAGTTGTCTCTAATCACTTTTGGAATCTGAGTGTATCGTTGAGTGACATATATCACGTCGGTGTTTTTATGCCTGCCTCGGAAAAAATATTCTAGCTGGGTTTTGTTGATTGTCTAACATCACATCGTCGTATACGATTAAATTGTTAATGTTCCCATCAAGGTCATCCACGGATGGCGCCTCGTCAATATCAGTTATAAAATCAATGGCGTTTTCACCCTTAATTTCTGATGCATTCTCGTTAAAATCTTTTAGCACTTCATAGCATCGTTGATCATCTACGCTAGGAGCAACTAAATACAACTTATCCCATTTCATCCATCTCATTATTAAATTGAGCAACAATTGCGTTTTACCGGATCCAGATGATCAAAATCAACCCCGATCCGGCGAGTATCCGATAAACGCTATTGATAAGGCGTGTCATGCTCATGATGTTGCATATAAAAGCAGCAATCTGCAAAACAGGCATCTCGCGGATGTGAAATTAATTCATGCGTTAAATGCTATTCCTGATAAATCTTTTAAAGAAAAGTTGGCTTCGTGGTTGGTAAAATCAGCTATGAAAGGCAAATTGATGTTAGGTGCCGGTAATAAATAATATGGAATCTATTTATTATTTTCCGAGGGGATACTGGAGGGGTAACGCTGCAATCAATAAACTCGCCAACGCCGCAAAAGTGAAAAAGGCCACTGCGGCTAATTGGTTATCCAAACAGGCACTATGGCAGATTTATCTACCACCGCCTAAACAAATCAATTTCTAGCATTTTGATGTTACCGGACCCAATGAAGTTCATCAAGCTGATTTATTGTTTTTACCACATGACAACGGTTACAAATACGCGCTAACCGTAGTTGACGTTGCGAGTCGATACAAACAAGCTGAACCATTAAAAACAAAATCATCACCTGAAGTTGCTTCTGCATTTGAAAGGATTTATCGACGAGGCCCACTACGCTGGCCAAATCTATTGCAGGTTGATCCTGGTAAGGAATTTCAAGGCGATGTTTTATCAGCGATGAAACATCACAATGTCACCATCAGACGAGGGCATACTGCGCTACATCGCGATCAGGCAATTGTTGAACGATTTTATCGGACTCTTGCTGAACGGTTATTTGGATATCAATACGCGAAGGAGTTTATTCAGGATAAAAGATCCCGTGAATGGGTTAAGAGATTACCAGCTGTGATTACCGCGCTCAATAACGAGATTACTCGAACAATTAACATGAAACCTGTCAACGCGATTAAGAAAGCGTCTATACCAAAAATGGAAATCCAAGGAATTTCACAAAAAGATTTCAAAGAACCAATTCTTGGTAGTAATGTCACTATTAGGTATTTATACGAACCAGGAGAGCTTCAGGGTGGTAAAAAAAGAGCTACCGATCCTATTTGGAGCGTCACTACGCATAAGATATCCGGTATAACACGATCTACTGGTAGACCTCTAATCTATAAACTGGATTCAACTGCTCCTCAGCGAGGATTTACTAGACAACAACTACAGGTAATTCCCGAGGATACTCAATTACCACCGCGTGGTCTTAACTAGCACCCCTTCGTCTGTTGCACTCAAGACAAGTCAACATCACATTGTTTCTGATATGACCATTGCTGCTATTCTTTCTGTCTACGGTAAATTGGCGAGGATCTTTATCCGAATACTGCCAACGCATTATACAATTGCAACTCGCGCAGTGATTATTCTGTTGTTGCTTCAGCGTAATTATTAATTCAGCATCAAAGTCAAATTCTCGTTGTTTTTTTTTTGTCTTCTTGTTTGTAACCGGAGAGTTTTTTATCAATTACTTTAACATCAACGATGCTAGCATCATCCATTGTAGTGTCATTATCATCCAGGACAACTCTTCGAAGTTAATTTATTTTTCGTACTCTGGATACTGCAAGATAGACTAAATTCGACCATTCGATGTGATTATCCACCATCCAAACAATTGTATCCGATATAGTCAATCCCTGTGAAGAATGTTTCGTCGCTGCGTATCCTAGCGTCCATGGGGATTTATTAGCACGCAATGCATCTTCAACGACGCTGATATCAACTAGCACAATATCATTTAACACGAGAATTTGTTTTTCACTTTGTCCTGGAATATCAACTTCTATATTCTGTTTTCGTGTATCCGAAGGCCTATAACACAACGGTACTGGAAGTGTTGCAAATTTTTCTTTATGCAATTCAAATAACTTCATCTGAAGTATGTCTCTGACTATTTTTCTACTTGCAATTATCAAATCGTTTGGTCTCCACGTTTCCCAAAAATCATTTATGGGAGTTTCTGAAATTATTTCACGCGCTATTTCACATTGGATTTTATCCGGCTGTAATCTATTTAGCGCTTTGAATTCTCGTAATTGTTCATCAAGTGATTTATAATCAGTGGTAATTTCTTCATAATAGTCTACAAAACCCCTTAGCCATTCATGTGGGGATGCACCGACAAATGGTGGTGGTTGGCCATAATCGCCGCACATGACGACTTTTGTATTTTTCAATAACAACCACTCAAGAAAGGTTTGTAATATTTTCAACGATACTGTGCATATTTCATCCCAAATTATGATTTCAGGAATGAATTTATCGCCCATTCGATCAGGAGTCCATTCATCGCCTTTCCATCGAAAGAAACTATGATAAGTATAGGCATTTTCCCCTCGTTGTTTCATCTCTCTGGCGAGTCTGTGAGTAGGTGTTAGGACAATCATGTTTGATTTTGAAACGTGGTATAATTCAATTGCACGAGTTGTCTTTCCTGACCCACCGCAACCGTTTAAATAAACTGTCTTGTATCTACATATTGGATCAGATACCGGTGGTGCATTAGAAAATTCGGATTGAATCTCATCAAACTTTAAGTACTTTTCATCCATGGTAACATCTGCCGATTCACAATACTCATGTAGCGTCTCCTTTTTAAATCTCCAAAATCCCCAATTCGCCTCCGGATCTGTGAAATTAGCTACATCTGATTTGTATTTCTGGTGGATATACATAGAATCAGTGGCTACTCTAACTGCGGTATTAGGAAATCTATTTATCATCGAAAATAAATTGATAGAAGCATAAGCTAGCATAGAACTTCTCAAATGCGTATATTGTTTAATATATCCATCACAATAGGTAACAATTGTACCTAATCGTCTTCCATCGGATAGGAAAGCGTCTTTACGATTTACAAGTTTTCCCTGTTTCGTTAAATCCGTTACAATAAAATCGTATTCAGCGATGTCTATGATCAACCGCGAAGAATATTTTGCATTGTCGTATCTTCCACCCTGGGTAAATTTACCGATTATTCTTCGTCCGAAATCTTTTGCTTGTCCGCTTTTAATTTCAAATAACTTCTTAGACCAATTCATGAATTGTTCTTCACTGAAATTCGTAGAATTTCCATCTGGAAACTGTTTTCGCTGTTCACTAATTATACGATCTAGATCGGGCTGTGGTAGCCAAACTTCTTTCTGAGCTCGATAGCATATAATAGCTTCGGAAACAATCAACGATATTAGCATACCACAATCAATCATATATCGTAGTAACACTATTGGCATCCAGGCCTTTTCAGATAGGTGTCTACCAAGCCAAAGATAACTACACGGATGTAACCCTGTAGCGAATTCGAATGATATCACACGAGCGAATCCGGTTAAATCAAAATTAGGTAATGGTCCATTAATCGCAACATGAGTCATTTCATGCGTGGGGTGTCCAAATCGTTTAAAGTACTCAGCACATTTCCCATACCCGAGAAAACTTCCAGGATAACACGCGGATATATCAATTGAAATCATACCATCACGTGAGTATTTTGTATTCCACAGTCCTCCATGACTAAATTCGACGCAACTCAATTTAACATCCTCGAGAAAATCACTTTGTGTTGGACGCCATGAGTTTTTTTCTCTTGCGAAGTGAGCTACCACTGATGGAATAGTAAAACTATCCGTGAGTAGTTTCTCATGGAAACTCTCCGGTGAAAAATCACTAGCGATTTTGCTCATTCTGTTATCTAATTCTTCAACGCGATATAATTCACCATTTGGTCTTACAAATTGATCAAATCCTATTTCGGGATCTTCATCACTTCTAAGTAACCACACTGACACAGGATCATCTTTACACAGCGTGTGAATAGCATCGAATAATTTTTCATTATAAAAAACATCCCCGACGAATTCTTGGGGGATATATCTCACGGTTCGTTCTCTTGGAAATATTGTTACCGCAGGTGTCCACGCGTGTTTGTTATGATCAATAATTTGTATTGGCGCTCCATTTTTGTTATATTTCGGTTCGTATAAAACTTCTCCGGTTATCGTCATAACGGTTATTGGGAATCTTAATGATGTTTCTAATTTAGCTATATCAGAAATCTTTGCACCGTGTTGTTTCACTGTCAGTTCCCATTCGGTTATTTTCCTACGTCGCAGATCAGTTAGTTTATTTCCTCGGGATGCATTTGTGAAGTGTTCCATTACCCGTGTTGCTACACAATTGAGCCTTGACGAAGTCAACGGTGAATATTTCATAGGAGCTAGTTTTGCGATATCGGGTTTATTATTTAACGGATATAACCCATAAGCAATTGCTGCTACTGGATAAGATCTCTCGTAGTATGGTTTGTCGATTCCAGTTAGAATTCCTGGTTTGGAATCTCTACTCACAATGACAGTTTTTTTATTCTTGAGGATTGGTTCAAATGTATCCCTGATAATCCATTTGCCTTCGACTTCGATAATGAATTTTATTCTGAAAAAATACTTCTGTTGGGGATTGCTTTGTTTGGGAATTGCTTTGCAATTTACCTTTGGATTTCCATCTTTGATTTTCCTTGTTTGGGAATTGCTTTGCAATTTACCTTTGGATTTCCATCTTTGAATTTCCCATTTGGATTTTACACCCTTGGATTCCCCCCCCCCCCGTTGGCTCGCCAAGGTGTGAAATTATCTCAGCTGCTCTTTCATCGTTCATAGTAGCATCGATGTTGGGTATATTGACATCTTCATCAATAATTCGAAATGTCGACCAACAGTATGCTGCACCGTCTCGGTAGAATTCATTAAAACACTCCCTGATTTTACCCAGTATAGTTCTATCACCGATTAGACGTTTTGGTATATCAGAGACTCTATCGAGATTGAATTTAGTATTTTTCCAAGGCGTAATTTTCGATAATCTCTTGAACTCATTATCAAGATTGAATTTAACATTTTTCCAAGGCTTGATTTTCGATAATCTATGGAACTCATTATCAAGATTGAATTTAGCATTTTTCCAGGGCTTAATTTTCGATAATCTCTTGAACTCATTATCAAGATTGAATTTAACATTTTTCCAAGGCTTGATTTTCGATAATCTTTGGCACTCCTTATCAGGATTGAATTTAGTATTTTTCCAAGGCTTGATTTTCGATAATCTCTTGAACTCATTATCGAGATTGAATTTAACATTTTTCCAAGGCTTGATTTTCGATAATCTCTTGAACTCATTATCGAGATTGAATTTAAAATTTTTCCAAGGCTTGATTTTCGATAATCTCTTGAACTCATTATCGAGATTGAATTTAACATTTTTCCAAGGCTTGATTTTCGATAATCTCTTAAACTCATTATCGAGATTGAATTTAGCATTTTTCCAAGGCTTGATTTTCGATAATCTCTTGAACTCATTATCGAGATTGAATTTAGCATTTTTCCAAGGCTTGATTTTCGATAATCTCTTGAACTCATTATCGAGATTGAATTTAGCATTTTTCCAAGGCTTGATTTTCGATAATGTCTTGAACTCCTCCATGTTATAATTAAAACAAGTATTTAAATAGAAAAATATAGTATAATGAAGTGGCTTATGATTGGATCAACAACCCCGTGTAACAAATCATGCAGGAGCGAATTATGTGGGTATCATATGCAAAGCGTGAGAAACGGTTCAAAAGGTCCTCTCCCATGCCTCCGATGTGGGGTGGGCGTTAGAGGAAAATCACAATTATGCCTCAGTTGCGGCGGCAAACGATACAGAGAACTAAAACGCTATTATGACAAACGAATAAAAAATGCAGTCATTGATCCTACCGATGACTCCGTCCTTGATAAAATCATAAAAAACCCTCAAGATTATATCAAGAGATTTATAATAAATTAGACAAGTAGTATTATTATACAAATGAGCCAAGATTTCAGACCTCACCCAGTGCTTGTTAATTACGAATCATCCCTTGATGGTGTTGTCAGGCACCGCAGACTAAAAAAACCGGTTGGATATCTGAATAATATGGGGCATTTGTTGTTTAGTACTAGAAATAAAACATATCTCTGTCACATAATTATTTTTGAATGTCATAACGGATTAATCGAAGACGGATTTGTGATTGATCACATAAATGGCGTGAAGACTGATATTGTCTTGTGAATCTTCAAGCCGTCTCACAAAGTCTGAATTCAAAATTAGGTGGAACCGGCAAATACGCAAAACACCCCAAGGGTGTGAAATCGTTTGATTTAGAAACCAGCGAGGAGAGAATCTTTCAGTCGATAAATGAAGCCAGTAGATACTTTGACATTTGTGGGACTTCAATTCGATTTATTGCAGAAAATATAATTAAAACTGCTCTGTCTAACAAAAATGGTCATAAAATAAAATTCGTATACACCTAAAACGATTCAAGGGAGATAAATCCTTTATGGATAAATCCGCCGCAACTCGCACTCTACCTACTAAGTTCCCTTGTATTATGACGTCAAAGGAATTGTGTCGTCTGCTATTTACCTGATACCTTGACTAGGCGCGCCGCACACGTGACTGTAATGGGGAAAATAGCATAGCTTCGGCAGTTGTATTTTTTTAACAATTTCTAAAACGTTTTATTGTCGCTTGGGCTAAAACTGCAATTATTTCAACAGTTGTATTTATTTAGACCATTTAGTACAGACGTTCTTTATCATCCAGCGCAATACCTATGTTAGCTCGGCCGGAAATACTAGTGTTTCCCATTCATTGACGTAGGTGGGCGTTGTTAAAATTCCTCTGTATATACAGCTCTTTGTGATTTAATCGATAATGTACTTGTCTATAGAATTAGAACAGGAAATATACGGTTATTTAACAACTGTATTATTTTGTTTAGTGCTTCATTTAAAATATCTGTCTGTTTTAAATGTTGTGAAACAGCATTAATAAGTAATTCAAGGAAATAAAATAACACACTCGTGAAAGACGCGGCTGTATCAGTCGCCTTATATACATTACGGCTCGTAATAAGCTTGGGGCTTTCGAAAGCCAATTCCGACCGATCAAAACTAACCAACGCCATTAACACGGGCGTGTGGTTGTCTTTTGTCAATCATGCAACCGGGTTAATTTAGTTTCGTTGCTTTTGATCGATTGGATTGGCCGTAGAAAAAATGCGCCGTCGTTTCATGTTTGTGCTGTCTTGTGCCGTCCCACATCATTGCCATCCAATCGTTTCATTGAAATATACCTTAATTAAGTATATGTTACGCCTACAATCTGTCACAACACTCGAGTGAAGATATATATGGCATTGTGCCGTCCCACATCAATCGTTTCATTGAATAAATACCATCCTTAATTAAGTATATGTATGCCTAAAGTCTGCCGCAACACTCGAGCGGTGACATATATGGAATTGTGCCGTCCCACATCATTACCATCAATCGTTTCATTGAATTATAATCCATCCTTAATTAAGTATATGTATGCCTACAATCTGCCGCAACACTCGAGCGGAGATTATACGGCATTGTACTGTCCTTAATTAACTTAATTAAGTGACGCCCCCCAAGCATATCTTCTGGGCGGTCTAAGATGATGTTTGTCACCTTAGGCCTCCCGCCGGAGATTTATGTTTCGGACCACTTGGGCTTTGGACGTGTTGTCATATATGTAACCTCTGGGTCTCTTTTACGTTATTTGACGCGAAAGGGGTTTCCAAATGGGGTTTTCATGTATGTATGCCTAAAATCTGCCGCAACACTCGAGCGGAGATATATACGGCATTGTGCTGTGACCCCCAATTTTTTTTTAATAATTAGAAATACAGTATACTATATTTATATAAAAATATAAAAATATGGATATCAAAGATGTAAATTCTATAATTGCTGAAATTTCAATTTTAAAGAATCGAGGAATAATATTATCTAAAGATCTCGACGCTGACAAGATTACCTCGGAATATGAAGACATTGAGTATCAGTCTAGTAGGGGTAGTTATGTTTTACCTAAAATGTACAGACTCGTGAAAGGAATTCAAAAGTCCATCTATGCTTGTTTGTACGGTAACGATATTGATGTATTTATAACGCTATTTAGCACCGTTGAAGCAATACGTCAAAAGCTCTGCCAAGAGTATCAAAAACGAACTGAAATTAGTTCTAAGGTTCGTAATCTTAGAAAAATATTAAACGACGGAAAACCAATATCCTAACCACGTGAGCGTTAGGCTTTCAGTAAATTACTAAAAAATTTATTTTTTTTAGCGTTTTTTGTAACTACATAGGATTTTCTCCTGAAATGATACTCAGCAGTTTGGGTTTACTCATGCAGCTATGTGCGTACTAGATGATCTGGTCGTGGTAGCAAGTAATCACCGCGAGCAGCAGAGAGGGTGAGCCGGACAACATTTTTAAACAAGTTTTCACTGAAATCAGGCTTAAAACAATGAAATCAGGCACAAAAATCAATGATCAGGCAAAAAATAATAATGAAATCAGGCAAAAAATAATAATGAAAAATCAATGAAATCAATGAAATCAAAAAAATGACTAAGCCTCCATTCGTCTTCAACCGAATATTTTATCCAGTCCTTAGGATGAAAATCCCTTTAGGATTTCACAAACAGACTAATTTGTAAAACCTCCTCTTGTAAATCAATCAGATTATTGGACTGGTCAGTGAGTTTGAAATTAATTCTGGTTAATGAATTATTATGACATCGCATATAGACTGGATTCACCGGGGACTCAATTATTAAAAATCCTGGAGGGGCTGTTGGTGCAAATGAATACAAAATATATCCTTGCTGAGCTTGGTTTGATCGTTCTAGATTTATTTAATAGCTTCCTTCGATAACATCACATACTAAATTGAGCGCAATCACCGATGAAATATTCACGTTGAACGGAGCGATATGCCTGCCACCACCATCTGGGTCATTATTATGTTTGAGGATAGTTGTTTGTGATTTTGTTGTTTTTTTCCACGTATCATGAATTATTTTAAAACCAACATCGATGGCATCACTGAGTTTTTTTTTTAGTTCTGGTACGTTATATAATGGTAGATCGAATTTGGAAATATCTTCCTTGCGTATATTATACTTCGTTGCAAATTCTATTTTCGTATTAGGATTACTGTCATCTAATACCTCTTGAATGATTTGCTCATTGAAATTATCCATGTCATTGATGATTTTGTTACATGTTTCTACAACGCTGATAAATTCATCTCGGGTGAGAGTACCGGATTTAAGGGATATTAACAACAGTGAAATATCGTTATTGAACGCTGTGAAATTTTCAGTGATTTTATTCTGTCGAGGTATGTAATATTTACCCCCTCCTCCATCTTTTTCAGAGAAAAAATTCAATTTGATGTAATCGCTATAGATTTTTACTGGATTATCAGATTTTATCCTGTCTGTGATATAATCAGTTTTTTGGGGTTCTGGTGAATCAACGGTTTTTCCCCCTGGTGGGTTTCAGGCCATCCTAGTACGGTTCTAATAGAACTCTGATATATATCTACGACGTATCCTTCTGTGCTTATTTCAATGGCAGATGATAGTGTTGGCTCATGAACTGTTATAGCTATTTTTGACTCTTTTCCAGTAATCGATTTTATTCTACGCGCGAATTCATTATTGATTTGTTCGATTTGGTATGATCCGGTTGGTATGGAAACAACATTCCAGTCTGGGGTACCGTCGTCTTTATTCTTATTTGCAAATACCAGGGAATTATTGGGTTGTTGACCACCAAATGATTTTGATCTGATATTAGGCCAACTATGGTATACTCGTAATTTTGCTAGCGCTATCTCCTTCACTGGGACCGGAGAGGGGAAATTCACACTGAATTCTGGATTCGTTGAGGTTATTGATATCATGCTGGTTTGTACTGGGTTTGAGTTCTCCACTATTTGTTGAAGTAATTCCATCGGTGTTGTCATCGTTGCTATACTCATGATGTATTTCTAATTTTGATATTGCGGAATCATAGACACGTACCATCACTGAGAACTCACTATCTGATATCGTTGAGGTTATTGAGATCATTCTGGTTTTCGGGTTTGTGTTCTCCAATTCAATCGGTGTTGTCATTGTTATTATACTCATGTTTTTGTATTTCTAATTTTGACATCGCAGAATCATATATATCTACCATCGCTGAAAACTCACTCTCTGATATAATTGTATCATCGAGAGATGACGATATCAATGAGGATAATTGCGAGCATGCAGTGGACACAACATGAAATTGAATTATGTAGTCTTGTAGTTTCCGTTGGCTGCATGATGATATTTTTTTTGTGATGATTGAAATTATTCCCGCGATTGTTCTTGCCGCAGAAATGCAAATTGGAACAGCTATCGGGGCCATCATTGTCACTGAAGACAGTACAATACCTGCTCCGGTGATTACATCACTCACTGAATACACGGTAACATCAATTGCGGTAATTCTCCTGCGATATTTTTTAACTTTCATTGTATACTCCTCAGACAGGGTTTTGAGTCTAGTTTGAAATTCTCTGACCTGATCATAACGATATTGCGATGATGAAATCATTTTTATTTTAAAAACGCTAGCGTTTTCAATTGTGAAATCCGAAGGATTTTCCTTTCAATTTTCAACTTAAATCCGCTACGAATTCCACATACCATGTTGTTGAAACCCTAACCAAATTTTTATCAGTAGCTATTAACGTGAACTGTTCAGTTGTATCCTTGTCGATGATAGTTGAAATCGTATTATTGACCCCGGATGAACTCGACGATGAAATATTAAATTGAGTCGTTCTCACTATTGTTAATCGATAAATACCCTTAACGGTTGCAGTGATATCTAATTTGTTGTTTGTAGGTGTCCACTCAAATGATCCGTGTTGGATTGTGTATACTACATTGTTGGTTTTCTCATGAGCAATTTTTGTTTTTTCAATAACTGTTATCATCCTCGAAAAATCATTTTTGATGGCCTCGGTGAAGATTTTCGTCTCATCGATGGATTTTTTAATATCAGGGAGTTTTAGTTCAATTTTATCGAATGTAGTTCCAATAAATTTATCAATGATATTTCTACGAAAAGAGGTAAACTGTTTTATGTGTTCTTCGGTTTTAGATTGAAGTGTTGCTAGTTCCAACGCAGAATCGTTGAGAGTTTTAAATCGATCTGTAATCGTCGAAAAAAGTACACCCGGTTTGAGTTTACCCTGATCGAAAAATAGCGCGATAGTATCCTCGATTGCGTTTCGTTGTTTAACTAAAATATCATCCAGAGAAATATTACTAGTTTTCAATTTACCCTGTTTGTCCTGAAATACAAATATTTCATTCGGGTCAACACTTGTTAAATTTAACGTCTCAGCGATTTCATCTTTAATTTTTTTTTGTATATCACCGGTTGCAGTTTGGGTTTCAGAGGTCTTCCCCAAATATCAATCATGTTATTGTAAAACTCTTTCTCTCTTTAAAATCGTTTTGATTTCCAGCGACTACTAGAGTATTCATTTACGACAATATGAGGTGGTTTTCTAGATGCTGAAATAGCGTTAAGGACATTTAATACTTCACTGCCGCATATTGGTGGGTCATTTATTTGTTGTGTTGGTAGCGTAGAATACCAAGTCTTCATTGGAAAATTTTTTATATAACGCATAAACTCTTTTGGCAGGGGTAATCCATATGAATCAAAATAGACAATCCCACGTGGATCAATAGCGTATGCAACCCAGTGAGTTCCAGGTCCGGTGCTGTTATCGAGATTAATAATACCTGTTTCAGTTTTGTATGGTTGATGTGGTAATTGATCTTTCATAAAAACACCTCTGAAAGTTTTGATCGCTAGTTTTTTAGCAGCATCCATTAAATCAAAATTGGACATTGGAACCATCAAAGATTCCTCAATTAATAAACCGTTCCTGGTAGTCTTAGACCCCTTCCGCTGTACCATGAATACGGGGTTCCTGGTAGTCTTAGACCTTTTCCGCTGTACCATGAATACGGGGTTCCTGGTAGTCTTAAACCCTTTCCCTTTTTTTATATCCTTGTCCAGTTGCCTTCTTTAGTGCCATTCCTGCTGCAGTACCAACGGCTCCTAACGCCGCTGCTTTAGCCACCGCTGGGGCTGCTGCTGCAATCAATGCTGGTATTGCAGCTAACAACGGGAATATACCGCCTGTTTTAATCATATTTTTGATAGCAGCCGCAGAAAGAGTAATCTGGACACCTTTTTTTGCTACAAGTGCATCATTGAAATGTTTTATTTGACGAGTTGTCAGCGATAATTTATTTGCACCACCAGTCATTTGATTAGGTTTCAACGTGATTGTGGTTCCACATTTTTTAGCCGATTCTGATTGCAATTTTTTGATTTGACCAGGAGTTAACGCAACACTAATAACACTATATGACATTATACATAATAGATTGATTCTAAATCGTTTACAATTTCAATGAAAAATCGAGAAAATCGTTCAAAGATTTTCTACTGGGGCATCTACCACTCTCATTTTTCCTCCAACACCTTCAAGTAGCATTGATTTATCACTGAGAATGACAGCAACCGCTCTATAATTAGCAATAGCACCACGAGTCACATTAGCTCTAAAATGTATATCAACAACAGATTGTCTTGTTAAATCTAGATGTTCCAATGAAAAGTAATAGATTGGATACAGATTTTTAAAATCATATTGTGATATTTGTAGACCGGTATCCACATTTTGATCACGTGCCATAAATGACAACAATCTATGATAAACTCGTGCAATATGATTTTCTGTGTAATTAAGTTTTATATCTTCAGATGGTTCCTGCTGGCCGTTTATTCTCAGTGAGACGTCTTTAACACCTAATTGATCAAATATCATATGGCTGGAGAGTTGATTGCCAACTCGTGTGTTATCCTGTAACGCAATAAATATATGACGTGGCGCAGCAACACCTTGTTTTGATGCTAGGTTCCACGTGAATAACCCGTTGATATCTGATTGTTTAACATCTGTACTCACTGATAACCAACTCAACAACGACTTTCCTCCTTGGTCCATAAATGATAGTAATCGTTCTTCTGCGGTGATTGCTGGAGTCAACACTGGCATCCACAATGATATTTTTGTTAAATTGACTTTACCAGCATCAGCATTTGGATTTGCATTGTCTGCTGGAATCCTCCAAATTGCGTCATTATCATCACTCTTTCGTACAAGCGATACTGTATGCTTCGCTCCGTAGATAACTTTTCTGACGTTTCTACAGAATCCAAATATGTGATGCAGTGGAATCGCGCATGAAAATGATTTACGCGCTCCTTGCAACATTGAAATACGTGTTGCAGCTCCTAGATTTAAATTATCATCTTTGTTTATAATCATATTCTCGACATCAGCATCACTATTATCACGTTTTATTGGTCGTCTTATAATAAATTGATTTCCACCAGCGGTATTTGTAACATCTTTTGCAAACATCATAGAAGGTCCTGCTGATCTTGTATAATCATCGGAATATCTCGCTAGTCCTATGATTGTTGTAGCCACATCAACATCACGATCTATCGACTCAATTTCTTTTCCATCAATGAGATATTTTGCACTCTCAAATAACACCATAATACCATTATTGACAAAACCGACATGAGTACCACCTGGATACGGTGCTGGTACAGCAGTAGTCTCAGCAGCTGTTACAATTTCTCCTTCTACTTCAATAAACGCTTCACAGGGCAAAAAGTATTTACTGGTATCATGGACTTGAAGATCAATTCTTGCTCGACTTTTTGAGTCTATGGCATGATAGGCGTAATATTGATAATCGCGTACAGAATCATCCTTGCCAACTGGGGCATCTATATCAAATGCTGGATCACGTGACTTTTTGAACATTTTATTCTATTTACCAGAGTCTAAATCGTGAAATCCTACGGATTTTCATCGTAAAAAACGCTAGAGTTTTCTACTTAGTTTTTTAAGGCCACTTCCCGCTATCATATTTGGGTCGGGGGTTAAGGCCATCGACGCCAATTTTTCATCTACTGCGTTATTTATTATTTTACTAACACTTGCAGGCATTTCCGCTGTAGACGGTAACGGTTTCTTTTTTCGCCTCACTAATGATGTTATTTTATTCTTCGCAGTTGAAAATGCCTTTCCGGCAAGATCTCCGACAGCACCAATACCCTTATCACGAATAACAGCAATGGCTTTCATTGATAACTGTTTAGCTAACGGCATCACTTTTGGGGCCATTCTTGAAAAGAATCCTAAAATGGTATTGCCTAAACCATCTCCATAGTATGCTTTATAAACTGGAAACCGTGAATTAACTACATAGACGGGGATTGGTTTATCATGATTGTAATGTATGATCATTATTTGAAATCAGAAACAATTTTTCAATTGTAAAACAATTTGTCAATCGCTGTGATATCCATTTGCTAACTCGTCAATGAAATCTCGATATGTTTTGATATCCATGATACCACCTTGAAATAACCGTCTACAGATATCAGCTGCTTCATTAATTATTTCCGGTGAATTATTTCCAGCTCGGAGCCCTCCGATTAGAATTTCTTATCGTGATATATCATTGATAACACTATCAGGACAATTGTTTCCAACTAGACGAATCCCACTCCCGAAACTTTCATCCTTTGAGAGTTGTAAATAATCAAGAGGATCATCATCAGGTTCTTCTTGTTTTTTTTGTCTTCTTGTTTGTCTACGTGTTGGTGTTTGACGTCGTTCTTCTAATTCTCGTTGTCGCTCTTCTATTTGTTCTCTTTTATAATTACTAATTCCTCTTTGAAATTCCTTGTACCCCATCTCATCCTTATTCAAACGACCAATCCCTTTATTTAGTTTATACAAATTATCGGACCAATCATTACTTGATATTCTATCATCCTTATACTCGTCCTTTAAAAAATCTTTTTTTGAATTATAGCTTTGAGCAGCAAAATCACCAAAAGCTTGATAATCCTTTGGTTTGAATAAATTAAATTGTTTTATTAATGTTTTAGCATTATCAGTAAATTTATTCAACAGAGAAACAGTCGTTTTTTTCGGATTAGTAGGTGGTTCTGTTTTTTCAGTTTGTTCAGTTTTCGCTGCTAGTTTTTCAAGTACAGAAATAAGACCCTTTTCTTTTCTTTTACCGTCAGGATCATCTCCCAGTATAGCACGCTCTACCCCCTTCGTTGCTGTGGTTACTGGTTTAAACAACTCTTCAGATCCCGCAGCAAAATCAGTTTGTAAACTCTGTCGTTGTTGCAGTTTATTCCTGACAGAGTCACGAATTGGTACAAATCTCTTAATTGCATCTAATCGTTCACGAGCCAATCGGGTTGTTAATGCTTCATTGACCATTATTTGAAATCAGAAACAATTTTTCAATTGTAAAACACTTTTTCCCACTTTTTTGACATGTCGGATGATTTTTAACACGATCATGGAAGCGTTATTTCATCGTGAGACACCTTCTATCAATGATGTTGAAAGTATCATAATTGTATATCAAATAAATAATACTGATAGTTTCAACATTCGATTTTTTGACATGTCAGATGATTTTTGATACGGTCATGGAAGTGTTATTTCATCCTATCAAGGTTGTGGAAAGTCACATAATTGTATATAAAATAAATAATACTGTGACTTTCCACACTTTTCCATTGATCGTCCACCAATTTTTTATTCAGTATGAAATATTATTTTCTATTGCTGTGAAATATTTTTATTTTTTATTCACTGATTTCACTGATTTTTTGACAGTTTTGGTGCCATTTTGGTGGTTTTCAGTTGAAAATGTCAAAGAGATTTTACGGTCAAGTAGTCGATTTTGCATGGGATTTTCCGTAGAGAAAAGCTGTTAGGATTGATTTTCATCATTTTTTAGTCATTTTCATCAATTTTTGCCTGTTTTCAGCGACTTTTGGTCATTTTTCATCGATTTTTGATAAAAAAAACTCGTAGGGTTAAGTAGTCGATTTTGCATGGGATTTTCCGTAAAGAAAAGCTGTTAGAATTTTATTCAGTGTAAAATAGTTTTTGATAATTTCAATCAAAAAGTGCTAAAAAAATATGAAAATCCCATTGAGATTTTACGGTCACAATAAAAAAATGATAAGGGTCGGGCAATCAATTTTCTTGAATTAATGCTCGTAGGTTTCTAATTTTAGAGTTGACTTCTTTTTTCAATTCGTATTCGTTACCTAATTCTTTTCGTATCCCCTCTACGATAGTATACAACGGGACAAATACACTGATGTCACTGGAAAATGAAAGAGAGTCTCTAATAGAATTCTGAATTCTTTTGATGAGTGCATGCTTCTTTGGTAGCATGTATTTATTGTTGTTTACTCCGTATTCTATATCCTGAAAATCAGACACAATTTGATCAGGATTTAACCCATCTGATAGTTTGATATCCTGATTTTTCAATTTTGCTATTTCAACTATGATGCTATTCATGTTTTCAGAATTCATTATTCTATAACAATGACTTATCTCTAATTGAAAAATATGACGCATTAGACATAACTAAATTGAACTTTCTGTCCGCTCTTTTTTGAAATAGCCGTCTTGGTTATCCCCTCTGCAACGAAATGAACAGAAGATGAACAAATATCGAAAAATTTACCGGCTTCATTCATAGATGAAAATATTTTTTCTTCATTAGTTATAGTATTCAAAGATTTCACAGGTCTCGCTTTTTTCGAGTATTTCCCAGTCTTTCCTCGTTTCAAATTCTCACTCTGTGTAACAACTTCTAGATTTGATAAAGAATTATTCCTTGGATTAGAATCCTTGTGATCAATAACAAAATCATCTTCGATCAATCCATTAAAACATTCAAATACTATTCTGTGATTGAGATATTTCTTCTTCCCCCAAACAGTAAACATCAAATACCCCATACCATTGTCAGCACCAACTGGTTTCTTTAGTCTACAGTGTCTTACAACACCATCACTGGATGCTTCATAATTTGTAATCAAAGGATGCTGTCTGAATTCTTGGTTCATTCGTATACATAATACTATTGTTTGTCTAATTCATTGTTTGGTCTAATGATTACATCACTGGAGAATCTTTCGATGTAGTCTTGAGGGGTTCTTATGATTTTGTCAAGGACGTTGTCAGGGTCAGAGACCTTTTCAGGGTCAAAATTTCTGATTGATTGTCCATTTTTTTATTCTTTTATCATAATAACGCTTCAATTCCCTGTATCGCTTACCACCGCAATTTAGACATAATCGTGATTTTCCCCTGACCCCAAATCCACATCGAATACAGGGTAGCGGACCAAGGCTTCCACGACGTAAGCTTTGCATATGATACCCACAGAACTCATTTCTGCATGATTTGTTACACGGGATTACTGATCCAATCATAAGCCATTTGCAGTGATTCATTATACATAAATCTTTCATTTAAATGCTTGTTTTAATTATAGCATGAGGGAGTTCAAGAGATTGACTTCGAAAAATGCTAAATTCAATGCTGATAAGGAGTTTATGAGATTATTGAAAATTAATCCTAAATTTGATATCGATAGACCCAAAAAACGTCCAAGAGACGGAAACATGAAGGAGTTTAAGAGAGTATTGAAAATTAATCCTAAATTTAATATCGATAAACCCAAAAAACGTCCAATAGACGGAAACATGAAGGAGTTTAAGAGATTATTGAAAATTAATATCGATAAAGCCAAAAAACGTCCAAGAGACGGAAACAAACGTCCAAGAGACGGAAACATGAAAGAGTTTAAGAGATTATTGAAAATTAATCCTAAATTTAATATCGATAAACCCAAAAAACGTGTAGTAGACAGAAACATGAGGGAGTTTAAGAGATTATTGAAAGTTAATCCTAAATTTAATCGCGATAGACCTAAAAAACGTAACAAGAGAATACCCTGGAAAGATGCTCAATTTAATCTTGATATAGTTTCTAATACACCCAAGAATAAAATTCTTGATAAACCCATCAGAGACTGTTTTAATGAATTCAAGCGTGATGGAGCATCTTATTGTTGGTCAACATTTCGAATTGATGGTGTTGTTGACGCTACCATGAATGATGAAAAAGCAGCAGTGATAATTTCACGTCTTGGGGAAAAAAGTCATTTTTTCCGAATAAAATTCCTTATCCGTGAGGATGGAAAATGGATTATTAGGGATAAATTTGAACCTATCTTGAAGGGCAAAAAAACTATCACCGTGAATCAGGATTCAAAACCAGGAATTTTGACTGGAATTGATAAACCCTACTACGAAAGATCTTATCCTGTCACAGCAGTTGTTTACGGGATATATCCACTCAATGAAAAACCTGATATTTCAAAACTAGCACCCATGAAATATTCGACAGGGCTTAATTGTGTAGCAGAACGAATAATGGAACACTTCACAAATGCGTCCCGGGGAAATAAACTAACTGATCTAAGACGAAAAAAAATAACCGAGTGGGAATTAACGGTAAAAGAGCATTGGGCAACAATTCAGGATATAATTAAATTAGAAACATCATTGAGATTTCCAATATCGGTAAGGACAATCACCGCTGAAGTATTAAAAGAACCGAAATATCAATCAAAAAAAGGAAACCCAATTGAAATTATTGATCATAACAAACACGCGTGGTCATCTGCAGTAACAATATTCCCACGGGATAGAACCGTAAAATATATCCCCCAAACCGAAGAGTTTTTTTCAGAGCAGAAATTATTTGATGCTATTTACCATTTGAGTCAAAACGATCCCGTGTCAATGTGGCTATTTCATAGTACTTCAGACGAAGAATGTAGATTTGATCAGTTTGTAAGGCCCAACGGAGAATTGTACCGTACTGAAGAACTGCATAATCAAATGAAACAACTAGCTAGTGAGTTTTCTGGGGAGGGGGAAGACAACGATCAATTATTAGCAAACTGTTTTACACTACCATCAATTGCAGCACATTTTGCTAGAAAGAAAAACGCGTGGAAACCAACCCGAAGTGAGTTTTTATCAGATGTCAAATTATCCTGTCTTGAATACAGCCATGGAGGATTATGGAATACAAAATACGACCTTGAAACCGTTATTTCAGTTGATATGATTGCGTGTTATCCAGGAAGTTTTCTTGGGTATGGAGAATGCGAGAAATATTTCAAACGGTTTGGACACCCGACACACGAAATGACCCGTGTTGCTATTAATGGACCACTGCCTGATTTTGATTTAACCGGATTCGCTTGTGTGGTATCATTTGAAATGGCTGAAGGACTTCATCCGTGTAGTTATCTTTGGATTGGTAAACACATGTCTGAAAAACACTGGATGCCAATAGTGTTATTACGGTATATGCTTGATTGTAAAATGTTAAAATCATTAATTGTCAGTGAAGCAATTATATCCTATCGAGCACAGAAATCAGTGTGGTTACCCCAACCTGATCTAGAAAAAATAATTAGCGAAGAGCGAAAACTGTTTCCTGATTTTAATGAACAACAAATCATGGATTGGTCCAAACAGTTATTTGAAATCAGAAACAATGAAGCAAAAAATCTCAGTAGAAGAATAATCGGTAAATTTACCCAAGGTGGCAAATACGACAATACGAGATATTCTTCACGATTGATTATAGACAATGCTGAATACGATTTTGTAATCGCGGATTTAACGAATAAAGGCCTATATGTCAATCGTAAGGATGCATTTATGTCCGATGGAACCAAATTGGGTACAATTGTGACTTACAATGATGGATGCAATCCGCAGTACACACATTTGAGAGCTTCTATGCTTGGTTATGCTTCTATCAATTTATTTTCAATGATCAATAAATTTCCTAACACCGCAGTTAGAGTTGCCACTGATTCATTTTACATAAATAGCAAAATGGCTGATTTTAAGGCTACTGGCAACGAGAATTGGTGGTCATGGAGAATTAAGAAAGAAATGATTCATGATTATATTCAATCAGCAGATGTTACCATTGAAAATAATTATCGGAATCTCAAAGAGATTCAATCAGAATTTTCTAGTGCACCACCGATTTCTGATCCAATATGCCGGTATAAAACAGTTTATTTAAACGGTTGTGGTGGGTCAGGAAAAACAACCCGGGCAATTGAGTTATATCGTAGAAACGCTAGCGTTTCAAAATCAAATATGATTGTGCTAACACCGACTCACAGACTTGCAAGAGAAATGATACAGAGAGGGGTAAATGCCTGTACCTATCACAGCTTTTTCCGATGGAAGGGAGATAAATGGACTCCTGAGGGTATGGGAGAGAAATTTATTCCTGAAATTATCATTTGGGATGAAATAGACACAGTGTCAGAAGATGTATTAAAAATATTTCTTGAGTGGTTGTTATTGAAAAATACAAAAATCGTCATGTGCGGTGATCACGGCCAACCACCACCATTTGTCGGCGCATCCCCCTATGAATGGCTAAAGGGTTTTGTAGACTATTATGAAGAAATTGATACCGATCATAGATCACATGATAATGAATTAAAAGAATTTAAGAAACTAATTAGATTACAACCGGATAAAATCCAGTGTGAAATAGCGCGTGAAATAATTTCAGAAACTCCAATGAATGAGTTTTGGGAAGCATGGAGACCAAATGATTTGATAATTGCAAGTAGAAAAATAGTCAGAGACACACTTCAGATGAAGTTATTTGAATTGCATAAACAAAAATTTGCAACACTTCCAGTGCCTCTTTGTTATAGGCCATCGGATACACGAAAACAGAACATTGAAGTTGATATTCAAGGCCCAAAATCCGAAGGATTTCAAAAACAAATTCTGGTATTAAATGATATTGTGCTGGTTGATATCAATGTCGTTGAAGATGCATTGCGTGCTAATAAATCCCCGTGGACGCTAGGATACGCAGCAACAATACATTCTTCACAGGGATTGACTATATCGGATACAGTTGTTTGGATGGTAGATAATCGCATCGAATGGTCGAATTTAGTCTATCTTTCAGTATCCAGAGTACGAAAAATAAATCAACTTCGAAGAATTGTCGTTGGCGAAGCCAGTGACGATAATGACACCACAATGGATGATATTGATGTTAAAATTATTGATAAAAAACTTTCCGGTTACAAACAACAAGACAAAAAAAAAAAACAACGAGAATGAGATATTGATGCTAAATTAATAATCACTTTGAAGAAAAAACAGAATAATCACTGCGCAAGTTGCAATTGTATAATGCGTTGGCAGTATTCGGATAAAGATCCTCGCCAATTTACCGTAGACAGAAAAAATAACAATCTCGGTCACATCAGAAATAATGTGATGTTAACTTGTCTTGAGTGCAATAGACGCAACGGTGCTAGTTAAGACCATGCGGTGGCAATTGAGTATCCTCGGGTATCACTTGCAGTTGTTGTCTAGTAAATCCAAGTTGAGGGGCAGTTTAATCCAGTTTATAGATTGGAGGTCTACCCGTAGATCGTGTTATACTAGATATCTTGTGTGCAGTAACACTCCAAATAGGATCAGTAGCCCTTTTTCTGCCACCTTCAAGCTCTCCTGGTTCGTATAAATACCTCACAGTGATATTACTACCAAGAATTGGTTTTTTGAAATCTTTTTGAATTTCCATTTCAGGTATTGACTTCTTTTTAATCGCGTTGATAGGTTTCATGTTGATTGTTCTAGTAATCTCATTAGTCAGTGCAGTAATCACAGCTGATAATCTTTTAACCCATTCACGGGATCTTTTTTCTTGGATGAATTCTTTTGCTTATTGATATCCAAATAACCGCTCAGCAAGGGTTTTATTAAACCGTTCTACAATTGCCTGATCACGATGTAGCGCAGCATGTCCTCGTCTGATAGTGACATTATGATTTTTCATTATTGATAACACTGCACCCTGAAATTCCTTGCCAGGATCAATTTGTAATAGATTTGGCCAGTGCAGAGTACCTCGTCGATAAATCCTTTCAAATGCAGAAGCCACTTCAGGTGATGATTTTGTTTTTAACGGCTCTGCTTCTTTGTATCGACTTGCAATATCAACTACGGTTAAAGCGTATTTGTAACCGTTATCATGTGGCAGAAATAATATATCAGCCTGATGAACTTCATTAGGAAAGGTCACATCAAAATGCGAGAATTGAATTTGTTTAGGCGGTGGTAGAAAAAATTTGCCATAGTGCCTGTTTAGATAACCAATCCGCCGCAGTGGTTTTTTTCACATTTGCAGCGCTAGCGAGTTTATGGACTGCTGATTTGCCCCTCCAGTATCCTCTTGGGGAATAATAAATAGATTCCATGTTGTTATTAATTACCAGCACCTAACATCAATTTGCTTTTCATAGCCGAATTTATCAAAAATGAAGCCAATTTTTCTTTGAATAATTTATCAGGAATAGCATTTAACGCATGAATTAATTTCACATCTGCTAGATGCCTGTGTTGCAAATTGCTGCTTTTATAAGCAACATCATGAAGGTGACAGGCCTTATCAATGGCGTTTATTGGTTCTTCACCGGGTCGGGGCTGATTTTGATCATTGAGTCTGATATCAATTCTTGTTCCCGGTCCACAATAACTATACCCTGGAAGGTGTTTTTCTCCGGGGTATTTTGCCCATGGGGTTCCAGGGAGTTTTGCTAATTTGGCAGCGATATCACCTTCTCGTTTTTTTTTAAAGGTTCCTTGGGTTTAGAAACAAATCTAAATTTCTTTGTACTACATTGTACGCATTTACCAGAAAGCGCTGATCGGTTATTTTTTTTGTTGTAATCGTCGTCAAGTCATCTGTGCCAGTACGTTTTTTACACTTCACACAATATAGATCCATAATTTATGTATAGAGATATGAATATAATTGATTTTTCAGCGACTAAAACAAGAGAACCAGTTAAGCATCATGCAGCGCTACCAAACTCTATCCGCGCAATTATAATCGGACCATCTGGATCCGGTAAAACGCAATTGCTGCTCAATTTAATAATGAGATGGATGAAGTGGGATAAGTTGTATTTAATTGCCCCTAGCGTAGATGATCAACGATGCTATGAAGTGCTAAAAGATTTTAATGAAAACGCTTCAACGATTGCCGGCGAGGATGTTATTGAATTTATAACCGATATTGACGAGGCACCATCAGTAGAAGACCTCGATGGAAGTATCCACAATTTGGTTGTATACGACGATGTAATGTTAGATAAACAAAAAAACCCAGCTAGAATATTTTCCCGAGGCAGGCACAAAAACACGGACGTGATCTATGTCACTCAACGCTACACTCAGATTCCAAAAACGATCAGAGATAATTGTAATATTCTTGCTGTATTCAACGGCGTTGATACACTAACGCTACGAAATATTTGGCAAACATGGTGTTCTGATATGGACTTCAATCAATTTCGAAATTTCTTTAGTCATGCTCAGTCTGCCCCACACGGATTTATAACAATAAATTTACATGACCCTCGGACACGATATCGTATCGGACTGGATAAAATATTCGGTTGAAGACAAATGGAGGCTTAGTCATTTTTTTGATTTCATTGATTTCATTGATTTTTCATTATTATTTTTGCCTGATTTCATTATTATTTTTTCCCTGATCATTGATTTTTTTGCCTGATTTCAAAATTTTAAGCCTGATTTCAGTGAAAACTTGTTTAAAAATGTTGTCCGGCTCACCCTCTCTGCTGCTCCGCGACGCCTCCATTTTCACGTAGTTGTTGTTGTTGCCGCGTCGTTAATAAAAATCGTTCATTTCCGTTCTCAGATATTACAATTTTGAAACCCTCAGCGATGTTTTTTCTGAAACATTCGCGGATAGCGTCGTATAGTTTAACCTTGTCCGAGATGGATACTTTAGCTTGATGGTACATTATTTAATAACTCAGCTTTTAATTGTGATAGTTTCACATTTGAAAACTCAGTTCACAAACAATATATGGTACGTGAATCGCTTACAACTAGATTAGCCCGAGAGCGGCTAGCAGCAATTAAAAACTTTATACCGGTTCGAGACAGAGTTCGCGAGAAACTTCAACAACGACAACAAGCGCAGACTGACTTTTCTGTGTCAAGTGAACAACTGTTCGCCCCGGTAACTAAGGCGACCAGCGATGTGAAAACAGCAACTGAACGAGCAATATACGGAGATATTCCTGAGGAAGGCAAGCGACGAGAAGTGCCCGTTCTTGGTGTGCTTGAAAAAATTGCAGCGGAAACTGAAAAGAGATCAGCGTTGTTACAAAAAAACCACCTGGTCCGAAAAAGACCAATGATAAAAAAGTAGATGAATTACGAGCGCGATTTAACGAAGAAGGGTTAGCAACAATTGATAAGACTGACCCTACAGAGTTTCCTGCACTTGTTGTTACGACGTATGAAAACAGAAAAAAATGTTAAAACCAGAACAGCACAAGTATGTAAGAGGTATACAACATTGGGCTGATATATTTTACAAAATTAAAACTGAAAAAAGTCAAATTAAGACAGATAGTGCATCATACATTGAATATTTCAATGCGGTGGGTATAGTGTATAAACAATATGAAGAACAAAAATCACAAAGAAAACCACAAAGACTGCAGCGGAGGCGACAACAACCTGCAAATTAAAATATCCTTTTCACCCGCTAAACAAGAAGAATCTCAACAACAACTACCACCCCAAGCTTCGCTTGGACCTTCGCCTGGACCATCTGATCGAGATGATGATGATCCTTTTAGTTATTTACAAAAAACGGATTTAGAAAAACTGGAGGAAGCACTTGATTATAGTAGTGGGGAGGGATTTTCTAAATCTCAGAAATCGCCAGTAATTTCAGGTAGTGGTCTAGTTACTTGTCCCGGTAACATTCTCAGTGATATATCACGGTTAGAGGTTCTCATCGGAGGGAAGCGAGCCGGAAACAACTCTCCGGAAATAATTAATGAAGCAGCTGATATCTGCATACGATTACTTGCCGGCGGTATCATGGACATTAATGTATATCGAGAACTCATTGCTGAATTAGTTGAAAATCACAAAGACGCTCATGGTTATTACAGCGATTAATCACTAATTGAAAAACTACTAGTTTTATAACAAGATGATTATACACTACAACCATGATAAACCCGTAAGCGTCTACGTGGTGAACTCACGATTGCCTGTTTATAGAGCATATTACGGAGATGGTTTCGGCAATACCATTGCGGGGCTATTTACATGAATGGCCCCAAAAGTGGCGCCATTAGCTAAACAATTATCAATGAAGGCCATTGATGTAATTCGTGATAAGGGAATCAGCAAAATCGGAGATTTCATTGGAAATCTTGCCGGAAAGGCATTTTCTGCTGCGAAAGATAAAATAGCATCATTGGTGCGAAAGATACCAGGAATGACTAAGTCGGTAGTGAAACCACTAGTGCTGCCATCTACAACAATGATGCCCGCAAAAATCAGCAAAGCAATAAATAGCGCAGTGGAAGAAAAATTAGCGTCGTTGGCGAACAGTAACCAAGATGATATCGCAAACATGATAGCAGGAAGTGGTTTAAAACGAAAAAGAAATTCGAAGAATTTTCAACGATGATGATTACAAAGAGTTAAAACGCTAGCGTTTCCAATTGAAAATACTAGTATTTTAATAAAATGTTTAAACGAACAGCTGATCCCGCGTTTGATATGGAAGCCCCAGTACCCAAGGACAATTCCGTCCGCGATTATCAATTTTATTCCTATCATGTAATACAAGCAGATATTCGATCGCGAATCGAACGTCAAGTCCATGATACCAGCAAATACTTTTTGCCGTGTGAAGCGTTTATCGAAGTAGAAGGAGAACTTGTACGACTTACTGATACTTCTGCTGTACCCGCACCGTATCCAGATGGCACCAAAGTTGGCTTAGTCAATAATAGTATCATGGCGCTATTTGAATCAGCGAGATATCTCATTGACGGAAAAGAGATTGAGTCTATAGAACGCGATGTTGATGTGGCTACAACAATAATTGGGTTAGCAAGATACTCTGACGATTATATAAGATCAGCAGGTCCGTCTATGATGTTTGCAAAAGATAATAAAAACACTGCTGGACCCACTCAATTTATTGTACGACGACCAAATGATCGTGCTGGTCCCCCCCCCCCCCGCCCCGGCTGCTATCGAGGATATGATTATAAATACTGATCCCCAGTACAATCTAGGAGCTGCAACACGAATAGCAATGTTGGCAGGACAGCGTAAATCGTTTTCATGTGCGATTCCGTTGCATCATTTATTTGGATTCTGCAGAAATGTACGAAAAGTTATTTATGGAGCGAAGCATACAGTAGTACTCATGCGAAAGGGTAGTGACAATGATGCAATCTGGAGAATTCCAGCGGATCCTGCAAATCCAGATGCTGACGCTGGTAAAGTCAAATTAACTAAATTGGTCTTGTGGATGCCAGTAATGACCCCATCAATTACCACGGAAGAGCGGCTACTTTCATTTATGGACACAGGTGGCAAATCATTGCTAAGTTGGCTAACAACAACAACGGATGTTAAGCAGTCAAACATCAATGGTACATTTACATGGAACTTGGCATCACAACAAGGCGTTTCAGCTCCACGTCATATATTTATCGCGTTGCAGGATATGACAAGAGTGGAATCACAATTGCATAGTCATATGGTATTTGATCAATTAGGAGTTACTGAGGTCTCGTTGAGAATAAATGGCCAGCAGGAACCATCCGAAGACATACAACTTAATTTCGGTCAAAACCATATTGCGCGTGTGTACCATCGTATGCTGTCATATATGAGCCGTGATCAAAATGTTGATACTGGTTTGCAAATATCGCAACATGATTTTAAGAACTTGTATCCGATCTACTACTTTTCGCTGGAACATCTTGATTTAACAAGGCAATCCGTCGTTGATATACACTTCAGAGCCAATGTCCTTCGTGGCGCTATTGCTAATTATAGAGCGGTTGCTGTTATTCTCAGCGACAAATCAATGTTGTTAGAAGGGGTTGGCGGACGAATGAGACTTCTTGATGCACCAGTGGAAAATATGTAAATGAAACTTGAAGAGTTTCCAATTAGATCAATTGAAAGCATAAATGTGTTTTACAATAAAATGCCATATAGTGTTATTAGTGTCAAGCTGACTGATGGTCAGGTCAAGAAATTGCGATCAAAATCCGCTAAAGAATGTGGAACCACAATAACGTTGAAACCAGCGCAGATGTCCGGCGGTACACATAAAATATCATTGACGGATCGTCAAATAAAACATTTCAATGATGCGCTAAAGAAACGGCGAGGGGTTCAAATTGTATTTTTAAAGGCTGCAATCGCGAACATGATAAAATCAGGTGGTATATTTCCATTGTTAGCCGCAATACCAGCATTGATTGCAGCGGCTGCCCCAGCAGTGGCGAAAGTGGCAGCGTTGGGGGCCGTTGGGATCGCGGCAGGGATAGCGTTGAAAAAGGCAACTGGGAAAGGATATAAAAAAAGGGAAAGGGTCTAAGACTACCAGGAACCCCGTATTCATGGTACAGCGGGAGATCCGTTCACGGATCGGGTCTAAGACTACCAGGAACGGTTTATTAGTTGAAAGCCCAATTCTCCCTATGTCCAATTTTGATTTAATTGATGCTGCTAAAAAACTAGCGATAAAAAACTTCAGAGGGGTTTTTATGAGAGATCAATTACCGAGAAAACCTAAACGCGTTGAAACCGGTATCATCAATCTTGATAACAGTAACGGATCGGGAACTCACTGGGTTGCATACGCGATTGATACACGTGGGATTGTTTATTTCGATTCATATGGGTTAGCCCCACCGAGCGAGTTTATGCGGTATATAAATTCAAAGAATCAATCAATTCCGATTTTTTATTCCACGCTGCCAACACAACAATTAAATGATCCACCGATATGTGGCCGTGAGGTATTAAATGTCTTCGCGGAGATTTCATCGTCACAGAAACCACCTCATTTGGTTGTAAACGAATACACGAGTGGGAAATTGCAGGGTAATTTTAGAGAATCAATAAATTGAAAATACAAGTTGCGCTAACAATAATGATTAATATCTGGGGACGATCTCTGTCAATGTAGAAACCATCTGCGGGTTCTATCGAGGATGTAAAAAAATAATTAAAGATGAAATTGCTGAGACGTTAAATTTAGTAAGTGTTGGCCCGAACGAAATAGTTGTAATTCAAGATCGCCAGGGTAAATTGAAATCCAGTGATGTGTCATTGGATGACATTTTAAAACGACAACACGACGCCGCTGAAAACTCTATTGCGCTGTATTCCAGCGGTGGACGACTTAAACCAGGCGCACTTGTGTCTACGATCACCGACGCGATTGCCGCCCACGGCCGTGAGCTGGATGATCATCTTCGGGGTTATAATGCTTTTCGAAGAAATATCGTTGGTAAGTTCTTTGGAGCCCCACCTGTGGTTAGTATGTCTCTCGCTGTCATCAATGACCTTCTGACGCTATTCTTTTATAACACGAGCACGAATAAAATAATGAGTCTTGACGAAATCAAGGCAAAATATCTCGACATCGTCAATGATCTTCTTAAACTAAAAGATTTCGAGACGGTACAAAAACCCATCATTAACGCCTTGAAAGAGTTTTTTGGAATCCCGCTTAACGCGGTTATATCTCTCGCGGAAATTAAACGCGCGCTTGACGAACAAAAACCCATCAGTGAAATGGCTAAAACTTTCTTTAAGGGCTCTGAAAGTTACAATATCACTACGACATACGATAGACTCAACGGGCATTATCTATTCCAAGAAGGTTTGAAAATCAACCTCCTTTTGGTTACATTTTTTGGTAACCGCGATGGAAAGATAATGAAACATGACACCGTCAGAAAACTTATCGACATCATTGACGATATTAATGCGCTACAAAAACCCACCAACGACGTCATTGCTAAGTTCTTTGGAACCCCACTCAACGCGGTTATATCTCTCGCGGAAATCAAGCGTGTGCTTGATAAACAAAAATCAACCAACGACGTCATCGATAAGTTCTTTGGAACCCCACTCAACGCGGCTATATCTCTCGCGGAAATCAGCGAGGACATCAAAAAGGTAAAAATTTCGAATTCAGACAACGTTATAAATATCGTGTATACGGTCGATTATGGGAGCTTTGATTGGATAAAAAACTCGAATACTAAATTGGAAGTCAATCTCAAAGGGGAGGATATCTCTGGTATCTACAGGATGACGTTAGTCTCTAACAAGCAATTTAACATCATCGTGAGCGGTAAAACCTACGTTGGTGGCACCGCGACAGTACTTATCGAGGGTGAAAAAGAAACTTTCGATATCACTGCCGTTGATGATACTATTAGAAGAAATATACACTGGTGTTTAGAATACGTAGGACCAGCAAACACCCTGATCTACTACCCGGAAGAGGAAAATAATTGAAAACACTAGCGGGTTTAAAATGACAACAATGATGAAATCGTCACCAACAACAACAACAACAACAACAACAACAATGAAATCATCGCCGGCAAAGACATCAACAAAGTCATTGACGACGCCAACAACAACAACAACAACACCAATGAAATCATCGCCAGTGACAAAGTCACCGTCATCGCATCAATATCGATACGACACCGTAAAAGAATTTTCCGCAAACTTAGCGTCGCTTTCTGAGCGCTATCGTGAAAAAAAAAAAAATACCGTAGAAGAATTACCGCCATCGATGTAACTGTGTACTCGATATCCGGTGTGATGGCCAGCGCGGGAGTTGTTTTGTCGACGGTGGTCATGATCGCGCCAATTGCAGTTCCAATTGCGATCTCCGCGGCAACAATAATTGCGGCAGTCGCCACCGCGATAACTAAAAAGTTATCATCGTGTTCTCAGAAAAAACTCAGTGATTATACAGCTCGGTATCGGGTGGTATTTGACGCATACTCGAAATTATCCGAATTGATCTCACACGCGATTGATAATTCGTTCATATCCGTTGTTGAATTTTCCGCGATGACCCAGTTGTATAATGCCGCAATGTTAAAATTGGAAATTGAAGACAGCGTTAATAATAATGTCACTACAATTCAACGAATTGCAACTGCTTCAACGAATCGCGGAGAATACCACTCCGATACGAACAAGCATGATATCAATAACATCAACAAACCCCGAATTTAGTGTGAACTTCCCTTCTCCGATTCCAGTTCGTGAGATCGCGCTGGCAAAATTACGAGTATATCATAGCTGGCCTAATATCAGATCTGTTGCATTTGGTGGTCAGCAACCCAATAACGCACTGGTGTTCTCGTATAAGAATAAACCCGATGATACTCCAGAGTGGGAAACTGTTTCGTTACCAACTGGGTCGTACCAAATTGAGCAAATCGATGCTGAAATTCAGCGTAGAATAAAATCAATTACTGGAAATGAATCAAGCATAGCTATTAAACCTCATGAACCGACGCTCTCGTCGTCGATCGAAATAACCACAGAGGGATACGCTGTAGATATATATCACAGCTCGTTAAGAATAGTGTTAGGATGGCCTGAAAAACCACCGGAAAAATCCACCGCCGACTTAACCACGGACGTACAATCATATCATGAAATCAATCCCAGTTATCGAGATAATTTATCTGATATAAGAAAAGGAAAAATCGCCGATAGATTTATATTTACCAACAAAGACACATTGCAATGGGATTTTATCATTAAAAGAACAACCGACTCATCTGTTACTATTTCATTTACGCTAAGTGACGTCATTGATTATTTTAAGGAAATTAATCAATTATATAACACACAACTAGAACAACTACAGCAAACAAAATCGCGAAAACACATTGAAATAATAAATCAGCTTGTATCTGACATGGAATATATCAATGAACTAATTATTAAAACAATAACTAATGACAACAGCGACAGTAAACAACAATTCCTAACCAGTTACAAGACCACAGAAGACAATCTACGTAATTTTAAGCTTCCCGGGTACAAAGCTGAAAGACTGAAAGAACATACTGGTGATGTTATCAAGACATTACAATTACAAGATTCAACTACACTCCTTAAATATAATAATGACCCAGATGGCGGAGGTAGGCATATTGCCCCGCACAATGTAAATATTTCAGCGGTGATTGCGCTTAATTTAGTATGTGATGCAATCGAAGGAAGCTGTCAAATTAATCTAGAGCAATCAAATCAAGCTCAGCAGGGATATATTCTTTATTCGTTTGCACCAACAGCTCCTCCAGGATTCCTAATTATTGAAAACCCAATTAATCCTGTCTACATGCGATGCCATAATAATTCGCTAACAAGAATTAATTTCCGACTCACTGACCAGTCAAATAATTTGATTGATCTACAAGATAAGGTGTTAGCGATTAGTCTGTTTGTAAGGTCCTAAAGACTCGATCAAATATTTGGTTGAACTCGTAAAAGAATTATTAACCCAGAACTGAAAGTTCCAGCAGCAAAGAGGGTGAATGACAAGGACGTTGGCGTATATAAGGAAATCTTATTTTATCGAATAGACGCCATTTTTTTTACTATTTGGTGGAAGCCTCAGATTTCCGAATCGACGCTCGGAAAATTGTAGGATTCACCCTCTCTGCTGCTAATTAGTATATTTTATATAAAGGTAGGAATAATTTAAGTTGAATTACTTAGGGAACAAAGGCTAAAAGGACATAACAGGAAAAATCAAGAATACAACATGTGTAGCAAGAGACATGAATAAAACTAAATTTTCACAATACAATCAATATTCACGCATAATCATCATTCATTGGCTATGCAAATAACTGACAAGTCTTTGTATTGTAAATGTGAGCCATACACGGAGAACGCAAGTTGCATTTTATCAAAGACAAAATCTTATCTGAACCCTAAAATGCAACTATTTTAACCACATTAACGATATTTACGTATATCAAACTCTTGAAGAGACTCGATCATCACATATAATGCAATGCCGGGGATGACCCTGGAGCTGTTGATAACTTGTCACAATCTTGACATACTTGGATGTCGATATTTGTATCTAAATCGAGACCAGAGTGAAGTATAACTCTTGAATATAATAGCTCTTAGCCCTCAGAATGTTGCCCTCTACACCCCGATATCCTCATAGTGCTTTAAATGTGAACCGTTTATGTGAAACAACCTTGTAGCAAAATAACACTTGAATGAGTGGTATAACAGAGCAGGCGTAAGAACGATATGACGTTTTACCAATTTTTGGCATTATACCAATAAATGCATCACCTGTCCATATAATTACTGATATTATTTTTTGAATTTTAATAGGGGAACAGGTATGACAATGCTTTAAAATCGACGTAAACCAGGAATAAGACAACGAAGAAACGATATAATCAATCCATCAAATGTTTGAAATTTCAGCGATACAACGTGGTAGTATAGCCGGACGAGAGCTATAAAGTATTCACCTAGGTTATTTATACAAATGTAATGTTATTAAATTCGTAACATGTATAATTACCATTTAGAGTATCAAAAATATTCTTTAATTAGATCGTGTTCTTTAAATTAGAACAAACAGTTGTCATCCAGAAGTAGTGACCTATTATTAGTATAATATGCTCACTTCATGTGCAGGCAATGTAGATATGCATGATTTTGTACACGAAATTATCTTTATTAACATTTATATCTATATAGGATTTTAAGAGCTTAATGAAATATGGTAGTATATGTATTCTTCAACAACTGGGCCTGTTGTGCATTGGTATGAGAACAGATAGTTCAGATGCTGAGAAGATGGTACCAGACCGAGGGAACTTGGAGTACTTCTCAGAATAACGTACATTCATTTGTATACTTGAAACAGAACAAGCTTTCGACTCTTCCTGATCATTACTGTTACAAACATCAAAATCACCAACAATGTCGGCACAAAATAACATCATCATTTTACTAATATAGTCTTAAAATACTAATTCAATAAATGTTCAATTTATTGATTTGTTAGTCGTCAGTCTTGACATGACAATGGTTTTTGTTTGGAAGAAATACTTGACTCTTTTAACTACAAAATTCATGCGTAGTAGCCTTTGGAAGCACGTTGTTACTTGTTTTAGTACAAGTCGTAAATGTTAATTGAAACTCACAAGAATGTAGAAAGTGTTATGGTCGACACGTGTTGGTTGGCTGAATTGGTGTTTGGTAATGTACAAATATATTATACCATTAACCCGCTACATGGTTAATCAAATGAGTGAATGTAATGCACATGAGCATGACGATCTATAGTAGTTAAAATATTGATTTATTTTGGGCTAATAAAACGATTCAAAGATCTTGTGATAAATTGTACTCAGTCTTAAATGACTAACCAAATTAGTTTTAATTTTTTAGACTAAAGCTTACCTGTCCACGTGACTTAGGAACAGCTTTTTGATTTCCCATTGACCACTTCTCCCCATCGGTTATCTCAGGTTATCTCCGTTTTCTGATAAGGACACCATTTAATAATCAAACAAACATACAAATATACGCTGCAGTTTAGTGCTCATGTGGCTTCGGTTTCGTTAAAGGGTCACACAATTAGTCATAAGATCTCAGGATATTGATCTTTTTCCTTACCACTTACCACATTGTTTAATAGCAGCATAAAAATGACATATACAGAAACTGACCAGTAAATGTGTAAGCTAAATTATTATTTCTTTTTGTGATCAAAATCACTATCAAGTTCTCCACTTGCCATAGCTCTAGTAACTGCACAAGCAGAATATATAACAGGGATCTCAGTTGTTTGCAATAGGATCAACTTTCCGCTCAAAACCAGGTTTGTCGGTTATGAGAGGAATAGCCACAATCTTGTCTTGATATAGGTAATGTCCTAGTAAGAAATGAATACTCTGAATTGGTACATAAAACGCCGCTCCTACAGTTATTGGTCCTGAGAATAAGTCTAAATATGAATTATCACAATGGAAATAAATATTAACACTTTTACTATAGAAGAAACTCCAGTTCATCCTAATATTTCAATAAGAATTTGCTTGGCAAAATCACCTATCGACATGATTAGTTCATATTTTTGACCAGCCTTATCAGAGATATGATTTTTAAATGTTGTGCTAGACTGTGTTTTTAGACGTTCTTGCATGAGATTGTTCATTTTGTAATCGTTAAAGACGAATTAAACGTTGTTCGCCAAGTACCAGCCAGCATCTGTATTAGCAACATTTGCTACTTGTGCGACCTTTTTCTCATCAAAGTAGGTCAAAATGTCACTATGGAGTGTTTTTGGTGTTCATAATGTTTATCAACGTTAATGGCTGTGCACCAGCTATCACATAGTTGTTATGTTTCTCATGTAAATTCAAAATTGGTTAGCCACATTCATTTCTTCAATTCTGATACCTTTAGATGATATGACCCAAGTACCAACTCATAACTCTTCAAGATACAGTCATTTTTCGAAACATGATTAACAACATTTGTACAGAAAGTGAAGTGTAGATTTAACGAGCTTTGCCAATATGTATACTTTATAATCATAAATTGCAACGTTTCCACGACCATCGTCAGTATTCAGCAATTTTCCTAAAATATGGAAACTAAATATCGACTTTTCTTTTACAAAACTGAAAGTACTGGATTAATAGTATTATAACATCAATAACTTGAACTTGTGTAAAGTGTAAAAGGGGACGGTGCTTTCTGCCTGGAAGTTGTAATTCTTTTAATTTAATTAGCAATTCACTTTCTGCTTTCTCTCTGTTACATTTATATTTGTATTCCTTTATCTCCTATCTGCATTTATATTTATCTTTTAACTTTCTTCATTTACATTTCTCTTCCTTCTTTCTTTCTTTGCAATTGCATTTCTCATCGTTGTTTTTCATTAACGTTTCCATCCTTTCCCTTGTGAACTCTGATTCCATATTGTCGTAACTGTAATTCGGTAACTTTCGGCCCAAACCAAATAAACGCTTACCAATGTAACCCAAGGGACCTTTACTAAGAATACCATTTGCCATTATCTGAGGAACCAAGATATTATTTATCCCTTGCTTCGTCATAATGTCTTGAAAGCTCACTCGTGCCATTCCCGAGTAATATCTAAAACATAGTTCTCCACTTTTGATGATATGGTGAAAGCTTGCTGGTTGTGACTAAATATTTCTTAAAACAGCGAAATTATAATACCGGGAGTAATAATATTCCAATAACGGGGAAAAATAATATTCCAAACCAAAGCAAATTAAAATTTAATCTTTTGAATGGTTTATACAAATTCGTATCACTGAAAAGAGACCAAAATTTTCTTGTTACAAATCTAGTCTTAAAATTACTAATAGCACAGTTTTGTAACATTCAATAACCTATTTATCAAAATAAAACAAAGTGAATGTTTATAATAACGTACAGTATTACGAATTAAATCTAGAATACTCGTAAAACTCACATCAGATGGTCACAATTACTGGGGTTTCAAAATTAATTCCATTATTGTCCCGAAACAATTTCAATTTATTGTTTTTTCCCCATAGTCTATAAACATTTGATATGTTGCTAGGCTTGATTTATCGCAATTATATAATGTAAAATTCTTTAAATAAATTCAAAGTAAGTCTAACAAATTAACTTATTTATAATATTTACGTAGAGCCTGTTATTCATAGAACTAAATTGTGCAAGTAACAGTTATTTCAAGTGCACTAGTTCCAGCAAGAGACCACATGTGTCATGGGTTTATTAAGATAAATGCAATAAAATGACAACGAACAGAGTAAAACAAATTTTAAACTATACAGAACCCTTTTAACTCTAAATGAATCAATGTCAGTGAAAATACAAAACTGAGACGATACAAACGAACGCAAACATATCGTTTAGGCTACAAATTTGTATATCATTATTTCTGCAGGAATAAATGCTTGAGATATTTTGTTTCAACTAGTTTACTTCAGTCTGATTTTGGTGTTGAGACAGAATACCACACAGTCTGGACACATCACTGTCAACGCCTCTAACAGGCATACTACATTACGACTGTCAGTTGGTAACTTTCTCTTCTGAAACCACTTGGTCTTGGATCAATCCTGTCTACAACCATACAATGCCCCCTCTTTGTGCTTCATATACGTTTGTAGCTAGTTTTTGCAATGCATAAGATTTTTCTTGTCTTTCCTCTTCTGCAAAAATATGTCAGCTACGACTACGTGGTTTTAGTATTCGGATGGGTAGTAGTTTCCGTCCAGACAACATACTGGTGCATTCCGCTGCTATGTATTAAACTGAACAAGTTTCCAACAAATCTGGAACTTCCATAAATAGGTAAATATTATTATTTCCTAGCACGCTAGAATGGTGCCACCTAATTTTCTATACAGTTTCTATATTTGTTTTGCATCGGCACCGATCCTGTTCTTTCTTAGGTACCGATCTTGCTCTTTCTTAGGTACCGATACAGCTTTGCACTGCTGTTTTACTCTGGTCGAAACAGGATTTTATGGATGAGAAATGCACGTGGGTGATATGAAAGTGCCTTGCCGTACTCCGACTGTTGTCTGGAATCAGTCCCCCATAGAACCTTGAGCAATTTATGCACTTTGTAGTCTCTTTGCGTACAGCTGCTTGATGGTATTGGTCAACGTTTGACCCATGTTGTACTTCTTTTTCATTGTGACCCACAATGCTTCAAATCACACTCTGTCACAAGCTGTTTTCAATTCTATGAACACATGATACATGTCTTGTTGATGTTGCGAGTAATTTTTCACACATATCCCTGAGATTGAATATTTGCTATGTTGCGCTTCATCCATTCTGGAACCGTAACTGTTCTTCAGCGATTATTTATTATGTTTGTAGTTTCAGTCTGTGCAAGATAATCTACAGCGTGATCTTACTAACATGGCTGATCAAACTGATAGTTCTGTAATTTTGGTACAGTTGGAGATTGCCTTTCTTGGGGAGTGTTATAATCAGTGGCTGGGTCTACTGTGCTAGCTATTCACCTGTCTGCCAGATCTTGTTGCAGATGTTTGTTAGTACCTCTATCACTGATCCCCCCCATTCTTTAAAAGTTCAGCTGGGATGTCGTCTACTCTACCTGCCTTCCCACTTTTTTGTGCTCTGATGACTGACTCCACCTGTTCTTTGAGAATGGTGAAATCATCATAATGTGTGAAGTTTGGAATTTCAAGCATCTCAGGGTCTCATGTGTATGGATTGCTGTAGAGTTACTTACAATTCTCAGTCCATTTTACAGCAATGCCACCTGCTTCTGAGGAACATGTTTCTTTTGAATGGTACTGACTCTTTGTTGCTTTTGTCTGGTGAGGTTTGTCGCAAACTTTGGGATGCTTTATTGCTGTTATTCTTGATCAGACTGCTCGCTATATCTGTGCACTTTTGTCCAATAGAATCTTCGTTTGCTTTCTTCAAGATTAATCATATATTGTTACTCAATAGGTCAAAAGATGCTCAGTACTACAGGGATACAATAAGACAAAGGCATCGATAGAGCGTCCGGCTACATGCGGATGAAGCAAGATGAAAGAGATGGCTAGCAATATAAATAGTATAATATCTGCACGTTTTAGATTTTCCTTTTATTACAAGTGAGATGAAGGATTTGTGTTGTCATACTTGCTTTCATACATTATCGTTATCACTATGAAAACCGTTCAATAGTAGGATATATATATATATATATATATATATATATATATATATATATATATATATATATATATATATATATTCAATGAATTCTGTGTAAGATGTCCTTATATAAAAAGAAAACGCTGCATTTGTAAGGTTTTATCATTTACGATTTACACAAAAGATCAAGAGAACATGTGCATGTTTGGGTCAATTATATGACAACCATCGATATAAGCGGATTAATGTGAAAATATTCAAATATTCAGAAGTCTTTATTTTAAATCGACAGTATAGAGGAGCATATTGTTATTATTTTATAGTCTTTAAAAAGTATCATATAAATCAAACCCAACCCCTTTAGTCAAATTCAGGAAAATTATTTAATTCTCTAAGATGCAAAATGAAACTTACACAGAAGTGTACAGTTAGTGAATAAAAGTAGAAACAGTCCTAACTGTGTTATCACGGGTTAAAAATTGCAGATTATTTCAAATGAGTTTCAATCTTGAATGTAATGTTCAACGAATGGTCTTAAATGTGATTACTCACCAAACATATTGCTGTTTAACATTAATATAATCCAAACATGTATATGAATAATTATTACTGATCCCAATGCAGTAGTTTAGTCAAAAAATCAACGAATACTTTGCAATTCCAATGATTGTTTAAAATAACATTACCACAGAGTACAAAAAATGAATAAATCGACAATGTAAGACGCTAGCATACGAATGAATAATTTTGATGTAACCAACCAAATATCAGAAATGTAGACACGATAGCATAACCAGGATGTTCAATTGAAAGTCACCGAGTCATGCCTGCTCATTTGACAAATGTCAGTTAGACTATAGCCAGGTCAACGGGAAAACCAATGTATTGAAATCTAATGCATTTAAACGTATTCAAACATGAAATCGCAAAGTATTAATCAAGAATCATAGACAACGTAGCTACGTAAGATGTCGCTTATAAATGATTATTTTTCTATACAGTCATGGACAACAGTTTAACACAAGCTATAGGTAAACCCGGTGAGCTGCAAGAAAGCATTTACATCTAGCTTGTTCAGATTTAAGAAAAACGTAATAAACAGCTGCTTACGTCACGGCATATACGTGTTTGATCTTGGGAAATTAATGTTCTTAGAAAACTACTAGCCTTGAAACTGTTCAAATAAGCAGATATTGATCAAGAACGAAGACAATTTTTCCCCCAGAGTGACATCAGTCGTAGGCCACATTATGTAGATGAAACTCAGTGACACTACTCAGAATTTAGTGTATTACCATCTACTTTTAAATGAGCTGAATCTACTTGACAAACATATTCCTCGGACGTTTCAACGCTACATCGTGTGTGTTACCGTTTACCTACCTATAGTTTATATGTAGCAAATGCACGAGTATTAATTAAAAATATGCATGGCAATCATGTTTACCTTCAACAGTGTATCAGTTGTCCTTTCAAATTTAAAGTGACGTTTTGGGTATATAGATATTGAACATGTTCTTTAAAAACTGTCAGGCCAATTTATTTCTCTCATGGCTGATCTTGATCCCCTCACTGTGTTCCAGTGACAGTGGGCGGTGTTGGATATGAACGAATCACATCTTCTTCCAAATCGCTTGCGTAAACTCCTGCAAACCAATTCAATCAGAGTGTTTCATGACACAAGGTAGTCTTAACATTACGTCTGGTTTCTGCTTGGAAAAGTGCGACTGTTTCCAGTAAGTATATAAGTCAAGTCTATTTTTACTATATTTAATACTTCTCAATATATAAAGAACTACCTTGATCTAAGGATATACACAATCATTTTGCAATCTGTAAAGGTTGTTACGTATATTTAATTTAAATAATTTATTTATAATTGTCAAATTCAAATTTATCTTTTTTGGGTTTACAATTCATGAAATTGAAAAGTGGTTTCTGGAAAATTAGATTGACCTATACTTTATTTGTAAACACAGGTGTTGACCTTTCTTGTTAACCTCATTTCTGGCCTTGCTTCAGAGTGTAAACAAGCTTCTAAATTGATTGGTTAATTCCAAGGACATTAGAGATTTACTTTAAAAATGATTGGATGATTTTTCTAGATCATGCTGTATACATGAATTTGCGAGCATGGGCTCTTTCTATGACCTTCTGGAAAAGCACGTGATCCCTCTTGTTTACGAAAAACGTGCATTTAAATTATTGTAGTGTAAGAGAAAAGCCAGTAGATGTTGGGCTTTTATAATATTATGTTGTGTCTTCTGTTTGAATTATATTTTTAATTACCTTGTACTGGAAATTTTGTCAGTTTCTTGGAGCAAGAGGAATTATTTTATTTATCTAGAAAAGAATGTGTGCTCATAGATTTTAATTTGGATTATTATAAAAAGAAGAACTGACTAAATCACGTGACATCGTCGTCCCTATTGGATTACATCGTCTAGATTCGAACCTGGAACTATTAGAACATTTATTTTTCAGGACTCTTACAATTCCATTAGTGGATTTTTTTTGTTAATTCTATATTGGATTATTTTCGGACTTGATTCTCTAAAACCGTAAGTTTATTTATTTTCTCTTATGAAAATATTTGTACACAATAAATTGATTGTTAAATTTGTACAAGCTTTGAACCTGCCGCGTGCCTTACAGTACATATAGACTCTCTCTCTTTCTCTCTGTCTCTCTCTCTGTCTCTCTCTCTCTCTCTCTCTCTCTCTCTCTCTCTCTCTCACACACACACACACACACTAAAATTGTTCTGCGATCATTGATCAATATGCGGAATAATTGTATTTAGTAGTAAGTAGTAAATACATACAAGAAACTGCTTTTGATCACTGATGTCCTGAAAATATTTGTTTTGATTCTTAACTATTCACAGTATCAATGTGTACAAGTTACTACAACATAAACAGTATGCTTGGCGTTTGGTTGTTTATTGATGGCGAAGAAATATAACAATTCTTATCATGTAAAAATCAGGTGAAGAGTTCGATACGCTTAGTCATTGTTAAACATAAGCATAGTTGTTTAAACAAAACTGAAACAAGGCTTCTGAGCTAATCAAACGTACTTTATATAATATTATACATCATTTAGCCAGGTTTTTAAAACAAACAATAAACCAACATAGTTTATACATGCGATTTATTATCAAGTACCGGGTATTATGCATAATATGTGAACTTCATAAATGTAGATATATATTTTCTTTATTTATTTTGTTAGATGAATAGGTGGATACATATGAAAGTTTAATAGATGAATGTAAACTAGCTATGGTCACGTTTAAGGAGCAGTGGTAAATAAGGGTATGATGTTGTGAAATGGTATTTGTTATTCAAATTCTTTTTACCGGAATAAAGATACAAGCTATGAATAAATATATACCACAAATAGAGCATTCTAGCAAGACAGAAGAAAAAACCCCGATATGCACCGTTATCAACGGCTGGCATTTTGGTTGAATTTAGCTGTTTTCCAATATAGTTCGTTCTTGTAGAAGTATGATTATCTGTTATGCTTCGAAGACTACCTGACAGTGATTGACATATAAAACTTAACATATGATATATCACATTTTACTGTTAACAGACTGCACTTAACTATAGATCGTGAAGTGTGAGAATGAAATATTACTTTAAGAACAAATCAGGTATATCGGTGGACATTTCAGATGATTAAATACAAATCCAAATTAATAATATGAAAAATGAATAAGAAAAGGAAAGAAAGTGAAGACAGAAAGAGACATATTCTGTCCAGTATTTGCGTATGCATGACACAATTGGAATCATTGTAATGTAAATGACGTTGTTTAGCATGAAAAGGACAATATAAAATATTGACATTAGGCAATGAATACGACTCCTATGTCAGATATATATAAATTCTGCCACCTTACACATTTCAATGTGAATCCTATGATTCGCTTTACGGAACATTATCAAGCAATAATTTTTATTCGTTTATGCTCAACATGGTTAGATGAAAAATATTTATAAAGTATCCAATATCTACTACTGTTAACATAACCAGCTATTCCAACGAGAGGAATTACAGATTTATCCATCCATTAATGTATTTTAATATTTGAAACCATGTTAAAATGTATGAAGGAGTAGTTTTCATTTTTAATATGTATCGTATAGAAAGCTAGTAACACAAAACACACATATCTAAAATTGCTTTTAAGAAACATTCAATTTAAACACATGAGTTTGATAATTTGTCGAATACATTTAATATTCCGAAGCTCTTGAGCATAATATAAAAATGTATGTACAAATAATTTTAACACTCTTTTGCTCAATCAGCAACGTTGTTTCCTTGCAATGGCCTCTTATGAAAGTATCCTCGCAAATCCGAAGACAGCAACGATGATCAGCGAAGTAGTTACTGACATTTGGCCTGCAAAAATGAGCATATGATATGATGAAAACAATTAATTTGTCTCCGCTTACTGTTCAGTCTCGACTGGTTGTACGATATTCTTTAAATAAATACCATCAGTACTCAATATATATGTTAATTGTTATCAAGCATTGAATGCTATTAATGAACTTGAATAGATTTCATCGTATCCTAAATATGTCGATATTAAAACGCTAGTTCTTTCACACGTTGATTTTTTTATAGTGCATTCCGCCCTGCTGGTTTAAAATGAAACGTTTTGATGGCAAGTTTCCTAAATTTTCCTTACAAAAACTTCCAAACTATTTCCTGCCATTCTCATACCTATAATTTCTGGAAACAAGCATTCATTTTTCAGGGATTTTATCATATATATATTGTTTGAGTAGGAATGTTATAGATATTTCTGATTCAATCAATTATGCTTCAGTTAGCATTGATCACATATAACACGTTTAACCTTTTGAATCTGAGACATGCAGTTGTAAATGGATTATTGATAGTATTAGTAAGTAACCTGAAAAATTAGTAACTATATCTACTACTATAGGCAATATGTTTGAAAAGATGTTTTCCCTTTCCGTCATTACCTGTAGCTAAACCTGACTTATTTGAATTGTCAGTCTTATCACCAGGATTAGTGTAGGAATCGATAACCCTGAAAGATGTCTCCAAAGTATTTGTGTGAGGCTCTATGAGTGCAGATCTTTTCCTCCTTTTACTTTTATTCTGCGAATATATAAATAGCACATACAAATTAGACTCTAACTTTGTCTAGTTTGTAATTATTAACAAAAAGTGAAATTGATCAATAATTTTGGTATTTGTCTTCTTTAAATAAGGTTAACAACTTTCCTGACTTTAGCACGATCGGAAAAAAAGACTAGTAACCATTTACTTGTACACTCGAGGATATCTTTCCCAATATCAACTAGAGTACGTTGTACTGACTTTCCCTTGAATACCCTTGGATTCTACCTTTTAATTTCATCTTTATACAACGATTGGTAACCATACACTGATTAACGTTCAGTTCATCCAATTATCGTTTGTATTATAAAAGACATTTATGATGATTATTTGAACATTTATGTTCATTTCTAAAGAAGAATGCTCCATAACATTGGGTGAAACGAATGACAAAATGGCAAGTTTTCATTATTTAAGGAGAGTAAAATACTTACTACAATTCGTCGCTAATCTTCAAATGCATGGTCGCCTACAATTCATAAACGTTAAGTACTATGTTAAAGACTTGTGTATTGCCGAATGCATATCAGCTAATTTATGATAGTATGAAGGTATGCATAATGTAGAGGTGGATATTGCATAAATACAATATCACACACCGATTATGCTTACATGAATTGGGAAAGGACAGCTGCCGTCATCATTTTGACAAACTGTGATGATGCAAATAATTGAGACATTGTCTGTATGCAGGAAATGGAAAGCAAATAACGAAGCTCTGATTTCTGTGTGGTTATTGTCTCCATAATCCATAAAGGCTGACATAGCAGAGGGATCTTGAGTTGTCCTGTTGGAAAGAGAAAAAAAAACAGAATGTAGATGACTGATTTTTTACTCTTTAAGAAAATAAATAATTTAACTCGTGCACGCGCTTCACAAAAATATGAATCTGAGCGTGAACACATTATTATATTATTGTGTAAGACAGAGCTTTAATAACAATCATTTCAGTTAAAGATGTAACATTCTATTATGTTTCAGTGGAATCGATAATTAAAAACCATACCTGCCTTTTCTTTGTCAGCTGTATTTAGTTTTGAAAAATGGTTTGACTCTTTGATATACTTTGGTTAAAAGCGCATAAATAATTAGGTGCCTTGATCAATACCTTTTTGTTCAATATAACATTTTGCATATAATTACCTTTATAATACGTTTTATTATGAAACAAATTAGAACATCGCCCTTTACCTTTTCCTTTAACGCTACATTTTGAATGTTATATTGACAATTTTAATTCAAGTTTTGAACAGTATTTCAAACATGACACAGTGACACATTTATTAATGCTGTCATTGTACGCTTACGAATATCACACCACCTAGACAGTTACCAATCAATCCGATAATTACCCGTTAATAATTAAATTCTTTGAATGAGTATAACTTGGATATCCATCCGTAGCTATGCAGCTGCTTGCCATGAAGGCGAATCCACCTGTAAGTACAAAAGCCAATTATAATCTGCATTATTAATTCCTCAAGAGCAGTAACAGTATTTGCTTAGGTGGTTTATTTACTTATAGCACTATAATATGGTACAATAGAGCTTTGATAATGAAACACCGATATATATATATATATATATATATATATATATATATATATATATATATATATATATATATATGAGTTAATTGGTAGGTCGAGTGCACATAACACCAAATGAGTAGCATCATTTTTTGGTGATGTATGCTTAGACGTAAGGGAATATGGGCTCATGTGTGCAAGCAAAAGCGATGGGTGATGTTTAACCGCAGACCTGGGTTCAGATTCGTACAAATTAAAATGTTTCTTACCTGTGTGATATAATTATTTGTATTACTATAGTCATGACTAGTTCCACATTATTATCTCTCGTATCCATTATATATTTTTTCACCCCGTCTCTACCGAACTAATTTTATGACATGTATACACATTTAATTCTAACAGTTTCAATATCCAATAATTGTAATCCATTCTTCACCGTTTCCATGTATACTCAGCTGGAGTTCCTCTCCAATTACAACAGGCCCATTTGATCCGTGTCCATTGCCTCCTCCTGAACGCCTGATTTCCATGTTTACGTCGACTTCCTTTTGGATCGTTTTTTTGGTTTCCAGTTGTTTACTGTATAAAATTACAATTACTGTCTATGAATAAAATTAGTGCATATGACTACAATTACTTAATATCAATACAATTACTTACTATCAAAACAATTACTGTAAATCAATATAATTACTTATAGCAATAAAATTAATGTATATAAATACAATTACTTTTATCAATACAATTACAAATTAATGCAATATGTACCTGTCGAACAAATTATGTGTTTGCTGATGATAAACATCGGGTAACGGAGATGGAATACAGATACATTAGTTGTCAAACTATATAAACTTAAAATATCGATTCTTTAGCACCTGTCTTAATGAACATAATACGTTAACATATGACACCATGTTGATAATACATGTACTGCACTTAGTTCTGATTTTGATGGTATATGGCAGTTATTGTGTCTCTGGATTTAAAATGACAACGGGTTTTCTACCCTTCCCCCAATCCATGTTTCTCTTTAAGTCGGAATATTCAAGCTAAATCTCTTAAAATATAGGGATACATATGTCTTGAGCATTGAGGAAAAAAATCAAGTGTTTTAAACAAAAAAAAAACCTTCCTTAAATTGATTGGGGAAGAAATCAGTATTAAAATGGGGATTAAAGCGTGATAATACATTTCATTTAAAAACAACCATGCTGAAGAGAAGATTGTAATTTTAAAATTTCTTTATCCATCTTAAATCATAATACAGCATCGTCATTATGAAAGGAAAAAAACCGACACTATCTGAATAATCTTAAACTTTCTTTAAAATTAAATTTAGTTTTGAGGTTAATTCACAATTTTTTATTCACACTTTTATATTACTAAGTATCTTTTTTCAAGAAACCAGAAAACAAAATGAAAAATGTTTAAGTACCATGTTGACAAACTTTAACAAACAAGCTAACAAAATACGGCTAAATTTTGTAAAGGCAATCAAGCCATAATATTCTACTTGAATTGTATTGTTACATCATGTCAACTCGTTCGGAAGGGCACACATTGAAAACAACAGCTCATCACTGTGTGGTTTAATCTTCACCTAAAACACTCGCGAAATTCATTAACGAAAATGAAGTAATCTGTAAAGGGAAATTCTAAAAAAACTATTTTCTTTAACAGGAATCTATGTTTCTCATGCATCTAATTTGAACCCCTGGGTTGACCTTTAAAACCTTCATTTTACACACCTCTACTAACAGTATTCACCTTACTACATAGCAAGAAATCATTTACTCTCTGCATCGTTTAGAGAGCACGAATAAGCACGATTATATATATATATATATATATATATATATATATATATATATATATATATATATATATATATATATCATTTGGTATCCGTCCACCTACGGGAGACGATGGTGTAAATCTGGAGCGAATTGATGTTTCGCCTTCTCCTCAGCTTGCTGTATGCTCCTGTCTTACTCGGCTCGTTGACAGTTAGGCGCCAGGTAGAGGTCTCGTTACCGCGGCTATCCCAATCATTGACATTGATCTTTACAATCTTTCTTTTCATCATGCAGACATCATTGTATCGCAGACGTGGTCGTCCACATGTGTATTGCATCTTCTGTAATCTCCATGTAGATCGGGACATTGCGAATGCGTTCTAGGGCAATTTGCTTGACATGGCCAGCTAGCGATCGCAGAACCTCTTTTTCGGAAACTGTACTGCCGATGGATGTTCAGAATGCTCTGTAGGAATCTCAGATGGCAGCTGCTGCGTTTCCTCTAATGTCGCGCATAGGTGGTCCATGTAGTGCTGTTGTATAGAGGTGTGCCGAGCATACAAGGCTGGTACACGCGCAGTTTGTAATGTTCTCAATAACTTCCAAGTTGATAAAGATCGATACCAAGTTGTATATATAATCGTTATATAATCGTTTCCTGATTTGGTGCATAAGCAATATTTTATATCTGTTAAGACGCGAGATAATATGTAATTTGTACGAATTTATGTACTGTGAACAACGTAGCATTTGCTTACCATACAGCTTTACGTGAGATATCAAAATAGCTTATAATTCTAAAGAATAACGATAAGCGTGATGGCTTCAGATAATTTGTAATGTGCCTTTGTGGATATATTGTAAACAAAGCCGTCAAGATTGGAAGTTGGAATAATAATATGGCACACTGTATTTAAAATTATGAGACACAACACTCAAATAACGTACAGAGTGTATTCTCACTCAAATGGTTGATATTATTCACCATACATATAAAGTTGTCGACAATTGCACTAACATATCTTAATGTGTTTGGTTTATTTTTTTTTTTCATAATTACGTTTTCATTACAATGAAATAACTGTTTTTCAAGTACAGATTCACATTCTGTGATCCAAACAAAAGTTAATGGACTAATTGTATGAGGCTGGGCTTTCTTTCCACTTTTTAACTTACCTTTCGTCAATGTTAATGATCTTAGTTATATTCAATCCACCAAGATGGACATTGCTGCATTTCAGTTCATACATAGTCACATTTCGGCCTCCTAACACCATTCCATCTGTTGTATTTTGCTCCTCTTGCATAACGGTGATACTGACTGGCATACTCTAAAAAGACATCAATGAATTTGAACTGAGTGTAACAGTCAGCATCTAATGTTGCAACTACCAATAGTTCTGATCCGTGGATGGAACAATCTCTACAATTCATTGAAGTGGAAAATGCAGGTGGCAGTTTAATCATTGAACTTCTTTTTCTGTAAATCTGTGACAGCGTTCATAGCATCATAACAAGGTAATATCGATCTTTATCATTTACAAAATTACATTGTTACAGATAGATAGATAGATAGATAGATAGATAGATAGATAGATAGATAGATAGATAGATAGATAGAATGACCACCAACTTAATTTTCAGGACATTTTTACTTTGTTTTATAGACTACCTGTGTATATTCAGTAGTTCAAAGATACAATATAAACGTTACCTACCACATTACAGGCTCCTACTGTAAATAACACCACTGCATCATTTACAGTTTTATTCACCGTACACATCAAATGCGATTCTTTCTCCTCAGCGTAAATTGAACCATATAAATCTTTGTCTTGTCCAGTAATGATAATTGTGTCATCCTGTGTACACTCTGAAAAAAGGCAAAAAGGAAAAAGGAATCATTCAAAAAATGCTATTGATAGTTAGATACATTAATCACTAGATACGTTAACATATACAAACTAAAGAGTCTTGAAGCTGTCTGTTTGATTTGTAATATAGATATAATCTGTGTTGGGGTTTGGACCAAGACAAGTAAATCGAAGACACGGGGTTACATTAACTGTCTCCCCACGTTGCTCTCTGAGTGTGGAGACATGTAATGTAACCTGCCGACTGGGATTTCCTTGTCTCAGAGCGTGTGGATACCTTGGCGGAGACTACAGGTCTGAGATAATTAGACTAAGATCCGAAAAGTTACGTTAGAAAATCCGATAGATTTATCTGTCGCATTCGTTTCACTAAAATTGTTGAATTCGAATCACAACAGGTATAATCATGTTTACTGAAACAGGAGTTTCATATTATTTTATAGAACCTGGCCTTCATGTTCTTGTCAGTGAAGTAAGAATTGCAAAATATAAATTCCATCCAGAATATAAACTTGAACTGCATCGAACATGAAACTGGTCAATATTTATATAACAAAATGTTGCCCAAAGAAAGCGTATAGTTGAGTTTAGAAAAGTAACCTTTATTAAATTGTGACAAATCTGAATAATATATTTGTTTTGAACGATACATATTTATCCGTTTTTTAAACATATGCGAAGAAAATGATAGAAGATATATTATCCAATTGTTGAAAGGCAATTACGAATAAATATTTCACACGACATAATATATCAAGTATATTTTAGATGCACACACTATTAAAACCAATAATGAAATGTATGTGGTTCAATGTCATACAGCCAACAGTACATGATTGTGCACCTGTCATCTGCCCAATATTCAGCAAAATGGTGACTGATGTGGTTAAAGAATGCATTCTAAAGGTTTATGAGTTAGTCCCTTAAGCTTATCGGAAAAAATTCAGAAATTACAGAAATGCTGGGACTTGTTGTTCTGACATTACATGTAATTAACTATGTACCATGTATTATAGATGAAACTCATCAAAATGAGGTTTGTTTTAATAAGAATATAAATCTGACAAAGCGAATTTCAGATGTTATATTAATAGTTGCACTATTTAGATCGCAAGAGTACAACTTTAGAACATCGTAACCAAAATAACTACTTTGCACAATGATATCAAGATCTAGATGAGCAGGTTATAGTTGAATATGCCTTAACTCTGTTTTTGAGACGTCATTAGGTACGAACTCTGGATGGAAAGTATTGCCAATCGTGAAAGGTATGACATTAACGTTATAATTTAAAAAATTAAAGCTAGAAATTAAACAAAATCGGAATGCATTTTTTCAATTGCTTTGCTGGCAATTATATTGCAAGTGTTTTTATCCGTAGTTATTAGAGAAGAAATGTTCGATTTGACGCAAAACCCATTAGGTATTCAACAAAAGATACAATATAACTATTTGTTTTATATCCGTTCAGTGTTGCATGGCTGATCTGTCGTTCGATTCAGATGTTCAGTCTGTACTTCCATATCGCTTACCTAACATTTCCCTATCACTTACCTCACATTTCCATATGGTTTACCTAACATTTCCATATGGTTTACCTAACATTTCCGTATCGCTTTGTCGCAAATGTTCGTATCGCTGACCGAACATTTCCGTATTGCGAACCCATTCTGGAATTAACTTTGCAACTTGAACTGTTCATAAACAGTCCATTGTGAAATATCGGGAACGATTAGTTGCTATACACTGCATTCTTAACAATGTGAGGATTTTTACTTTATAGAAACGCAGTCATAACTAGCTCGGGATAACGGGAGAGTACGCCAATCAGTTATGCGCTATCTAGGCTGCGATATTATGTTGGTTGAAGCAGTAAACAATATTTTGGACATCATCTCCGACAATGAATTTGCAGATGAAAGTTGTGTGCAATGTGGCATCAAACAAGTGTGTGTGTGTGTGTGTGTGTGTGTGTGTGTGTGTGTGTGTGTGTGTGAGAGAGAGAGAGAGAGAGAGAGAGAGAGAGAGAGAGAGAGAGAGAGAGAGAGAGAGAGAGCGGGTTGGGGGAACAAGTAGTTTACTGCTTAAATATTGTATTGGAACTAAAAGAAGGCCAGACGAAGGTAGAAAGACTCAGTTAGTCATGTAAAAAATCAAGGCCTAGTCAGAATTACCCCACGTTTTGAGAAAATTGTATACCTTGTTTAATTTCCAAAAGAATTCCATAATGCAAATCATATAAATTACCAAACGTTGCTAAAATACATGTCAGCTTCAGAGTCTGAAAATATGATTTGCAGAATTGTATTTTTGGAGAGCATAATTAAATGGAGGGATTAAAAATGTATTTGATTAAATTACAAAAAGAATTGATTATGTGTAGTAATATGATGATAAAACGGACAAACATTTTCCAGCATTAAGAAAACCCTATTACTTAGAGCACCAGCTGTTTTGATGTTGATGTTGTTACAACGTTTATGAGCCTCTGTTAACACTAGGACACACTGAAGGAACTGTATGTGTATACTTTAAATGTTTGCAAACTATTAAAGGAGAAAAACGAGAAACTAAAAGGAACTAGATTGCAATTTTATTGAGAAATGTATTGAGACATATGTATTAAAAATCTATTCAGCATGTTATAAATATACCTTATTTGCGGTTTCTTAACAATATATCCCTAATATGTCAGTTTAAGTTTTATACATTAACAAATAATTGTATTAAATGAAACCATTCGCAAATATATTTTGAATGAAATGTAAGTTAATGCGCTTTCTGCATCAAATTAAAAGTATTTAATTGCTGTTAGTCTGTGAGATTTGCCCTAAAATTTACTTGGAAGTTGGGAGTCTACTCAGTAAGAAATTGCAAGAAAAATGTTTACTTACAAATTCAAACTTATACTACATTTGATAAATAAGGAAGTAATAATACACTGGTCTATAACTGCAGATTAAATACATTCATAAGTCCCATTCAGCATGTTAACAAATTCAAAATAAATAATAAATCAATATTTTGAAATGCATATAGGCGGATGATACAGCTGGGCAGTATATATCTAGGGCTAGCCCTACATAAGTACATCTGGGATCTGTCAAAAAACCCAAAGTATACAGTAAATTAAGAAATTGAAAGAATATTTGAATAAAAAAGGATAAGCAGCAAACACACAACCACAAAAATGTTTTGTTCAGAGTCAGAAAAAGGACGCGTTTACTAGGTTTAAAACACACTTGTTTCGGCGATACGCCTTCTACAAAACCTCACCGTATTAAACGCGCCTTTTTGCCATAATCGGAACAAAATCCGTATCCATTGTTGTCTCAGTATGAAAGCCCTAGACATGAATGTATCAAGTTTAATAAAGCTGAGCATCAACAATATGAATTATTGCTTTTTGGAAAAGGGTGGGATTTACAATGGTGCCAAACTTTAAAACGTTATGACCGGTTTTGAGAGCATTTTGTATGAGAAGTTTGAACCTCTGAATTCAGACTGTACGTTGTCAACAATTTCATTGAGAGCATAACGAATAGTAAATTGTTACTTTCATATTAATTTCAATAATGAAAATACATCAGACATCCGCATAAGCGAATAGTATTGTATGAATTTAGGTGCAAAATACATTACCATATATCAAGTTCTTGTTTTGAATTGGTGTCTGAAATATGACAGAATATAAATATACTAATTCATGGATCCAAACTATGTCTTTCAATATCTATGCAATTTACTGTGAAGGTAGAAAAATATTATCTTTTTAATTTTAGAAATCTATTATTGGAGGAAGTAGATAGAGTTCATATTGATTGTGATATGATTGTTAAAGGAGGTGAGGGTGAATGAATAAATTAACGTTTTTCAAAAATAAAGGTGAACATGTAATGCTTTTACAAGTTGCAAAGATAAAATGGATATAAATAGGAAACGAAACACTCCAAAATGAAGAATGAAGACACAACATTCAGCAGCAAGCTAAAACATAAATGTTCACTTGAACTACTGCTATAATTTAATGTTCTTGGTAGTTCATATCTCACAATGTATACCTTACTAGTCATAGAAGATAACGATACATTGCCGTGCTGAAGGAAACTATATTGTTCATAGGGTCATTCAAGTGAATATACCGACTAATAATCAAATATTGCTAGAATTGTCACACACACACATAAGTTCGTGTTTTGTTTCCTTGTTTTTGCATAAAATATTGTAGGTATCACGAAATGGTATAATCGATTCTCTAAGCCACTTAAATAATGCTTAGGAACAATGGATCGTTTCTTACAAATTGCAATAATGCCGTGTATACGTATTTTATATATTATAGTATTGTATTAAATATCACATTTATTAGTAATAATGTGCTCTAAAATACAAATATCGCAGATTTAAAACAAAACATCAAACGTATCAAGCAACGGCCTACATTACGAGGAGTATAATTACCTTTGCCGAAACATGACACGCAACTGCTGTAAGCAATATTACGATGTGAAGGGTGTACATTTGTTTCTTTTGTGTTGCCATGTTGTAATTCTGAAAATATACATAAACTTCAGATATACAGAGGTAACGTTTATCATTCGAAACATAACGTTATCACCATCGGCATGCACGAAATGTGCACAACCATTCATAATTGTATTAGTGCAAATATATACACATATGCATTAGCAAATGTGCAATATTGATTTTAAAACGGGCATGTAAATGCAATCATGTTCACTATAAGGGTTTATCTTATTTATTTGTTTATTCGGTTTATTCGGTTCACAATTTACTATCATTACTAGGAGACATGATATTATCATGATATTATGTATTAGATGCAAAATTGCCAAGGAAACAATACAATGATGCGTGGCATGTTCATGATATTGGCAATATAATATAATATAATATAATATAATATATAATATAATATAATATAATATAATATAATATAATATAATATAATATAATATAATATAATATAATATAATATAGAATGATGTGGGTATGTTAGAAAGCTTGCCATTAGCTTCTCGTGGGTCGGTGGTTCTTTCTCGGGGTTTTTTTCGGGTTCTTCCTCAACCATTAATACTGGCAGTCATGTAATTTCTTGTGTTGAAAAATGGCGCTAAACTCTACGACAACAACAACATATATTTATATTTTCATGATCATCAGTAATATTATCATTATTATTGTCATCATCTATTGGACTACATGTGGCACGGACATTCTAACGAAACCTAACTTCATTTGTTATTAATATCCGGAAATAGAGTTGCGTTACGCAATTACAAACATAAATAACTTATACAAAATGTACGTTTGCTTGAATCTGCATGCATGGGTGTGGGGCGCGGACCAAAATTAAAGTCACAAAAAATTTCAAATTCTTTTCTTTACAATCCTTCATAAACCAATCTCTTTTTTGTCCCAGAATAAAAACCAATCCAAAAAAAACCTTCAAAGACAGATACCTGAAATCGTGAATGATGATTGATTTATATTTCAATAATTCCAAAATACTACGTTTGATTTATATTTCAATAATTCCAAAATGTTACGTTTGATTTATATTTCAATAATTCCAAAATGCTACGTTTGATTTATATTTCAATAAATCCAAAATGCTACGTTTGATTTATATTTCAATAATTCCAAAATTCTACGTTTGATTTATATTTCAATAATTCCAAAATGCTACATTTGATTTATATTTCAATAATTCCAAAATGCTACGTTTGATTTATATTTCAAAAATTCCAAAATGCTACGTTCGATTTATATTTCAATAATTCCAAAATGCTACGTTCGATTTATATTTTAAAAATTCCAAAATGCTACGTTCGATTTATATTTCAATAATTCCAAAATGCTACGTTTGATTTATATTTCAATAATTCCAAAATGCTACGTTTGATTTATATTTCAATAATTCCAAAATGCTACGTTTTCATTTATTTACAAGCCCATCCGTTTATAAAACTCACGTTTGTTAGGCACACACGAAATACAAATCTAATGTTGAAACTTACCTTAGCTAAAATTGTAACATTTATCGTCATATATTTTCTAGGGACGCTTTTATTGATGAATGAAATATTAAAATGCACATGCGCAACGATATATATATATATGATATATATATATATATATATATATATATATATATATATATATATATATATATATATATATATATATATACCGCATTGCTGAAATATGTGTACTTGTAAAGGTATGCATGCATTAAATTTGCTTCACATTACCTCTGCAAAATGAGCACACTATGCGAATCTACTTAAGCTCTATTTAAATACATGCTTGCACATTGTGTTTGACGTAAGCGTTTTATGTTTGGTTTCGAAATGTAACTGTGATAGTCTTTATTGAAGACCCCATCTTGAGATATAGTGGGCGTCGTCGGTGATCAGACAATCGTATTGACCATTTGCAAATTAGCGTAGAATACCTAACTAACAGAAATTAAAAAAATAGAAGTGTTCTTTGCAATACGTATGTTAAAAATGACTTGCAAATATTGTCACAGAAAGTAGATAGGTTACACTTTTAATTACAAATATCGACAATTTATTACACAGACAGAGGATGAACTAGGTCAGTTGCTGGTCCTCGAAAGGGAACAATAAAAATAGATAAATAAAAAATTAAGAAAGTTTAAAGAAATTTAGAAAATAGAAGTAAAGGATAAGTTTTTTAAAAAATTGGGATGCCGCCGGGAATTTTTAACGGATGACCTCTTTGCAGCCGGCTTGCTTTTCCTTGGACGGGAGTTATAATAAAAAAAGTTTCAACATGAAAGATAAAAAAGAAAATCACACAAATATGGATCGAGAAAGTTTAAAAAATGGTTTGAACATAAAAGTACAACAAAGTATGACTAAAACTGACATTTTCTTGCGAGTCTCGAATTTGCGACGGCTTAATTGGCAGTTAGTACATAAAACGAAAGAATAATGTATACATTTGGGTCTTTATATATACAATGCATGAACGGCTCATTGAATCGCGAAGGCCGTAATGCAGATTGCGTAAACGGCTTTCAAAAAAAAACGTATTTCTGTTTTTGTATAAAAATAGTTATACGAATATTAAAGAATTTCAAGAAATAAATAACATAAGGTTATTATATAATTATGTGTGAAATAATGTTCTTTATATTAATAATACATACGATATTTGAAACATTTATGCTTATAGTTTTACGTGTGCAATGTTTAGGTTTCCCATGATGCAATGAGAAATCTGCCTTCACACATGTTGAGTTTCTTCAATGTTATTTCCCCTTTAGTCTGTGAAAAGGAATGATAAAAACGAGGTGATGCATTGTTGCATCGGAATTGTTTTGCGCTCAGACACCACAAAATAGTATAATGTATTATCAGTACTGCAAATTAGATAATTTCAATCCTACCGCTGTCTCAAGTCACTGCTATTTCTTTGATCAACCTATGATGCAAATGTTCAAAAAGTGTGTGCGCGTGTGTGCGAGAGGAGGTGGAGTTGAAGAGTGAGTTCGGTCTTCTGAGCTTCCACTCTGGAGAAGGAATGGGCTATAGGAACGAAATAAAACCTCTTCTCCTACGTATATACCGGATATGTTGTGTCTTCAAGTACCACAAGAGATATATTTTAAGTCGTTCAATCGCCACTAATAACAACTTTACGTTACTGTACCACTTGATGTAATATATCAGGTATTTACGTATTTTGTATATATGCTAATCATTTATTTAAATATTGCAACCGAAAACAAGAAGGGAACATCGTGTTATGGGTTAATGCATTCTACTTTTCTGCATGACATGATAAGATTCTAACCAGTCTAAACGTTTGTTTTCATTTTTTATTATAAGTATAAATAAATATTTCATGTTTCACCCAGAATGTTCATTGATAATAACGAAATTGAGCTTCATAGTAAATTTGATTAATAAATAAATATAAGAAGATTATCACTTACCGGGAAAAATACTAACTCGTTGTTAATATGTGTGTAATTTCTCGTCTATATTCACTAACACGTTCGCAAGGGTCTGCCTGCCTATATATTCACCTTTTGTTGCTATCAACTCCACCTTCTAATTCCTGAAATGTTATATTTGGTCTTATAAATATAAAATACAATACATGACGTTAATATTTTCTGAAAATGAAATGATCTAGTTATGGCTTAGTGCATTGATTCCAGTGACACGTGCTGGATATATAGCAAAGGTCGTGACACAAAAAGAGCCATGAAATGAAACCTACATACGTTGAACAGATAAGTATTCAGCCACTATTTCCATTTCTTGTATGTCGGTCATTGCCATTTATACTTTACGTCACCAGAACATAGTTTCTAGTGCACAAAGTGGGTGAAAAAAAAAAATGTTTCAGAAAATGTTATAGACACTAGGTATATAAGACGTGACACAAGGCAAAGGCCTAAACATCAGTCCAGCGAGAACTATTAAGAAGAGCAGACGTGTCGGAGCCGCCCAGGACCGAAGCCACCTGTTCCCGAATTTGATCTTCACCACTACCACTACGACTTCCAACAAGCAAACGTTTATTCCTTAACTCAAGCACTGGAGTCAAGGAGGGGAGATTTTCTTGGTTAATAAGCTCTATTTTAATCGAGGTTTTGGCCCCACAGCTTGTTGGAATACAGATGAGTCAAATCCACTACTGCTTTACCGAAGCCTGCAACTCACCACCCTACAACGCATCCGGATCCAGCAGAGAAACAACCACCTACGCTTGCCAGCCACTCCAAGTAACTGCGCTACAGGACCCAGCTGCTAACCTGAGATCAAACCAACCACCACAATCAGCCAACTACGACACCCAGCAGCCACTCCACCTCAAACCGCCCGGACAACTTAACTGTAAGTCATTAGAAATTTACTATACTCTGTGCTGAAACAATAAGTTACTTTCAACTTTTAAAACTCTCACGACTACCACTATCCTCGCTAAATTCTATATCTTCTATCACACGGTTATACACAAATTAACTATCCAATATGGCCGACCAACCAAAGGCACATAACAAAGGAAAAATGGCTACCATCCAAACAGATGTTAAAACAAACAAACAGGGCATGAAAGTAAGACAAGGACAGGCCACACGTAGGAATAACAAACTAAAGAAAATGTACCAAACACCAGGCATTACAATTGATGCAAATAAAGTTAAAAAATCTAGAATGTACTCAACACCCGAGTTACAAGTTCTAATGAAAGAAGCGGCAAAACTAGACTCGCTATCGCCCATTGAATTCAATTTGCATAACGAAACGTTACAATATGAAGATCTGGACGCCACATTGGCCCCCGGCGATCCCATACTCAATATTCCCACCTCAACATTAACCCCTATCAACAAACAGTTAGGAAATCAAGGGTCATACTCGGCGGACGTGGTGGAAAACACCCCAAACCGAACTTTCAAAACGGGGGATCCAAATTTATACTTGGCGGACGAGGTGGAAAACACCTCAAACCGAACTTTTCAAATTACCAAACCAAAACGCCAAGCGGACGCAGTTGAAAACACCCCCCCCAACAAAACTCACATATGCCCAAACCACTAAATTAAACAAACCAACCCATAGTAGCCCAATACCAGGAACATATAAAGTAACACCACAGGCAAAGGAAACCTCAGTCCCCCACCCAAAGGGACAAAATTACAACAAAGCAGGCCAAAACGTTCGCAATACCAACGATAAAACACAGGAACAAACAGCTAACATAGGGCCAAAACCTACTTTCCACAAACCGGAACTAACACTGTATATTAAGAGTCAATCCAGTAAATTAATTAACCTATCTACAAATACCATAGCAGGGGCCATAACTAGGGTACATGCAGGCTTATGCAAAATCATCAGGCCAAATACCAACTACATAATACTACACTGTAGCACTAGCCAACAAACAGCAAAATATTTAGAAATAAATACCCTAGCCGGAATACCAGTACAGGTAACCAAACCATACAACATAACGGCCCCGCACAGGAAAAACACAGAAAAAGGCCAAACCACCCACAGCCGCCCCCTACCGCTACCCACTAAATTTAAAGCAGTGATAAAGTTAACAGGGACAATGTCTCAATGGGACACAAACACACTGAACGAAAAATTAAGAGAAGGTGGCAATAACATCTCTAAAACATATAAGATAGGCAAAAGGGGCCCCAAATGCTCAATAACAGTGATAGAAACAGAAACCCCATTGCAGCCACTTATCCAAATAGGTACCACAGGATCCCACTATAGAATAGAACCCTACAAAAATAAACCTAGGTTCTGCTCAAATTGTAAGCACTGGGGCCATTATACCACAAAATGCAAACTCCCAAACAAATCCAGCAACTGTGGACGGGGACATAAGGGAGAATGCGTAAAACTAAAACCCAGATGCGCACAATGTAAAGGGGCCCACCCAGTGAAATCCCCACTATGTCCGGCTACAATACGAGAAAAAGAAATCATTGAATACATGGAAAGTAACCTGGTAAACTACAGCACAGCAAGGAAAAAACATAAACTCCATAGGGCAAAAACCATAGAACCTGAAAGTAAGCCAAACTTAGAAGACAAATTAGGGGTAGAACTCAATACAATCAATAAAATCATGGAATCAATAATGAACCTAACTGGCATTAAACCTGGACTACTTAAAAAACTAAAACAAACTAAAAATCAAATAAAGACCCTAATTACAGTAAATGACCCCAGTAGAAATGGCTAACACAACTACTGGTAATGTTACTATATGGCAATGGAATGCCAGAGGTATATCAACAAACATGAATGAACTAAAACTTAAACTAATTAACACCAAAAACAAACCAGATATCCTCTGCATTCAAGAAACAAGGCTAAAGAATAAAACCAAAACATTGCCCAATATAATGGGATACGCCCCAGGGTACCTCCAACCACGAAAAGAAGGACCGGGGGGAGGACTAGCCATTTATGTAAAAAACACCATAAAATCTGTAGAACTAATACCTATTACAGCAAAAGAAATAACAAACTCACATGTAGAAGTACAATCAATAAAAATCAAAATGGGTAACTCTGATTTACAAATCATCAATTTTTATGACCCAGGCACAGATACCGCCCTAAGCAATGAACACATATTCTTAACCCTAAATAACATAATCACCAGTGAGCGCACTGTCATATGCGGAGATTTCAATGCACATAATAAGCTGTGGGGGGGAGGGGGAAGATGACGGACACTAGGGGCAGGTTGATTGAGGCCTGGGCCAATATATCAACACTGTCCATATTAAATGATGGCACCGGAACGCGTCTAAACCCGATAAACGGTGCCTTGTCCGCCATTGACCTCACCCTATGCACAAAAACACTAGCACAAGTGGCGGGATGGGAGGTGGATCAAACTGACCCCATGGGCAGTGACCACTTCCTAATTATCACCACCCTGCAAATGACGGTGCAGTCACAGGTGCAAACAAAAAACCCCAGGTGGAACTATAAAAAAGCAGACTGGGACTTATTTAAACAAATGCTAAAAGATGAAGATACTACCCAGATAGAAACAAATGACATAGACCAATACTATGAAAACATTAATTATGTTATTAACAAAGCAGCATCAAACAGCATCCCAACCACTACTTATAAGGCACCAAAACTTACTGTGCCCTGGTGGAATGACAAAATTAAAGCAACACAGCAGGCTAAAAACAAAGCACTAAGAAAATTCAAGCGCTCCAAATTAACCATACACTTTATGGAATTCAAAAATCTAACTCAGAAATTAAAAGATCTGATTAAAAAAGCCAAAATGGAAACCTGGCAAGCTTACTGTGGTACGCTCAACCACAAAACAAACTCTAAACAAGTATGGGATAAGATTAAAAGGATTAGAGGTAAAAATACCAACAATACCCCCAAATTAAGCAACACAAACAGTGATAAGGAACAGGCTGACTTACTAGCTCAACACTTTACTAATATGAGCAAAAGCAGCAACCATACTAAAGAATTTCAATTACATAGAGCCATCGAAGAAAGAGCAAACCCAAAAATATTCCAAGACTTGGGACCCAAGGACTCCCCTTTAAACAACAAAATAACTAAATACGAATGGGACCAAGCACTAAAAACAAAAAAAGAAACTTCACCTGGGGAAGATAAAATAGGGTATATAATATATAAGCAATTACCACCAAATATAGTTCATATAATAATAAATTTCCTAAATAACATATGGGAAACAGGAAAGTTACCAAAAAAATGGAAACATGCGATAGTAATACCTATCCTAAAACCTAATAAAGACAGCCATGATGTCAACTCTTATAGGCCCATATCACTAACCAATAACATCTGTAAAATCATGGAAACTATCATCAACAACAGAATCAAGTCACACCTTACTAAAAATAACCTCATCTCAGAAAATCAAAGTGGATTCAGAAACAAGCGCTCCACCACAGACCAACTTGTAAGACTTGAAACTGCTATCAAACTAGCATTTAACTCACAACAAAAACAGAGCAGAAACCTCATTGCGGTTTTTCTCGATCTCGAGAAAGCATTCGATCTAGTATGGACCAAGGGCCTTATAGCCAAATTAAATAGTTATGGCATTACTGGACGAATGTTTAACTTTATTCAAGATTTCTTAGCAAACCGCACAATTACAACTAGGGTTGGGGCAACTTACTCTGAGAAACACTCACTTGAAAATGGAACTCCACAAGGCAGTGTACTCAGCCCCACCCTCTTTAACATAATGATAAATGACTTAGATAAAAATTTGGCAACTACCAAAGTTGAATTGTCACAATTTGCTGACGATGGTGGCCTATGGAGAGCAGGAAACCCCTCCAACCACAAAAACATCTCTGAACTTCAAACCAGCCTAAACAATATTGGAAACTGGGCTAATCAATGGGGATTCAAACTATCGCACCAAAAAACGGTAGCCGTACTGTTCACCCCATATAGACGAAACATAAAATACCCTAAATTAACAATACAGGATCAAGAAATAAAATTTGTTAAAGTAGCAAAGTTTCTGGGTATGTACTATGATCAACATCTCACATGGGCATACCATATAGAGGACTTAGTCAATAGATGTAGTCGGGATCTAAATCTGATAACAAGCCTTAAAGGCACACATTGGGGTGCAGACCAAGAAACATCCCTAAAATTATATAGAGCTCTGGTAAGATCTAAACTAGATTATGGCTGCCAAGTCTACTCATCGGCCCCCAAAACACAACTCAAAAAATTAGATCAAATACAAAGAACAGCACTATTAAAGTGTACCGGAGCTCTAAAAACAACATCGACAGCCGAGCTGCATGTCTTAACGGGAGAGTTGCCCCTCCACTTGAGACGGCAAGAGCTCCTTCTAAAATATGTAGCGCGGCTGTCCACCCACCCCGCCACACACCCCACCCTCCTGGCTATAAATAAAATCAACATCCCAATCAGGAAAAGCTTGAAACAAAAACTACCTATGGGAAAACAATATCATCTCTTAAAGACAATAATACCAGTAGAACTAACTCCTCTAAACAATAATGTAGTGTACGAACACGAACCTTGGAACAACGTACAATCTAAAGTCAACACCTCCCTCACAGAAAAAGGCAGTAAACAAAATCAAGAACAAACTCTCAAAATAGAAGCCTTAAACATTATAAATACTCAATACCAACAATATACCAAAATATATACGGATGGATCTAAAATTACTAACCCATACAGAACAGCTGCTGCAATGGTCATACCAGAGCTCAACATACAAATAGGCAGACGTCTCCCAGACTACTGCTCTATTTACACAGCTGAATTCTGGTCCATCCTTAAATCATTACAATGGATTGAAGAATTCAAACCTAATAAGACAGGAATTATTAGTGACTCGCTTAGCGTCCTATCTTCAATTCAAACAAATACCACCAAATGCAGGGAAGATTTTCTCAATCAAATAAATGCCAAACTAAAACTACTAAATACCGGAAATACTATTGTAGAGTTCATGTGGATACCATCCCACATTGAAATTAAGGGTAACGAAATGGCCGACAAACTGGCTAAGGAAAAACTACACGAACCGAATTTCGAGCCACTGCACTATAGCACAACCGAACTCTACAGTATAATAAACACCCAAATAGATATAAAATGGCAACATGATTGGGACAATAGTACAAAAGGGAGAGTGTTGTACACTACTGTTAAGGAAATCAACAGGCACAAAAAACCGCCCAAGGGCTCACCTAAAGAGCAGACAATCATCAATAGGATAACTTTAGGAAAAACCAAGTTGGCCAACAGCATGGGAAAATATATAGGACCCTTTCCTCATAATATAAACTGCTACCATTGCAATACTCCGGAAGATCTACAACATATCTTCAACAATTGTAGTAAAACCAAAAAAGAAAGGGACAAATTTAGATCACAACAACAGAATATAAAAGCCCCATATACATACCCAGAAATTATACAAAATAACAATCCCAACATTCTGATGACACACAAGAATATGTTGGAATTTCTACAAAAGATAGGGAAAATAGGGAATATCTAAACTATCCAATCAAATCCTAACCCCAACAAACAACAAAAAATGACCCTAATGCATACATATCATACATTGAAAAGCCCCTTTAGGACAGGGAAACAAGAAACGGTCAGGACCGGGGTGTGGAAGCTGGGTCTGACAAGGGATACCTTTGACGTGTCGCTTAACGGCCCCGGATATTTCCGCAGAGGTCCCTTGTTATGGCCTGGCCGCCGCGCCTCACGGACCGGCCATGGGGGGGGGACTGGGGGTGGAAATGGACAACCCTTGACGTGTCGCTTAACGGCCCGGGACATTTCCCGCAGGGACCCATTGCCACTACCCAGTAACCGAACCACACACCTGAACTAAATCAGGGGGCCAAAACATATATGGAAATAGGGTCACAATAAACCTATTAAAATTATTAAAAGCTCCTTTAGCTCCTTTAGGACAGGGAAACAAGAAACGGTCAGGACCGGGGTGTGGAAGCTGGGTCTGACAAGGGATACCTTTGACGTGTCGCTTAACGGCCCCGGATATTTCCGCAGAGGTCCCTTGTTATGGCCTGGCCGCCGCGCCTCACGGACCGGCCATGGGGGGGACTGGGGGTGGAAATGGACAATCCTTGACGTGTCGCTTAACGGCCCGGGACATTTCCCGCAGGGACCCATTGCCACTACCCAGTAACCGAACCACACACCTGAACTAAATCAAGGGGCCAAAACAAATATGGAAATAGGGTCACAATAAACCTAAAAGGGGAACAAAGTGCTACTACACTAATAGGTCATTAAAAACATAATTCAAATTCCCAATAAATAACATCACAATAAATACCAAGATGATGCAAAATAAAAAAAACACCATAGGCAGTAAGGATGTAGGTCAACACTCTACTCTCCCTTCTTCTATTCTAGACACTTTCTTATTAGGAGTACAACCAAGTGTACAGTGTTAAAAAACATACGTATCAATCACTTAAAAGCTAACTAGAACCAACAGGTGCTCAGAGACCTGAGCACTATAACTAGATAGAAAAATATGATAGAGACCCCAAATTAGAACATATAAGGTAGTCTAAAAATCCAAAGACTATCAGGTCCAGCGACACAAGGTCGCACACTAAATAGAATAAGGAAGGAATTAATGCAGGCCCAGCAAAATTAGAACATATAAGGTAGTCAAAAATCCAAGACTATCAGGCCCAGCAGCACAAAGCTGCAAAGTTCACCAAACAACTCAAGAAATATGACTTAACTAGATCCCCAAATAGTGTATATAAGGTGATCAAAGACCAGATCATCAGACACAGCGACACAAGGTTGCATATAAAAATTATTAGGAAAACAACAACATCTAAATGCACACTGAGCACCTAACACCAAAAAAAACACTGTTACACAAAAGTTGTACACTTAAGGAACAGCACAGAGTATATAAATAGGGATAGGATACGTCCAAAGAAGCAGCCCTTGCCAGGCACTTCGCCTCGCCCACTAAACACCCGCAGCAACTCCACGTGCTTAACACGTCCTGAACGACCAACCAGAAACAGAATGAATTAATATGAGTGTGTGCTGGAACTATTCCCACTCATATTGTATGTGGCCCTACAATCACACAGTAGTAGCTCAATAGCTACTCCGATGTGACGGCCTAAGTAAATAGTGTTCCATGAACACATAAACGCCTGCAGGGTGGCGGCTCCATTCCCACCCTCAGGATAAAGTAAATAACCGTCTTTTGACGGATAAAACAGTGATAAGAGCCCTCGGGACGAATCACTTTAAACACATAATATCAATCAATCAAAGGCCTAAATCCTGTTCTGTAAGTAGACTGTCTGTTAACTGATGAATAACATGATAATCATCGCAAATTTGATAAATGTCTACATTCTTCGTTCTTCTTGAAATATTAATAACAGTGGCTGAACTGGAATTTGTTTATATCTGGTCTATTTTAGGATTGTTGTATATTGTGACAATGATATCCATTCTAGGTACAATTTATAAAGCTATGCAAATAAAATGTTATATCATATTACTAGATGAAAGAAAATTAATATACCTTAGCAATGTCAAATATTTCAGATATATGATATGACTCGTGATGCAAAACAAATTCAGGTGATTGCTATCTGTTTGATGTCATATATTAACCTTTGGAATGACTTAATCACGTTGTGCACACCGAGATGAATGCATAAGATAGTCCCTATGTACTTATCATATACATACATGATTGCCTCAGGTTCAGGAAGCCATATGGTATACATGGGTTTTCTTTGAAAGTAATGCAGTGTTATTCGATAAATATATCCACTGGAAAGCATATTCTATTAAAGTCTCCAATGATTTTCAGTATTTATTTTATTTCACGTTTAACCTGGATAAAGACCATTTCTCTTTCATATCCATCTTATAATCTTCTAAAATACCATGATAAGTATTTTCAATTGCCTTATGTGTACTGATTGCTTTCTATTTCATTAGCAGGTAAATTCACACTGTCTTACTATTTGCTATCAGAAATTGGTTCGTCTAAACGATATGTTATTTTTGAATTTCTCAGGAAGCGATGCATATGCGATGAAATTATTAAACTAGTTACCAAATGATTGCATTGATGGGCTCCATCTTAGTGATCTTCATTTCTACAACCTCCGATGATAGCAGGAAAGCTACTTGAAGACATTTCATATATATTACATGTACAGCCGATGTGTACAAGCATTTAAAAAATCAAATTTAAATAGGTAAAGAGAACACCATCGTTTGATTTCTTTTTAAATATTATATTACATGTAATGCAGATCTTATTGAGATAAGCAACATCATCCTGACACCAAGAAAGTCAAATTTTATTGCTATATGCAATATAGGAGTCCATTACTTATTTCATGTTGTTGTTGTTGTTGTTGATGTTGTAGGGTTTAACGCCATTTTTCAGCCAAATACCTGTTATACATGGACATAGACCACAAATAATTTTGCTATATATTCTCTACATATATTTCTCAGTACTGACCTTACAACTGTGTGACAATCAATACAAATCATATGTTAATCTAAAATACATCCAAAGATGACTTCACGGTGAAGTTCTTGTCACGGGTTCACAGGCATTTTTTGAAGCGGCTGCACTGTAAAGAGAACAGCATGTACACAGAACACAGATTTCATCTCCGGATCATCACCAAGGCCGTATTACTCCATGTGTACTGTCGCCAAAAAACACACTGACAACCGCTCTCTCAGCTCGTATTCTCAAGAATAAACAATTACCTTTAACTCCCTACCAAAATGCATCAATATAACTCTTCTATAACCACCTAAATGAGAGGAAACAAATGTCCTAAAAATAGACTAGAACTACTGAACTGGAAGTATTAATTGTGATGTGATTCCTGATGCATGGCAGCCATTATTAATGGTGGAGGAAGAACCCGGGAAATCCCCGGGAAGAACCACAGACCAACGAAAAGCTACTGGCAAGCTTTCTCACATACCCACATTGGCCGAATACAAGATAACGAACCCACGCAGACAGAGGTGAGATGGCAGTGATCCGTAACGGAGAGCGCTTTAGACTACTCAGCCACTCGGGGCCCCTAATATTTCATGTTGTTAAATACGTGTTAATTTATCTGGCATTACAATATAAATTAAAGTTCTCATACTACAGCAAAGTCTACAACAAAATTAACAGAAACAAAAATAGAAACATCAGAATCAACCATAAAGTTATACAATGTAACACAAATATAATGATATTGTGCATTTCTGATTAAATTGAGTTGGTAATGATACAATTACGCGTTGAAGTAGTCGTTTTACTAGCTAGAACGCCAACATTCAAAGTAAGTGAAACAGTCAGCATTTCAAAGTAACAAAAATATTAAATTTATTTGCGAATAGTAATTGATTTGTAATGTTCCAAAGAAAAGAATTAAAATCAAGTATGCACTGTTAGATGATCAGTTGTTGACAGCTATGAAGGGGAGTGAATTTAGGTCATGCTATGCTACCAAGAGTTATCTCTGCATGACAAGACAACATTCCAACGTGAGTGTATGTGTGCTTTTGATTTTTAACATAGGTTTAAGAATTATTAGTAATATTGCTACGACGGCTACAGTTTGACAGCTTATTGTGATACCTAGCACTCGGATATCATGCCGCAGACATTAAGCATGATGTCCCACCTAGTCACATTATCCAGACGCCTGGCAGACCAGACATAATACTAACCTCATAATGCCTAGCGAGGCAGCTGTTTGTAACATTTGTTTTACAAGTGTTTAGTATGACTCGGCCGGGGATTGAACCCACGACCTTCCACAACTGGGACAGACGCTTTGACCACTAGGCCACCTAGGCGGTCACAAGCAGACTTGAATTTATTTTGGTCTAATCATGAACTGGAGAGGATATATTCAATCGTAAACCAGTTTGAAACCGGCTCTAAACTTGGTGCCATTATAGAGTCACATTACGGACATAAAGGTGACTTAGAGTATGACAACTTTTATGACTGGAATGTGGCAGATGTAGTAAAGAACAAAAACAAAAGAAATAAGCGATACGGTAGAAACGTAAATGAATCTAAGATGCATGATGCTTGAATATGTGCTTAATCAATAATACATGCTATAACATAATACAGGCATTGGAACATGATCGAGACAAGTGAAGTGAACTGGTCAGATGTTCAGCAGCACACTGCCTCAACGACCACATTAGGTCAAGAGACTGATGATGATGATGATAACATAACAAACTGAAAGAGATAGTAATTAAACTAAAAAGTATAAAACATATGTAGCAAAGTACCACGTACAAGACTAGAAGCAAATATAAAAAGTGTTTCATCAGAGATACCATGACATGTTACATGTGAGTGATGGCTATAATATACCCTTCGTTTGACCAGTGAAAATATTTCATTTGACAACAAAGGATTACAATGATTACTATTTGGTTATCTCCACCGATAAATACATTGGCTCTACACGTCATCTATACACGGTATAACTCTGCTCATATAATATCTAATATAATGTCTTGTTTAAATGTACATAAAGGTTTATTTTACCTTGTCAATACTCTGAAGAAAAAAATTGGTTCATTGTCACACTTTGCTGTATTCACTTTTTATATTCTTTAACACTCTGTTATATATTAGATCTCTATCTCCTCGAATATTTATAAAGGTCAATACATTATACGTTTTCTTAGTATAGAAGATGAAAATTTGAAGGGAAATTAAAGTATTCTATTTTAAATTCCAAATAGTCCTAAATGTTATATAAATAGTCCAGAGGTATTGTTATTTTCAATTTATTCCGATAGTGCTCCGAATGAATTCCAATTTTCCAACTATGATATGAATCAAATAATTCTAAAGTAAGCAACATTTATATCAAATTACGTTGGGTAGATGCTCAGTACTATATTGGTTTAAGTTCTAGACAATGCTACCGATAGAGCATCCGGTTAGTTAAGGATTAAGCTGGAGGACAAGGACTGGTTGTCTACCACACAATATGTATTGACTGGTTAATACTGCTGCCCAGTCATAAGGAGGGTATTCAGGGTTACCTGCGCAACACCCAGTGATAGTCACTACTGTAATAGTCAGGAAAGGAGATTTATAAATATTGGTAATGACGATGGTACGAAAACAGCATCTCTTTAGCATGGAGGAAAGTAACGTAGTCCGATTTCTGGAATTACAAGCATATCTCGAACCAGTTTCTGCCGATATTAGTATATTATAATTTGGCGTCTGAATTAAACTTGCCCATATGGTGCCCTCACTCAGAAGTCTGCGTGTTCTCTCTGTGTTCAACAATGTACCCTAGATTATTCTGGATCCGCAAGCTAAACTGAACTAAAATATTGGCACCTCTGATAGAGGCACACCAGAGTCCGTTTAGAGCTAGCATACGCAATGGAGAGTGATATAATAAAGAAATCCCCATCACCAATCGTCAGTTACCCGAAACATCACCGAAAATGTGAATCGGCAATACATCATTAGGACAGGACATGCTTTCAGATCTTCGGAAGACATTGTTTTACTGGACGTTTCTAAGATGTTTACGTGTCAAGAAAAAGTGATTTGTCCAGAATATATGAAGTCTGTTAGCCACTTAATTGGCCGTACCTTGTGCGAAATGGTGAAATGAGGTTCATTAAAGATGGTTGACTACATATGCATACCTGGTATGATCAACGCGAGGGAGTAGTTGGTTGTCTCCATAATATATGAGAAGTATAATATTGCCTGCTCAATACGATATGTAGATGCTTATTACTATATCGTAGTAGGAAAACAAAACAACATATATTAGCGGTTTAAGTACTAGACAAAGCTGCTGATAGAGCATTTGTCTAGTTAAAGATGAAGCAGGAGAACAAGGGCTGGTTGTCTACCACCAATATGTATTGACTCGTTATTACTGCTGACCAGTCATAAGGAGGCTATTCAAGGATATTTGCGGAAAACCCAGGGATAGTTCCTGTTGTAATAGTTGTGATGTAGCCGTCGATACACTGTATTACAATATAATGCAATATTCGAGATAATACACAAGACTTTGTGTGTTGTACAGTAACGACATGATTTTTTTGATTTGAACAGATGCTGCACAAAAAAGAAATTTAACCAAAGTAGCAATGATGTTCGTTTTCATGTATCCGTGAATGCGTATAATGCTGTGTGTGTGTGTGTGTGTGTGTGTGTGATTTGTATTTTTAACGTAGCTTTAACACTTTGTTAGTCATATCGCTACAATGTCTGCAGCGTGATAGGTTATAATGATGTCTCGCACTGGGGCATCATATCGCAGAAATGTAGCATGATGTCCCACCAAGCTATATTAACATGACACGAGGCAGCCCAGTTCTAACACTAACCTCTTAATGCTGAGCGTCAAGCGATGCATATGTTGGTTCCATATTTGTAAGTCTTTGGTATGATTCGACCGGGGATCAAACCCACGGCCTCCCACACCTGAGGCGGACGCTCTAACCACAAGGCCATCGGATCGGTGCATCTTAAGATACATAATAATGTAAAAGAAATAAATGCAAGATAACACCAATGTAATCAAACTAGACAAAGATTATTATTTCGTTCAAAAAGGAAACTATTATGTTGAACGTGTTGATCTGCAAACATACAAAGAGCTGCAATATTAGTGTATTATGGTATGCTATAAGCTTCATCTAATCAAGCATGCGTTAATAAAACTGAATTTATTCAAACTGATAGTCATATTTTTTAATTATGGGCAAACCCATAAAAAACAATTAAGCAAGGAAAATATTATTTTTCACGTTTGCTATATCGTGAGTAAACTAGAACAGCATAGTATTATGCGTCCAACGAAATATCGCGAGTATTTCTAAGTTAAATACATATTGAATCATCGCCAGCTTTAATCACTTGAAATCATCTCTATTACACGCGGTTCTCGTTAACAGCTTGTACTGTTCGTTATAAATTTAAACGTTGAAAAAACACAACTAGAAACTGCTTTGCTGTCTTGGAATTGGAGGAAAATACTATATTTGAGTCAAATAAAAGTCAGTTTTATGAACCATGGCGACCATCAAGGGTCATACTACAACAAGCAATTGTAATTAAGACTATGATAGTTCTTTTCGCCTTTGGGAATTGAGTTGTATCAGCCGTTTGGTATTGTGCGTAGGTAAGCATATTTTGATAGGGGAAGTTTTCAATACTTGGCCTAATTTCTTGCCAACTGAACTTCTTTCCAGACACCCGTAATGTCATCATTTGATGATTAAATATCTGACTCGCTGTTAGATGCGTGCCTAATATGTTTTATGAAGAGTTCTTAAAGTTACTATCTATCAATACCTCTACTACCTGATGTATTTATGAATATGATATCTAATCCATTCGAGCACAAACTAGGAGCGCAGGAGGAATTATTGTTAAAACTAATGTTTGAAGTAGCCTTATTCCAGCAAGTGGCAATGGAATTAGTCAGAGCGACATCGGTTCAGCTTTTCCATTTCTTCTTAATAATTTTTATCTGCAGCTTGAAGTGCGTTCAATGTCAATTCTGCAATTTGCTTGAACATTAATGCACAAAATATAACTTGATTCGGCTATTACGTCATTCACATTATCACTAGACTTATGACGTCTTGGAATACATTATAGCAAACGCAAACCTATATTGCAGAGTATTGACGGAGTGTAGCTTGAGACATTGTAGGCCAAAATGAAATACAACATGGGTCGAAAGTTGACCAATATCATCAAACAGCTGTACGAAAAGGCTACCAGTGCATAATTGATCAATGTCCTGTGGTGGGGGGGGGGCTGGTTCAAGACAACAGTTGGATCACGCCAAGGCTGTCTCTTGTCACCGACGCTTTTCAACATCTGCTTGGAGTGCATCATGAGCGAAGCACCGGAAAAGCACTGTGGTACAGTCAGTAATAGAGGCCATAACATCACCATCCTCCGCTTTGCAGAAAACACTGATGGCCTGGCAGGTGGTGAAGACGAACTTGACACCTTATTGAAAAACCGGGATGAAACATCTTCCATATTTGACATGGATAAAAGCGTTGAGAAGCCAAAGCTGATGTTAAAAGTGACACACAATCCTCAGCCAAGATTAAAGTCAGAAAACTAGAAGTGTAAATAGTTCGCCAGTTCAAATACCGTGGTTCAATAATCACCGAAGAGGGATCATAATTATACATTTTGCCACGAGCGGCACAAACAACGGCAGCTATGTCAAAGCTAAAGCCATTGTGAAGAAACAAAAATATATGTCTGAAAACTAAAATCAGATTATCGAGAGCACTAGTCTTCTTATTCTTTTTGTATTGATGTGAGACATGGACCCTGACAGCCGCATTTCAACGAAGACTCTAGGCGCTTGGAATGAGATGCTACAGAAACATCCTTGGCATCTCTTACATTGACCGCATCACCTTTGAAGAAGTGCGTAACACCATCAGGCAGCACAGTGCCTCAACGACTACACAAGGTCAAGAGACTGATGATGATGATGATGATGATCTTAGAAATGTCAGCACTCTTACAGAAACTTTCAGTTAGACTTGAAATTGTCTCATATATTTTAAACATTGTCAAGTAGGTGCTACTTTCCCAGAAAATATTCTTATATATTTAATATATTCGCCTGTATATGTTTCTATACAATTGTTATTAAAGCCTGTAAAATTTTATGAATTTTTCTTTTGGAGGATACAGAGTGCTTTTCAAGAGTAAATATTAATGTGATGTAGTTGTCTAAATATCCGATCTCCGACCAATCGCAGGACGCCATTATAACTATGAAATCCAATTTATTTGACCACGTAAGTGTTTTCTTGATTATAAAAATAGTAAATATCATAGTAAAGAGACTAAAAAACTCTAATGACTTTCCAAGACATGATGAAACGTATGATAGAGAATACATTATTTTCTTACCAGTAGGCAGAAATCAAAATGAAAGATCATCGAATTTCGAAACTGACATTTCTATTACAACTGTAAAACTGATGCCTGAAAATAAAAGAGAAAACGGTTTATTATTATTATTATTATTATTATCATTATTATTATTATTATTATTATTATTATTATTATTATGTCAATATATTTCGCTGGTATACACTTTATAAATGTGCCCAGTTGAGAAATGTAAACTTCTTCAGAATTAGGTGCCTCCAATAAGATGAACAGGGTTGGGGTCAGATTACAATGAAAACACATAGGCCCCAAATGGCCGAGTGGTCTAAACGCTCTCCTTACGGAGCGCTGCCAGCTCACATCTGTGTGCGTGTGTTTGGGTCTCAGATTCGGACAATATGGATATGTGAGAAAGCTTGCCCATAGCTTCGCGTGGGTTTTCTCTGGGTTCTTCCTCCACCATTAATTCTGGCCGCCTTGTATAGCCTATCGTGTGATGAAAAATGTCGTTAAAGCTACAACAAAAACAACAATCAAAACACTAAGAATGATAATTGAAAATACTATTTTTAAGATGCTTACATGGAGAACAATCCTACACAAAACTTGTGAACATAATTTCATGTCTATTTTATTTTTTTAACACAATGATAAGCACCGAATTAATTAACTGTAAAATGAAATATACAATTAACAGTCAACAATAAAAAATGAAATTAAACTGAACAACCATTCCGCACAGAGACAAACAATACTTAATCACTCAACCAATAATAGAGATGAACATCAAAACAATGATATGGATTCACTCACGCAGTGATAGCTTGTTTCATATAAACAGTGTATATGATCCATTACAAAAACAATAAATGGTTTTATATAAACAAAATCACAATTGTACACTCATATAGTGATAACTGATTTAGTATAAATTGGGAAATATATCTTGCGGCGTCTGCACAGTTCTGCTGCATGGCCAGGGTGCCACCACGAATGGTCCACTTCTCATATTCTGTCTAAGGATCTGTAGTTACGAAGATTAGTTACCTCACTAGGAGATAATCACTTTCTTGCTCAGGACCATCGTCATCACTGACAGCAGGAAACCAGGAATATACCAAACCAACTTTGTACCACCACTAACACAACACCTACATTATGGTACAGACACAAATATACATCATAGGTATGCCACTGTCTCTCTATCACGCCATCACGTCTTCGACATTTGAATCCTTTTCGGCTCTACAGCTGGATATATTGCTCCATAAAGTGGCCCGCTTCCGTGACAAAACTTTCCGTAATGTGAAATTTGAATATACCATGAACCTACATGTACACAAGATTGGCTATCTTGCTATGCATGGCATGTGCGCTCAAGGTCAGTCGGTTTCCCCCTCGTAAGCACTACGCTTTGCAGAATAAAATGAACCAAACTACTACATCGAAATAACATATTATTTAGATAAATTATCCTCAGGTAACACTGTACACGGAAACGAAACCAGAGTACAATTTATTCAAAATATTCATAACAATAAATATACAAAATTGTGTGTGATAGTGCCAAATTATTTCCTTTGTATCCAATGTTTTTATTGCCATCTTGGAGTAATGAATCGGGATTAAACGATATACTCATTAAACTGAAATCGAGAGGGTTGGAGATAAGTCCCAGATTTTAAATAACCACTGATAAAACTTCTCTTGATTTAGGCACGCCTTGTATAGTCATTATTGTTATCTGCATCTTTGCCAGTCAGTACAATGCTTATTTTTATAAAATATTTTTTTCCAAGATATCATTTTGAATTTGGATAATAGATTGGAGGTCCATAAGGTCATGTTTTAGCCAAACGTTTGCCAACAATTGATACGTCATGACCATATTTTTAACAAAATTGCTTTGGGGAACAATGATAGTTGGAGCAACACGTATATGTTTGAGTTGTTTGCAGAAATGTTGTATATGATGCACATGTTCTTATAGCAAAAGCTGAGATCAATATAGCGGAGGGTGGTTACGAAGTGAGTCAGCACTGCAGTGTCGAGTTTTCTGGAAATCAAAAATCGGAAACTGTTGTTCTAAAACGACCGCGACAACTCCACTTTATAAATTAGTGTTGAATTTGAAGACAGGGAGTTTATACTCAACATCCAATAACCTCTCTCACAAAGAGACCTTGACACAAAACATTGTAACAGAATAACGGTAACTAGGTTACAGTCAACAGAGCATTTACACTGATCCACATCGGTACGGATTATTCAATATGAAGGTCTGACTGATTATTATATTTACATTGTCAGAGAAAGCTGTAAAACAATGTCTTAATTTGAGAAAAAGTATGCTAAATTAATACTCTCATTTCGCCTCGAAAACTTTATGTGGATTTCATATTTTGGCAGGCTGAAAGGTTTGTAAAAATGTGTTTGTCAATAAACGTATTGTCAACGTAACATTCGCTTATATGGTTTAACATTTGATTGGTCTGATGCATTCGAGGTGTACACTATCACTGCAAACTTATGTATGTGGTACATGATCATATTACTTTTGTGGGACAGCAAATGATCATGCAACCTTTTATTTCTTGCTGATATGCAATTATATGGATGTGCTATTAATCTAGCACTGATATCATGCAAGCGTCTCGCGGCAGACTTATCGTTTGCTGCTGAGATTTTTCGTAGCTTTCGATGGGTGTTTTATAACTTTATATCCACAGCTTTATTGGCATTGTTCCACATAAAAGTGTTAGCAATAATCCGTTTTACGTGTTCAATGAACCTTCTTTGTTCTTGTGTTTTGATGATGCTATTCAAGCACAGATTGTCTCCTGCTTAACCGTCATAATATTTTTGCTGTTATTGTGCCCATCATTATGTTTTATGTTGAATATTGTTTATGTTTGCTAACAAAAAACGAAGCAGTTGTCTAAACGCATGAACGAGTGAATGGACCCTTCTGCTAATTCGTATTAAGAACATGCCATTTCATTGTGAATAGAATTAGATTAGTATATCTGATATAAAGGTAGGACTAATTTAAGTCAAATTAATTAGGCAACAAAGGCTAAAGGACATGACAGGAAAAATCAAGATTACAACATGTGTAACAAGAGACATGAAGAAAACTAAATTTTCACAATACAATCAATATTCAAGTATACAATATTCAAGAATAATCATTATTCGTTGGCTCTGCAAATAACTGACAAGTGTTTGTATTGTAAATTTGAGTCAAACATGGAGAACGCAAGTTGAATTGTATCAAAGAAAATCTTATCAGAACCCTAAAGTGCAACTATTTTAACCACATTAACGATATTTACGTATATCAAACTCTTGCAGATACTCTATCATCACAAATAATGCAATGCCTGGGATGACCCTGGAGCTAAACTCGACGTAATCCAGGAATAAGATAATGTAGAAACAATATAATCAATCCATCAAATGTTTGAAATTTCAGCGATAAAACGTAGTAGTATAGCCGGACGAGAGCTATAAAGTCTTCACCTAGGTTATTCATACAAATTTAATGTTATTAAATTCGTAACATGTATAATTACCATTGAGACTAACAAAATGTTTACAGATCATGTTCTTTAAATTAGAACAAACAGTTGTCATCCAGAAGTAGTGACCTATCATTAGTATAATATGCTCACTTCATGTGCAGGCAATGTAGATATGTATGATTTTGTACAAGAAATTATCAGTAACATATATATATATATATATATATATATATATATATATATATATATATATATATATATATATATATATATATATATATATATATATGATTTTAACAACTTAATGGAATATTGTAGTATATGTATTCTTCTACAACTGGGCCTTTTGTGCACATTGATATGTGAACAGATAGTTCAGAAGCTGAGAACATGGTACAATACCGAGGGAACTTGGAGTACTTATCAGAATAACTGTCACAGAATCAGGCGAAAATTAAATTTATTTCTTCTTGAATTACAAACTAATTTCACCATTTTCTTTGTTTCGTCGTACATGCGTTACCTGGGGTGTATAAGTGGTTTTTCCCAAGGTAAGTGGCGTGTAACGTGTAACGATTTGCATGTGCCTTACTACGAATTACTTGAAGTCAGGAACATTAGATTCACGGGGTGCACGGTAATTTTGCCGTGAATTCTGCTCACCTATTTGAGGATATATAAGGCAGAATATTTCTGATAAATATTAAGGGACCAAAAGTATCTTATCACAGGAAAGATATCTCGTCATTCTATCTCCAACCAAAGGGGTGAGTGTTACATTTATATTTCGTTTGATTGTGAATTTTTATTCAGTTTATCATTTCATATAATGATGCCTTTATTGCAATGCAGATTTAAAACGTGGAATATTTGGAATTACTAGTCACTATTAGACTTTAAATGCAATAGCGTAATCTAAGTTTTAGATTGGTTTTGAAACAACTACTATTAGTGTGGTTTCTTTATTGTAGCTGATATCGTAGCTGAAATTGTAGCTGATTTGTTGCGGAACATCTCTGATTTGTAGCTGAACGTCTCTGATATTGTAGCGGAACGTCTCTGATATTGTAGCTGAACGTCTCTGAATTGTAGCTGAATGTCTCTGAACGTCTCAGAATGTCTCTGAATTATAGCTGAATGTGATTGATTGTGCCGTGATTGTGCTTTTTAAATGTGCGATGGAATTGAGGTATCTGACTGTCAGTCTGTCGGATTGTCTGTCCGTCTACATCTGTCGTGACGTGTAAATATCCGGAAATCTAGAAGTCCGAGTGTCGGAGCTGTCTAGAGGTGTAAACATCCGGGGTGGCATCTAGGTATTTGCGAACGTTGGTTCTAGTAGATGCTGTATGCTGTCTGTACGTATAACTGTGGTGGATCCGTGAAGGGCAAGTTACCGATAAAAGTATTGAGTCAACCCTAGGTATTCGGAGAAGCTGGGCGGCGATTCAATAGTTGCTGAATCGTACGGTTATACAGGGTCGAGACACATGTGTGTGTTGCAATTGTAGTACAATTGAATACATTATTATATTTACATAGTTACTTCAAATCACAGTAGTATTTCAAGGGATTACATGAATCTCAATAAAAGTTAGCAACTTGATTAAATACATGTATATGTTCGTGCTAGTTGTCGCAATCCATACGTGCGATAGTATAGTTTGATGTTTGTTTTTATTATCGCAATTTATACTTGCGTTAATATAACTTTTGTAAAGGTTCCTTGGATCTGTGTATAGTCCAAGAGATTCCTTTGTATCTGTGTTTTATTTTGTATTAACATTTAATTTATTTTTGAATTGTGAATAGTTGTGTAGCGTGAGTGTGGGTTGAATGCATGAGGTATTGTGTTGATACATCATTATTTTTTTTATTAATAATTTATTTCATAAATTTACATTATCTTTCACACATTGTGTTTGTGTTGTTCATTTAATCCACCATCCACTCGGTAACAATTCTGTTACAATAACGTACATTCATTTGTATACTTGAAACGGAACAAGCTTTCACCTCTTCCTGATGATTACTATTACAAACATCAAAATCACCAACAATGTCGGCACAAAAGAACATCATCATTTTACTAATATAGTCTTAAAATACTAATTTAATAAATATTCAATTTATTGATTTGTTAGTCGTCAGTCTTGACATGACAATTAGGGTTATTTTGAAGAAATACGTGACTGTTCTAACTACAAAATTCATGCGGAGTAGCCTTTGGAAGCACGTTGTTATTTATTTTAGTACAAGTCGTAAGTGTTAATTGAACCTCACAATAATGTATGTGGAAAGTATTGTAAATTTTCATATTTTATGATTGTGACGTTACGTTTATTAAGCACTGGTTTTAATAACGTGGGAATAACTATAGTGATATAGTTCTGTCGATGCATAAATTTAAGCCTTTAATACATACTTACCGACTCATACGTTAAATGTGTAGAGTACAAAATTCAAATTTCTATTGAATCACAACATCTCATTCAAACATATATCCTTTTCAATATGCAATATAAAGTTCAAGTCTCCATTTTCGGAAAATGCTATATTTCTGAGCACTTTGTTTTTGCAGAGAAGATTATTTTGAATTAAATAATTTGGACAACTTAATTCCAGACCAAAATCAAAATACTTTAAACAACAAAACATCCAGATATTTCTTCTCAGATCTTACAGCGCTAATACATAATTTCTAGAAAAACAAGATTATACAATATATAATCGCAATTAGCACGTTCTAAAACACAGCATGTTATTTAATAGAAATTTCATTATTGGGCGATTCCTAATTTTGCAAGTTAAGCTATAATTGTAATGAAATGATGAAATGTATTTATAGTCTTATGTATTTTACGCTTATACCATACATGCAAAATATTTACTCGCAAAGGCATAATGTATTTAAGCAATTAGCAGCAATGAATAATATTTTTTTTTAAAATGAGATACAATCACGCATAATGAGTTACAAAAATAATATGTATGTATATATATATATATATATATATATATATATATATATATATATATATATATATATATATATATATATATATATATAACAATGACTAATTCGTACATACAAAACTTTGACCTTTTATCAGATTGGAGACCATAACGTGTGAAGAAGTAACAACTCTGTCAAAGCTTTTCAGTAGTTAAGAGTCACATAATTAGGCACAAGATCTCAGGATATTGTACCTTTTCCTTACAACTTGATTGTTCAATTGCAGGATAAAAATGACGTATACAGAAACTGACTAGTAAATGTGTAAGTTAGTTATTATTTCTTTTTGTTATCAACATCACTATCAAGTTCTCCACTTGCCATAGCTCTAGTTACTGCAAAAGTACAATATATTAGAGGGATCTCAGTTGTTTGCAATAGGATCAACTTCCGATCCAAACCAGGTTTGTCGGTTATGAGAGGAATAACCACAATCTGTCTTGATATAGGTAATGTCCTAGTAAGAAACGAATACTCTGAATGGGTACAAAAACGCCGCTCCTACAGTCATGGGTCCTGATAATAAGTCTAAATATGAATTAGCGCAATAGAAAGAAATATTAACACAGCTTCTCTCTGTTCCCTGAAAACGAACACTTTTACTATAGAAGACTTCTACATAAGGCTAAATACTATATTAGAAAAGACTGAGGAACTCGAGTTTCTCCTAATATTTTAATAAGAATTTACTTGGGAAAATCACATATTGAAATGAAATTTGAAATTTGAAATGAGCAGTTCATAATTCTGACAAGCCTGATCAGAAGTATGATTTTTAAATGTTCTGCTAGACTGTGTTTTTTGGAAGTTCTTGCATGTGATTGTTCATTTTCAGTTGGGGATTGCCTTTCTTGGGGAGTGTTATAATTAGTGGCTGGGTCCAATGCGCTGGCCATTCACCTGTCTGCAAGATCTTGTTGCAAATGTTTGTTAGTAGCTCTATTACTGATTCCATCTCCCATTCTCGAAACGTTCAGCTGGGATGTTGTCTACTTTATTTATACTATTCTTTGAGAATGATGCAATCATCATAATGTGTGAAGTTTGGAAATTCAAGCAACCCTGTGTCTCATGTGGATGGATTGCTGTAGAGTTCATTACAATTCTCAGCAATGTCACCTGCTTATGAGGGACATTTTCCTTTAGAATGGGACTGACTCTTAGTTGCTTCTGTCTGGTGAGGTTTGTCACAATTTGGGATGCTTTTGTGCTGTTATTCTTAATCAGACTGCTCGCTATATCTGAAAACGTTTGTCCAATCGAATATTCGTTTGCATTCTTCAAGATTGGTCTTATATTGTCACTCAATAGGTCTAGAAGATGCTCAATACTACATGGATAAAATAAGACAAAGGTAACGATAGAGCGTCCGGCTGCATGCGGATGAAGCAAGATGAAAGCGATGGCAAGCAATATATCTAGTATAATATCTGCACTTTTCATATTTTCCTTTTATTACAAGTGAGCTGCAGGATTTCTGTTTTCATACTTGTTTTCATACATTATCGTTATCACTATGAAAGCCGTCTAATAGTAGGACATACATATTCAATAAGTTCCTTATATAGAAAGAAAAAGTTGCATTTGAAAGGTTTTATTATTTACGATTTACAAAAAAAGAACAAGAGAACATGTACATGTTTGGGTCAAATATATCTGCTGTTTCACATTAATATAATCCAGACATGTATATAAATAACTGATACTAATCCCAGAACAGTAGTTTAGTCCAAAAATCAACGAATACTTTGCAATTCCATTGAATGCTTTAAATAACATTACCACAGAGTACGAAAAATGAATCGACAATGTAAGACCCTCTCACTCTCTTTAAGTGAAATTGACGGTGTTGGACATGGGCCAATCACGTCTTCTTCCAACTCGCTTGCGTACACTTATGTAAATAATTCAATCAGAGTGTTTCGTGATACAAGGTCGTCACAATATCACTTCTGGCTTTTGCTTCAAAATGTGCGACTATTTCCACATAGTAATAAATTAAAGTCTATTGTAATTAGTTTTCATACTTCTCAATATATAAAGAACTCCCTTGATCTAAGAGGATATATATACAATCATTTCGCAATCTGTGAAGGTCAACGTATCGCAATTCAGGTCAGAGACTTTCATAGGGTCAATCTAAAATTCACATCCAGTAGGACTATGGACAACTTTACTAAAATCTAAATGTCAAGATAGATGGTATGTCTGTCAAATGAAATGGGGTTTTGAATGAGCACATTGTCAAGCAAAACAAATTGAGAAAAAAGAGAAGAGAAAACTTCGAGAAGGGACATTGAAAATATAAGAAAAACCCTTTCCTGTAATGACATTCTCGAAAGCATGATAAATTAAGAAAGGCAACTGAAGAATTACCCATACCAGTGAAGACAATCAAAAGAAAAAGACATTATAAAGGTGAACATTTGTATGTGTCATACAATTCAGTTTTGGCCTTAATCCACGAGAATACACCAAAACACATAGTTGCAATCGTCAGACGACACACAAAGCCTACATGTTAAATATGTCGGTTACGATGCGCACTTACTGTATTGTGTTTTATGTCTGTGTTGTTGTTTCTGAAACCCGTTTTAATCGAGCATTAATAATTAAATATAAAACTGTCCAAATGGTCGCCAGCCCTCCCCCTTCCTCTCTGGAGCAAAATTACACGAAACTACAAGCGTTGTGTATTTTTGCTTGTGTCATATGACGATGTCTCTGGACCTGTGAATGATGGCAATGTTAGTCGAGATCGAGATCGAGATCGAGAGAGAGAGAGAGAGAGACAGCCTATAACCCTAACTGGAAAATGGGGCAGTGATGGTCTTTTTAGGTAATGTCTTTAGTTGTTGTTGCTACATTTTGAATGTCTTATACATCTGTTTTGTTTACACTTTTCAATCTTGATTTATATATGTGTGACAGATATATACACACATGCACAGGGGAACACACAAGCTGAAATATTGTCAGTACCGAACAAAATTGTCTATTATATAGATAAAATAAGCTAGTTTTACTTTTTTACATTAGAGCAGGAAATAGTTTTCAAAACTAATTAGGACACACATGTTTTGGATAACTTCTGATTGGTTACGTCACAGTAATGACGTTGATGAACTAATGTTGGTTTGAGGGTTGGTGGTGTATACACCGGATCAAATGCATTTGTAAAAATGTGTCCTACTGTTTGATTAATATATTCCTTCCCTTCTTTCTAGAGGCCCATATAATATATGTTATTCGAACTGAAACTATATATATATATATATATATATATATATATATATATATATATATATATATATATATATATATATATATATATATATATATACTTTAATTCGATTTAGAATGTCGTCCTTAGCTATTCAAATAGAAAGATTACTGATTTATCCATCAGTTAATGTGATTTAATTTTTGAAACCATGTTAAAATGTATGAGGGATTAGGGTTTCGTTTTAATATGTATCGTATGGAAAGCTGGTAACCCAAAACACAAAGATCTAGAATTGCTTTAAAGAAAACCTCACTTATAAACACATTAATGTGATAATTGGAAGAATAACTTTAATATTCCGAGGTTGTTGAGCATAATATAAAATGTATTCTCAAATATTTTTAGTACTCTCTTTTGCTCAATCAGAAAGGTTTTTTCTTTTTCTTGCAATGGCTTCTTATGGTAGTATCCTCGCAAATCCTAAGGCCGCAAAAAGGATCAAAGAGGCAGTTACGGACATTCGACCTGCAAACATGAGATTATGATATGATGAAAACAATTAATTTGTGCCCGCTTACAGTTCATTCTCGACTGGTTGTACGAAATTCTTTAAATACTTATCATCAGTACTCTATACATGAGTTAATGTTTATCAAACACTGAATACTATTAAAGAACTGGAATAAATTGCATCGTATCCTAAATATGTCGATATTCAAACGCTAGTTATTTCACTTTTTGATTTAGTTTGAGTGCATTCCACCTTGCTGGTCTAACCTGAAAAGCTTTAATTACAGGTTTACTAAATCTTCCTTCCAAAAACTTCCAAAATATTTCCTCCCATTTTCATACCTACAAGTTGTGGAAACAAACATTAATCTTTCAGAGATTGTACGTATATATTGTTTGAATAGGAACATATGCATTACCTTTAAACCTGAGACGTTCATTTGTAAAAGGATTATTAATTGTATTAATAAGTGACCCGAAGGATCAATAACTATATTTACCACTATATGCAATATGTGTTCAAGATTTGTCATGTTTCCGTCATTACCTGAAGTACCTGACTTATTTGAATCTACAGGCATAGTGCTGGAACCAATAACCCTGAAAGATGTCTCCAAAGTAGCTGTGTGCGGCTTTATGAGTACAGATCTTTTCCTCCTTTTTCTACTAGGATCCTATGAATACATAAAAAAGCACGCCTACATTTGACTGTCAGCTTTGTCTTGTCTGTAAATATGTTTATAAACAACAATGCTTTCGCTATCAGTCTTCTTTAAGTAATGTCAGCAATGTAATAAGTTTGCTGTCTATAGCACAATCGGAGAAAGGACTAGTAACCATGGTACACTCGAGGATATCTTTCCCAATATCATCCAGAGTAAATAATTTTGACTTTAACATGAATACCCGAGGATTCATCTTATTAATTTCAAATTTATTAAAGAATAAGTAACCATACATTGATTAACGTTTAGTTCATCCAATTATCGTTTGTATTGAAAAAGATATTTGTGTAGATCGTATGAACATTTATGTCAATTATAAAGAAACAGCTACGCAATATTTATTGAAACGAATGATAAAATGTCAACATGTTTTCATTATTTAAAGAAAATAATAACACCAATTACAATGTGTTGCTAATCTTCAATTCCATTGTCGCCTACAATTTCAAACTGTTAAGTGGCACGTTAAAGACCTGTATATTGCCGAACGCATATCAACTCATTTAGTATGGTATGAAGGTATGGATAATGAAGAGGTTTACAAATGAGTAAATAGCTAAGAAAGTAGATAAATAAATACAATATCATACACAAATTATACTTACATGAGTTTGGAATGGACAACTGTTGTCATCATCCTGACAGACTGTGATGGTGCAACTAATTGAGACAACGTTTGTATTCAGGAAACGAAATGCATACACAGAAGCTATGATTTCAGTGTGCGTTTGGTCTGTATGATTCAAAAAGGATGAAATAACAGCGTGATCTAGACTTATCCTGTTGGAAAAAGAAACAAAATAATTTCTATGATATACTTTTTTTTTGTGTCCACAAAAAGGAATATTTGAACTCGTGCACGCACTTCAAAAAGTAAATATTATTCTGAGAGTGAACATAATATTAAGTTTGTTTTAAAGACAGATCTTTAATATTTATAATTCTTGGATAGATGCGTGAATAAAGTGCATTGTTTCTGCTTTATGCAGAAAAGCCAGACATCTTTAATGTATAGTAAATGTTCATTAGGTCAAGGATGTGTCATTCGATTATGTTTGGATGGAACAGAAAATCATTAATCACACCTGCCGTTCTTTTGTAAGCTGCAATTAATTTTGTAAAATGGTCTGACTTCTTCAAATGATTTGGTTAAAAGCGCAAACATTATTAGCGGCATTGATCAATACTGTTTAAAACAAATATAACGTTTTGAATATACATTATAAGTCCTATAATAAAACAACTAGAACATCGAACTTACCTTTTCCTATAACAACATGTTATGATTGTCAAGTTAGCACTGTTTGATTTAAGTTTTGAGAAATATTTCAAACATGACTCAATGACACATTATTAATGCAGTCATTGTCTTTTTAGAATATTACACCGCCTAGATAATCACGAATAAGTCCGATACATACCCGTTAACTATTAAATTCTTTGTATGAGCTGGATTTGGGTTCCCATCAGTAGCGATGCAGGTTCTTGCCAAGAAAGCGAATCCAGCTATAGGCACAAAAGTCGATTATAAACTCATCAATGGCGTATATTGTTTTAATGCATAACTTACATATTATCATATTATATTCAATATCATCAATACTGTAAATATGAGATCACCGATATATATATCTATATATATATATATATATATATATATATATATATATATATATATATATATATATATATATATATATATATATATATATATGAGATTTTTTCCTTAGGTCTTCATGCGAGTGTGTCTGCAACACACGAGTGCATATAACACCAATTGATTAGCATCATTGTTTGGTGATATTCGATTATTCGTGATTGAAGATAGGCTTATGTGTGTTCATGTGTGCATGTAAGGGTGATGTTTACCAGTGGACATGGGTTCGAAAATCGGTAGAGTACAAATTTAAAAGTCTCTTACCTGTATGATAAAAGTATTTTTATTACTATATTCATGGTTTATTCCTTGTTACTATGTCTCTCAACCATTTGATCATACTCACCCAGCTCTACCGAATTTAATTTTATGACATATATACATATTTAATTCATAGAGTTTCAATATCGGAGAAAGGCAATGCATTTCACACCATTTCCCTCTATTATCAGTTGGATCTCCTGTCCAATTATAACAGTCGAATTTGGTCCGAGATTTTCGCTTCCGGCAACCAGGATTTTCATTGTCATGTTGACTTCCTTTTGGTACGTTTGAGTGATATTCAGTTTATCACTGTAAATCAATACAATTACTTTGTATGAATATAATGACTTCATATTAATACAATTACTGTATATGAATAACATTACTGCATATCAATACAATTACAGTATATCAATACAATTATTGCATATCAATACAATTACAGTATATCATACAATTACTGCATATCAATACAATTACAGTATATCAATACAATTACTGCATATCAATACAATTACAGTATATCTTACAATTACTTCATATCATTGCAATTAAAGCATATAAATACAATTACTGCTTATCAATACAATTACAGTATATCAATACATTTAATTTCTATGAATATAATGACTGCATATTAATACAATTACTGTATATGAATACAATTACTGCATAACAATACAATTATTGTATATCGTATATCAAAAGAATTAATGTATATAAATACAATTACTTATATCAAAACAATTATTGTATATTAATACAATTATAGAACATCAATTCAATTCCAGTATCTCAATAAAATTACTGTATATCCGTACAATTACTGTCTTTCAATACAGTTAGTGTAGATCAATACTTTTATCAGTATATACAATCACATCGTAACAGTAGAATTCCAAATTAGTGATGTAAGTACCCGTGGAACAGAGTTAACGGATGGTAAACAACATCTGGTACCTATTTAGAATTAAGATACACCGGTTTCAAAACTATATAAACTAATAATATCTATTTTGTAGCACCTGTGTTAGCTATATAATATGTTAATATAGGACACAGTCTTGATAATACAGCTTTTGGCATATGCCATTTATTGTGTCTCTCGATTTGCAATGAGAACGAGTTTACCATATGTATGAAATCCAGGTTTCTCGTTAAGTCGGAATAATCAAGGTAAATCTCTTAAAATAAAGGGAGGCACTTGTTTTGGGCTCACAAGTCACTGAGTAAAAGAATCAAGCGTTTGTAACAAATAAACCTTCCATAAATTGATTGACGTAGAAATCAAAATTAAAAAGCGATTAAACCGTGATAGTACATTTCATTCAAAAATACGATGCGGGAGGGAAGATGTTAATTTTAAATTTAAGTCATAACACAACATCGGTATCGTGAAACAAACAACCGACAAACGACACTATCTTAATCATGTTAAACTTTCCATCAAATTAAATTTTCTTTTTATGTTAATTAACACATTCATACAATTAATATGTACTTTCTCTGCAAGAAACCAGAAAGCAAAATAATAATTTTAGGTACAATGATGAAAAATCTAACAAACAAGATAAGAAAGTGCAGCTATATTTTGTCAAGTTAATGCAGCCATAAATATCCACCTAAAATATAATATATTGCCATATCATTTACACTCTGCATGGTGTAGAGAGTTCGAATATATATATATAGATATATATATATATATATATATATATATATATATATATATATATATATATAGAATATATGTATAGTATGTACGCTGTATCAATGATATACCACGAGATGTATAAATTTTTCATTAAAAGGAAACGAGGCTTGCCCGAGTTTCCTTTTAATGAAAAATTTATACAACGAGTGGTATATCAATGATATAGCGTACATACTATACATATATTTTATTTATATCACATACAAATACAAATACAAATATTTGCAAGTTGGAGTTACGATGTGCTCCTGATATATTGCCCGAGTAATTGACCTCCTCACAACCAAGTGGCTGTCTGCTACAAAATCTAGTTCTACGATTTTTCTTGTTATTCACAATCACATATTCAAATTGATAAGTTGATTGTTTTCTTTTTCATTTTCTATTCACATTTATTAAATCAATATAAGACACACGCATTATTTAAACATAAAATATGCTGTTGTGTTGTTTTTTTTTAATGAAGAAAGTAGTGCACTGCAAACACGGTGATCTTATTATAGACTATGCATGTACTGTCATTGACCTACTGTCGTATGGAAATTCGCGTGGAATATAAACGAATTGGAATCACGAACCATCAAGAGGCAATTAAAATATTTTAATATATTGACAGTTCAACTAAGTCATCATTTTGATTTAATTAGCGATTCTACAGACTAAACATCTCTCTCTCTCTCCCTCTCTCTCTCTCTCTCTCTCTCTCTCTCTCTCTCTCTCTCTCTCTCTCTCTCTCTCTCTCTGTACGTCTTGACTAACATTGCCATCATTTATAGGTCCAGAGACATCATCGTATGACAAGCAAAAATCCACAACGCTTGTATTTTCGTGTATTTTTGCTCCAGAGAGGGGCGGGGCTGGCGACCATTTGGACAGTTTTATATTTAATTATTAATACTCGATTAAAACGGGTTTCAGAAACAACGACAAAGGCTTAAAACACAATACAGTATGTGCGCATCGTAACCGACAAATTTAACATGTAGGCCTTGTGTGTCGTCTGACGATTGCAACTATGTATCATTGATATTATGAATACTATAGATAAATCCCAAGGAAAGCGTAAGCATAGGTTTACGAGGAAACAGAGTACTGTGGGTTACTTGGTACAAGTTCAGCTTTAATGTTTTCGTCCAGCGCAATACATTTCTCTCTCACTCCAGATTTGTGCTTATTTTGCATGAGAGGGGGAGAGGAAAAAGACAGGATTCCGATGAAATTGTGTATCATTTTAATATTTAGAAAACAGGGACTATTAATATTTGTGTCGTTAATTTCATGTCATTTATGATTAATGAATGAGTAGAAATTCTTCATAGAGCTATAGGCCTACGGTAGAAAGAATGTTTATATATTCGTATTATTGCGCTATGGGCGAATCACTATTTGATATACCAATAGTATTGGTATATAGATATGCTTTATACCAACACATTAAATGCCATGTTATTTTTAATGTATGTGGTATAAATATATATATATATATATATATATATATATATATATATATATATATATATATATATATATATAAGTATTCCCCGACATAATTTTGAGCATGTTAACCTTTCCATCAAATTAAATTTTGTTTTTATGTTAATTAACACATTCATACAATTAATATGTACTTTCTCTGCAAGAAACCAGAAATCAAAAGAATAATTTTAGGTACAATGATGAAAAATCTAACAAACAAGATAATAAAGTGCAGCTATATTTTGTCAAGTTAATGCAGCCATAAATATCCACCTAAAATATAATATATTGCCATATCATTTACACTCTGCATGGTGTAGAGAGTTCGAATATATATATATATATATATATATATATATATATATATATATATATATATATATATATATATATATATATATATATATATATCTTTGATATGGATCTTTACCATCAGTACGTCCATCTTGCAGTCATTTTTGTATCGCAGACATGGCCGTCCAGTCGGTTTTGCATGTTCTGATATCTCCACGTATAACAGGACCATGGTAGTACATACTGGAGCCGTTGTCTTGACATGGCCAACTAGCAATCGCTGAGGATGCAGAACATGCGGTTCATGTTGGCGCATTCCAGAACATGTCCTGGAACTTTTCTACTGCCACTGGATGTCCAGACTGCGCCGCAGGGATCTCAGTTGGCGGCGTTGGCGTGTCCTCTCGTTGCTGTATAGACATGTGCTGATCATGCAAGCCTGGTAGACGCGCAATTTTTCCGGTAAAGTTTGGGTTGGTTCGACTCTGATTCAGGCTGGCCATCACTGCTGATGCTTTTCCAATCATACCGTTCACTTCCATATCAATGGAGAGAGAGAGAGAGAGAGAGAGAGAGAGAGAGAGAGAGAGAGAGAGAGAGAGAGAGAGAGAGAGAGAGAGATATGGTGGACCAGATGTATGAGATGTTCTCAGCAACGTCCAAGTTGTACCCATCGCATATGACGGAGGGAGGCGGTGCGCCATGACGATAGTTTGTTCAACAGGCATGGAAAAGGCAGCTACTTCAGTCCGTCTTCTGTGTGTGATGTCAAGACTGCATCGTCGACGAATAGAAATGCACTGATAAGGACCTATATTACTCAAGTCTGAGCACGAAGACGGGCCGTGTTGAACAATTTTCGATCAGCACTGATATGGATGTACACTTCATCGATGAAGTGCTTGAAGGTATACTGGATGAGCATTGAGAAGAACACGCCAAAGGGATTCGGTGCACGAAAGCGGCCTTGTTTGACTCCACGGGTAACTGAGAAGGTACCCGATGTTAGTCATGGACTCACACTGTGCGATGCATGCTCTGACGTGAGGAGAACGAGCAGTCGTGAGAGACAACTTTATTGGAGAATGAAAAGTCCACTCCAACTGACCAGGTCAAATGTCTTCATCAGGTCTATCAAGGCGATTTAGCGGGACATCTGCTTATCTCAACACGTCTGCAACTGGCGTAGTGAACATATCTTCTATACAGTTGACCTGCCGACTCGGAAACCACACCAAGTAGACGCAGGAGCCTAGTGTCTGAAATAGTACCAAGGCAAGTTTCCCTGTCAAGTTGAGGAGGGAGATGCCCGTATAGATTTTGCAGTCGCTATAGTCTCCTTTGTGCTTGTACAAGATGACGATGTTGGCATCACACACGTCCTGGGAGATGTGTCCCTAATCCCAGCCGAGCAGAGGCTTATGAGTATGTGCAAAATCTGGATCATTGCTGATTCCCGCTCTTGGGACTTGGTACTTCAGGTGATATATATATATATATATTTATATATATATACACATTTAGGCCTCCTATATATATATATATATATATATATATATATATATATATATATATATATATATATATATATAGAGAGAGAGAGAGAGAGAGAGAGATAGATAGATAGATAGATAGATAGATAGATAGATAGATAGATAGATAGATATTTGTGTATGTGTGTGTGTGTGTGTGTGTGTAGCCCATGCCTGTGCATATATATACACACACACAGATATATATATATATATATATATATATATATATATATTGTGAACAACGTAGCATTTGCTTACCATACAGCTACACGTGAGATATCAGAAAAGCTTATAACTCTAACGAATAACGATAAGCGTGATGGCCTGAGATAATTTGTAATTATATAATTAATATATATTGTAAACAAAGCAGCCAAGATCGGTAGTTAGACATATTATCTGGCACATTGTATTTCAGTTATGAGACACAAGACTCAACTAACTCACAGAGTGCGTTCTCACTAAGATGGTTCATATTATTCTCCATAAATATTAAGTTGTCGACAATTGACTAGCATTTCTTAATGTTTATGGTTTATTTATATTTTCGTAGTTACGTTTTATTAAACTAAATTAGTTCGGTTTTATATTACCGATTCATATGCTGTGATCATAAAAACAAATATTGGATGGACTATTTGTATGAAGTCGGGTTTCTGTCCACTTTGTATACTTACTTTTCTTTAATGTTAATGTCCTTAGTTATATCCAAACCACCACGACGGACATTGCTGCATTTCAGCTCATACATAGTCACATTTAGGCCTCCTAACACCATGTCATCTGTTGTGTTTTGCACGTCTTGCATAACGGTGATTTTGACTGGCAGAGTCTACAAAGACATCAGTCAATTTGAACTGATTATAACAGTCGGCATCTGATGCTAAAACTAATCAAGAGTTCTCAAACTCATTGCATTTGAAAATGCAGATGGCAGCTAAAATATTTAGTTTCTTTTTCTGGAAAGCTGTGAGAGCGTTCATAACATCAAAGTAAGATAATATCGAATATATATATATATATATATATATATACATATATATATATATATATATATATATATATATATATATATATATATATATATATATATATATATATATATATATATATATATATATATATATATATATATATATATATATATCAAGTACAAAGTGGGTAGAATACCATCAAGCAACTGTACGCCAAGACTATCATTGCAGTAATTGCACATGGTTCTGTGGGAGACTGATTCAAGACAACATTTGCAGTACGTCAAGGCTGTTTCTTTTAACCTACACTTGTCAACATTTACTTAGAGCGCACAATGAGCCAAGTCAAGGAAACCCACTATGGGACAGTTAGCATTAGACGGCGTAACATCAGCAACTTAACGTTTCTCAAGTGACATTGATAGGCAGGAAGGCAGTGAAGACATGCTTGCCACCCGAGTGAAGAACCAGGATGAAACACCTTTTAGATTTGACATGGCGATTCGCGTGGAGAAGAAAAAGCTGATTAAAATTTGTGGCAAACAAATCTCAACTAAGATTAAACGCATAGGACATAAACTGGAAACAGTGGACCAGTTCAATTATATTGAGTCCACTAATTGTGTCACGAACAGCACAAGCAACGGCAGATATGTCAAAGCTAAGACACATATGAATAGACAAAATTAGCTGTCTGTAGATTATAATAAGACTATTGAGAGCACTAGTCATCTCATTCTTTTTCTATTAATGTGAGCCCAAAACCTTGACAGCGGAATTACAACGACTAATCCAGGCACTTGAAATGTGATGCTTCCTAACCATCTTTGGCATCTTTTACATGGACCACATCACAAATGAATAAGTGCGTAACACCATCAGGCAGAAAAGAGATTAATATGAAGACCTTTTCACCACTGTAGAAATGAGAAAGATGAAATGGTATGGTCATGTCACTTAGAACCAACAATCAATCCATAATGTTACTACAGATCAGTGTCCATGGAGGCAAAAGGAGAGGCAGACAGAGAAAAATGGGGAGTGACAACATCACATAATGGATCAGGACAAGTTTTGCGGAGACACAGACATTGACAATGATTGAGACAAGTGGAGGGAACTGGTAAGATGGTCAGCATCACAGTGCCTCACCGACCACATTAGTTCAAGAAACTGATGATGATGATGATGATGATGATGATGATGATGATGATGATGATGATGAATTGATGATAATGAACGCCAGCTTATCTTTTAAGGGAAACTTCACTTTCTTTTGAAGTGAACCTGTGTATATGCAGTAGTTCAAAGATACAACATAAACGTTACCTACCAGATTACAGTCTCGTACTGTAAATATCACCACTGAAGTGTTTCCAAATTTATCCACTTCACATATCGATTGCGATTCATTCCCCACAGCGTAAATTGAACCATATAAACCATTGTTTGGTCCAGTAATGATAATATTGCCGTCCTTTGTACACTCTGAAAAAAAGCTAAACTGTAATTAGACGCATTCAATGAAGCTATGATGGTTAGATCAGTTAATCAATATATACGTTAACCTATACGAAACCACTTATCTCTAATACATCAACTCAAACTAAGGATTTTTTAACTCTCTTTAGAGTAGTAATCTATACATAAGCTATGTTGGGGATTGGACCAAAACAAGTACACTCCAGTTAAGGGGTTACATTATTTGTCTCCCCATATGGATTGCCGAGTGGCAAGACACATAATGTACACCACCCCACCCCAATGGGATTTCCTTGTCTCGGTTCAAACTCAAACATAGATTGTTATTCTCACCCAATATTTTCTTTTTTCTTAAAAAAAACGTAATTGTTTAAAAGTGTAATAAAGTTAACGTTGAAATTTTTACATGCGGCTCAATATTATAATATATTAATCATGGTTGTGGTGTGACCATTGCATCCGAGGAACTCAAAAAAACATAACAAGATGAAAATGTGGCATAATGTGAAAGTAGTATCATCTTAAATACATGGATGTTATATGAAAATTACAATAAATAATTAATATTTATTTCAAGAAAATGTTTTATTTTTATCAGTTCCAATTTTTAAAAGTTATAATGTAAATAACAATCCCATACTGGGTACACATCTCTAATGTAGTTATACGTAGAACAAGCTATAACGAAGAGTAACATGTTGCATTAGATTAATCGTAAGTATTTAGAAATCTGTGTCACTAACATATATAACATAAACAGCTTATCTTTGTTTGAGGTGAAACTGTTTATCGAAATACTTGTATTGTAAATAATAGTGATTGTAAAATTATCTCTGTATATGAAAACTCTTCTAAGTATGAACCCGATATATTAATATTGACCCTAGAGAATAATATGGACCCTAAAGAAAAACATTATGATAAGCTTTCAAGCTCACACTTAATAGGAAAATTACTTATTCTGTTTTGGAAATATTGCAAAGTTTACTGTGAAATTTGCTTTTAAATTAATATGTGGACGGATAAATTAAGCCATCTGAACGGTAAGTTCATTATTTGTAATTAAAAGTTTTAGGTTTATGCTTGATTACACTTGGTAACATTTCAGATATTTAACAAAAGTAGAATAATGCATGTTTGGCATAACACATTTGTGGCTGCTATTAAGTTTGCTGTAGTTGATGAGAGGGTTGAGATTTTGTGACCAGTAATATGAACTGGTTGTTTGTCCTACTAATATAATATTTGTTCGGATTTCGAACCAAGACAAGGAAATTCCAGTTAAAGGTTTTATTTCTTATCTCTCCTCGAGGTTATAAAGTGTATAGGCCAATTATAATGGTAATTGTAATTGATACACTTTTTTGTTTTCCTGTACGGAAACTAATGTTGGTTTGTTCTCTATGCATCTTCTCATATCTCTACTTATTACACTTATACATTTCACCACTTATATTTACATAAAACGGGCAATAACACAGAGGACGATCAACTTCTAGATTACGAAGAACAAATCAAGCGGGACACCCAATCAGTAAAAGCCCCACAAGATACATCATAACTATTTATTTCATATCCGTTCGGTTTTACATTGATATCTGGTGTTCGAACCAGATGTTTAATCTGTACTAACGTATCGCGTACCTAAAATTCCCATATCGCTTACCTAAAATGTCTTTTCTCGCCTACCTAAAATTTCCGTATCGCTTTCCTAAAATGTCTGTATCGCTTACCTAAAATTTCCGTATCGCGCACCCATTCTGGAATTACCCTTTACAACTTGAACTGTTCAATAACAATCTATCATAAAATATCGGGAACGATTTGTTGCTATACATTGCATTATTAAAAATTTCAGGTTTTATAATATAAAGAAAGGTTGTCATAATGGCTGAGAATGGATGCTTTTGCAGCTCGGGATAATGAGAGAGTACGACTGTCAGTCTATGCGTATTGCACGTTATATAAGCTGCGATAGCATATTTGGTTGAAGCAGTATAAACTATTTTGGACATTATTTCCGACAATAAGTTTGCAGACGAAAGTCGTATGCAATGTGGCATCAAACAAGAGAGAGAGAGAGAGAGAGAGAGAGAGAGAGAGAGAGAGAGAGAATTAAAGGGAGAGAGAGGACAAGTACTTTACCGCTGAACATATGTATTGAAACTATTACAAATCCAAAAAAAGGTAGAAAGACTCAATCATGTGAAAATTTCAAGGCATGTTCAGAATTGCCCCACGTTTTGAGAAACGTTTCTTCCTTGTTAATTTCCGAAAGAGATTCCACAATGCAAATCATCTAAAATACCAAACGTAGCTAAAATGCATGTCAGCTTCAGAGTCTAAAATATGATTTGCAGAATTATATTTTTGGGGAGTATAATTAAGTAGAGAGCCTTAAAATGTATTTGATAAAATTATAAAGGAATCGAATATGTGTAGTAATATGATGATGAAACTGTCAAACATGTTCTAACATTATAATAAGCCCTATGACACAGAGCACCAGCTGTTTATGTTGTTAAATTTTTAATGAGACTCTTTTTAACACTGTGGCACACTGAACGAACTGTATGTTATATTTTAAATTGTTTCAAAGTGTCAAAGGAGAACAACTTGACATAGATTGCAATATTGTTTAAAATTTTCTCGAGACATATGTACTAAAATATTAAAACATCCATTCAGCATGTTGCAAAGAGACCGAATCTGCGAGTTCTTAAAAATATTACTTACTTTGTCAAATGCAGAGAGACGGATGGCACAGCTGGGCACTATATATTTAGGGCTAGCCTTAGATAAGTACATTTTTCTCATAAATCGCCAAAGTATACATTAAAGAACTAAGATAAAAAGAAAATGTCAATGAAAAAGGATAAGCAATGAGCACAAAACCACACGAATGGTTTGCTCCGAGTCAGAAGAAAAGACGCGTTTAATTCGAATTAAAATACACTTGTTTCGGCTATACAGCTTCTACAAAACCTTACCGTATCAAACTCGTCTTTTTTAACAATCGGAACAAAACTCACATGCATTGATGTCTCTGTATGGAAGCCCTAGACAAATGTACCAAATTTAATTCAGCTAAGCATCAACAATCTGAATTATTGCGTTTTGGAAAGGGGTGGGTGGGGTGGAATACAATGCCAAATTTAAGACTTTATGACCAGTTTTGAGAGCATTTTGTATTATAAGTTTGAAACTAGTTGAATTCAGATTGAACGCATAACGAATTGTAAATTGTTACTTTCATGTTAATTTCAGTAATACAAGTACATCAAACATCCGCATAAGCGAATAGTATTGAATTAATCTAGGTGCAAAATACATTACCATATGTCAAATCGTTGTTTTGAATTGGCGTCTGAATAAGGACAGAATATAAATATACTAATTCATGGATCCAACCTATGTTCTTCAATATATATGCAATTTACTGTGAAGTTAGAAAATATTATCTTTTGAATTTTAGAAATCTATTATTGGAGGAGAGTAGATAGAGTTCCTATTGATTGGAATAAGTTTATTAAAGGAGGTGAGGGTGAAGGAATACATCAAAAGTTGTTCAAAAAAAAAGGTGAACAAGTAATGCTTTCGCAAGTTGCAAAGATAAAATGGAAATAAATAGGAAACGAAACGCTCCAAAATGACGAATGAAGACACAGATTTCATCAAAGCGGTAGAACATAAATGTTCATTTGAACTACTGCTATAATTTTAGGTTTAGGGCGGTTCTTATCTCACAATGTGTACCTTACTAGTCATGGAAGATAAACATACATTGCATTGATGAAGGAAACTATTTCGCAAAGGATCATTCAAGTGAATTTACCGACTAATAATCATATATTGCAAAATTGTTATACATACATAAGTTCGTGTTGTGTTTCCTTGTTTGCATACAAAAATGTAGGTATCACGGAAATGGTATAATTGATTTCTCTAAGCCACTTAAATAATGCTTAGGAACAATGGATTGTTTCTTACAAATTGCAATAATTCCGTGTATACGTATTTTGTATATTATGGTATTGTATTAAATTTTTTGTTTATTCGTAATAATGTGCTCTAAAATACAAATATCGCAGATTTAAAACAAAACATCGAACGTATCAATCAAACGGTGTACATTATGAGGAGTATAATTTACCTTTGCCGAAACATGACACGTCATTGCTGTGAACAAGATAACGATGTGAAGGACGTACATTTATCCTTTGTGTTGTCAAGTTGTAATTCTGAAAATATACATACAATTCAAATATACAGACATAACGTAGATCATTTAAATATAGCATTATCACAATCGGCATGCACGAAATGTGTACAAGCTTTACATAATTGTGTTAGTGCAAATATATAAACTATTTCATTACCAAATGTGCAATAAAGATTTTAAAATGGGCATGTAAGTGTAATAATATTTATTTCTCTCTTCAACAGTTCACAATTTACTAACATTACTAGGAGACATGATATTATCATGATATTACATGTTAGATGCCAGGAGCCCCGCGTGGCCGATTGGTCTAAAGCACTCTCCGTTACGGATCACTGCCGTCTCACCTCTGCGTGGGTTCAAGTATAAGGTTCAGCTAATGTAGTTATATGAGAAAGCTTGCCAGTAGCTTCTCGTGGGTCGGTGGTTCTTTCCGTGGGATTTCCCGGGTTCTTCCTCCACCAATAATACTGGCCGCCATGTATAGCCTATCGTGTGCTGAAGAAATCTGCCTTCACTCATTTCGAGTTTCTATAATGTTATTTCCCCTTTAGTCTGTGAAAAATAACGATAAAAACGAGGTGCTGCATTGCTGTATAGCTATTGCCTTGCGTTCAGACACCACAAACTAGTTTGATGTATGTCACAGGTGCAAACTAGTTAATATAAATCCTACCGCTCACGCAAGCCACTGCTTTTTTCTATGATCAGCCTATGATGTGAACGCTCAAAAAGTCTGTGTGTGTGTGTGTGTGTGTGTGTGTGTGTGTGTGTGCGAGGGGAGGTGGAGTTGAAGAGTGAGTTCGATCTTCTGAACTTCCACTCTGGAAAAGGAATGATTTACAAGAAGGAAATAAAACCTCTTTTCCTGTTTATATATTTTGTCTTCAAGTACCATAAGCGATACATTTTAAGTCGCTCAATCGCCACCAATAATTACATTGCGCTGTTGTACCACTTGATGTCATAGGTCCGGTATTTACGTATTTTATACATATGTTAATCATTTATATAAATATTACCAAAGAAAAAAATAAGTGAGCATCGTGAGCATTGATACATTATACTTTCCTGCATGACATGATAAGATTCTAACCAGTCAAATCTTTTGTTTTCTTTCTTTATATTGAACATCATGTTAAAGAACAACATAATTATAAATACATATTTCATATTTCACCCAGAATGTTCATTGATAATAACGAAATTGAATTTTTCACTAAATCTGATTAATAAATAAATATAAGAAAATTATCACTTACCGGGAAAAATACTAACTCGTTGTTATTATGTGTGTAATTTCTCGTCTATATTCACTAACACCTTTGCGGGGTCTGCCTGAATATATACCCACCTTTTGTTGCTATCAGCTCCTCCTTTTAATTCCTCAAAAGTTATCACGTCACGAGATAGATCGATTCCACGAATACGCGATTATTAGCACTGCGTGATGTCAGCAATTTAACCGTCACTTGAATCAACGTGACTTGTGACCGAACTCAAAGATTTATCTTTTCAACCTTCTTACACAAGTTAAAAGGCTTTAAGACAAGTTTTTGAATAACAATCAATAATTTAGAAATGCAAAATAAAAACTCAACAACAAGCAAACAATGATGGAGCTACATATGCATTTAGTAATAAAGACGAGTACATTTGTGCATATATAAGTCTTATTGCATAACTCCTTTGCTACCTTTGCGACCTTTGCGTTTAGGCTGGAACACACTAATTGTGTTTTTAGCACGGATAACATGAATGTAAGCTGATCACGTAAGTTTCGTTATCTTTTTATTAACGTTCTCATACTGGCACTAGCATGAAATCTATATACTTAAGGCTCTTCATATGTGAGAAAAATGTTTTCTTATACATACATTAATAAGCTTAGTTGTGCTCTGAGTTCTTGTAGTATTATTATACAATCTAAAAATATACACACAGCATCTTATTGATCTTTTGAGTATATTTCTAAAAGCTTTGTATTGTCTTCGGGATGGTCCAATATTACAACGAATTTACCAAATTGGCGATTCCAATTTAATGCAGAAACCATGCGTTTTCCGGGTAGTACAAAATTGGGGAGAATCGGTTAGGAATAATTTGGGCATCCCGATGAAGGCAGGCACAAACGTATGATTAGATAACCTTACTTAGATAGTCACTCAGACCCGATAATGGCAGAACAGAAACCGCCTGAAAACGACGACGACTTCCTTTTTTTTTTTTTTTTTTTTTTTTTTTATTATTATTGAACACAAGGTATCAGGATTTTACATATTCCCCTACATCACCACCTGACCTGGCGTATGGGGCATGATCTTAATTATTTTGTGTCCTGATCTCTACATGTGTTCCCTACACAACACACACACACACGCACACACAGACACTTACTTACAATCACAATTATTGTACACAAAGTCATACTCGCATACAAACCCCAAGATGCTTGAAATTGCATTAAAAAGAAAAAATAATAAATATATAAATTTTAAAAGTAGAAAATAGTAATAATGATAATAATAATTCATGTACCAAAAGTTGATAATAGGGTCCACTTTCTTTTAAACTCGTCACTGCTGTTATTCACTTTGGAGACATATTTTTCCAGCGTTTTATATGATAAAACACAATTTTTATAATAGGCAAGATTTGGGCTTTTTGATGCACAACGTGATCTGTATATAACATATTTTGCAAGCAAAATTAGGAAGTTGATAAGATCGTCAAAGTTGTTATTTCCTATAAAGACATCTTTTCGTGTAATTCTAAAATATGGGTCATAAGTTTGGATCCATTCTACCAACAGTTTCCAAATGTTTTCAGTAACTAAACAGTCATAAAATAAGTGCTCAATTTCTTCTATTCCCTCATTACAAAAGGTACATTTATCATTATCACTTAAATTAATCTTTTCTAGAAACTGGTTTGTGGTAATATTTCTGTGGAGAAATCGAAAGTTAAAGCTAATCAGTTTTGTGTCTTTTGTACAAAATCTAGCCGAAACAAAAGAGTTGGTCCATTCATTTGTACCAATCGCACACTCTAGCTGTCTGGACCAAGTTTCCTGTTTACCATTTGGCTTTATTATTTTGGTTCTTATCAGGTCTTTATAGATAAATTTATTCTTTGCTCTTACCCTAAGGAGAGATGTTTTGTCCAAAGCTACAAGAAAATTATTTCCACTTTCAAGGAAAGTTTTAATTTTCTTTTTCCACATCACAGAGATCTTTGAAATAAGAGCAAAGTACTGTATGAAATTATTTGTTTTTGTTTTTTGTTTAATTTCATCAAAACTTAATAGAGACCCTTGTGCATCAAAAAGATGTTTAATAATTACAATACCATTTGTTCTCCAGCTTGTGTATGATTTAAAATTATCTACAGTCACTAAATTAAGAATATCTTGAGACAAGTATTCATTGACAGTAGATGGTTCATTTTTTCATTGAGATAACGCATAAATAACATCACGCCAAAAAATATATTTTTAATTAATTTAGAGATTACTTTTAATTTAGTTTTTCCTAATGAAAGTAACAGCATACCTCCAAATTTTCCAAATATTTGTTCAGAAACCAGTTTTTGCCATAAGCCATCTTCGTTTATTAAGAGGCGCCTAATCCAGGTAAGTTTTATATAACACACAAATGAATGCAGGTGAATCATATTTAATCCCCCTTCCTCAAAAGAAGCTATAAGTGTGTCTCTTTTAACTCTCTCAGTTTTACTGCCCCAAATAAACTGGAAAAATAATGTATTCAGTTCCTTTTCTATATGGGGTGGAGGATTTGGCAAAGCTGCAAAAAGATGAATGAATTTAGGCAAAAGCAAGGACGTTATCAAAGTAATTTTTCCAATAATGGATAAATTTCTTCTACTCCACCAGCCACGCAGTTTCTTAACTTCCTTTAACTTCATCGAATAATTAAGCTCTACCATATCCTCCAAGTTCAAAGAGAAATATACTCCCAGCAATCTAAAATTGGACATTGACCAGTTAATATCAATTTCTGGACATATTTTTTCATTAGAGTATTTTTTGTTTCCAATCCAAATTGCTTTCGATTTCAAAACATTGCAGTGCAGACCTGACACCAAAGCAAAATCATTTAAAATCTGCATGGTTGTCCTCAAGGACAAATGAGAACCATCTAATAATAGAAAAGCATCATCAGCGTGCTGCCCTAGTTTGAACAACATTTCATTATAAAAAATGCCTGTAACATATGTGTTTTTCTTTAGTTCTGTTGCAAGAAGTTCAATTCCTATTATAAAAAAGTAGGGTGATAAAGGGTCTCCCTGGCGACAACCTCTCTCCAAATTAAAGAATGGGGATAAATGTCCATTATTAATAACACAGCTTTTTGATTTATTGCAAAATAGCCTGAACCAGTGACAAATTGATTCTCCAAAGTTAAAAGACTTCAGAGCAGCTTCTAGAAAGTCCCATTCAACTGAGTCAAAAGCTTTTTCAAAGTCTATCAATAGGAGAAGACCAAATTCATTTTTTTCCTCAAGGTATTGCATCAGGTCATACAACAATCTTGTATTTTCACCAATGAATCTCCCTTTCATAAAACCCTTTTGGGTGTCACTGATGATAAACGGGAGTACTTTTTTGACCCTATTAGCAATTGACGCTGAAGCAATCTTGTAATCCACATTAAGAAGAGAGATTGGTCTCCAATTTTTTATAAATTTCCTGTCTTTATCTTGTTTTGGAATGCACGTTATGATCCCCTGAGACTGAAATTCTGAAAAATGATTAATATCATATCCAGTATTTAGAGACCTAAATAGAAAACCGGCTAGGTCTTTCCAAAAGAATTTGTAGAATTCTACCGTAAATCCATCAGAACCAGGGCTAGTTTCATTTTTCATATTTTTAGTGCTAAACCACATTCCTCAAACGTTAACTTACCTTCACATGAACTTCTTTCAAAATCTGAGAGTTTTTGTATCATGGTTAAAAAAGTGGTTAAGCGTTTGAAAGTTACATTTGTTTTTACTTTGGTATAATTTTTCATAAAAGTCTTTCTGTTGATTTAATATTTCTTTTGAATCTGTTACCCTTGTTCCATCTTCCTTAGTTAACTCTTTTATTGTTTTGTTTGTGTAATTTCTCTTTTCGAGATTAAGAAAATATTTAAAGTTTTTTTCACCAGATTCATACCATCTTGCCTTATATCTTAACATTATACCTTCCACCTCTTTTTTCCTCATTTCTTCTAACTCCGCTTGTTTTTTGTTCAATTCTTTCATCGTAGTGGGGTTATTATTTTGATTCACTAAAGCATGTTAGTTATTTATTTCAGCTTCTCTTTTCCTGAGATTTTGTTTTTCCTGTTTTGCTTTAGCTTGTGAATACATAATAGATTCTGATCTTATTATCATTTTAAGGATTTCAAAAAACAATTGATCATTACATGTTAGTTTCACCTGAAGTGGGTTTTTCTTATCACCTTCACAATAATATTCTTCTACTGTGTTGGTTATACATTTTTTTACCAATTGAATATATTCATTTTGCTTTAATAGCTTTGAATTGAATTTCCAGTATCCAGGACCTCTCGGTGCTGCAGATATAGACAATTTGAGTGTTATTGCTGAATGACCTGTTTTATAGCCAGGAATAATAGAGGCGTCTATACAATTTGAAAACATGTACGACGACTTCCTATATGATAACAGGGAGTCGATCCCGGTCATCGTTTTGGCCAACACACATTGCTACGATCAAAGTGGAAATTGGCTCTGTTGTAGTGTGCTGACGGAGCTTCAGAATAATTAAGAGTATCTACAATAACTTATGCAGCAGTTTTCAAAAACTGCCACTCGTCCAACAAAACAATTTCTGGGCTACCACTTAAATGGTAGCAAGAATGCAAAACGTGGTATTGCAAGGAAACGTAAGAACATGCCACATAACAGCCACACAAAAAAATTCATCTAGCATGGAGCAATATGAAGTATTTGCACCAAATATTTCAAAACAACTGAAAATCAAATGATACAAAACTAGAGATTTTATAAAGATAAAAGCTAGTGAGAATCGCATAGATCTTTAAATAATGATATAAATATTTAATACTATTTGAAGCTTGATTTTAATAATAGTTAAAAGCAAGATACACGTACGCTCAAAAACGTATTTACTGGTTGCGGACAAAATGTTTACATTATACAACCTTCAGCAACAAAGAGTTAACATACAAATGACCGAATCCAGAAAAAGATCCTTTTAATCGTCTGGTTGAAATAGAAACAACACCTTTCGCATCAGTTTAATAAATTAAATTTACTAACTAATCTTAACAAAGCTAGCATAGCAACTACATTTAGCAAGATCAACGTATATTGCACTGAAATTAGCAGATTGTGAACGTACATTCAAAAATATTTCAGTACAGACTGTGATAAAATACATATCACAGTGAGAACGCCACATTTTAGCATGAAAAGCTGCTTGATGATGTCTTACCGGCATTTGATAGACATACTCTCATCAGAAATAGGTCTCTCAGTTTAGGAAATTCATTTATATATCTATCTGCAAAAACAGAAATGAAAATTACATTAAATCGACGATGATTCATGCGAATTAATGAACAATTAGCTATTTCATTTAGTCTACAATGTAACTAAAATTCCTTCCGTAGCATGAGTAGAGAAATATAAATGTAAATCAATATCCAAAATATTTCCTTAACATGAAACAAAAAACTCTTAAAAATATAAATCCACGATTTCCGTGTTTCTACATCTGCTCTTGCTAATGTTGCTTACTATATAATATATTCGACCAAAAAATGCGTTTCATCATGTTGCTTTTGGGTCTATTGTGTTGTAGCTGCATGATCAAAAAGAAAATACATTTCACACAGTAACCATTACATTATTATATACTGATGAAAGCTAACTGAGGTATTACTTTAAGGAAAAAAAATGTGACGATACAATAATGTAATTCGTCATGCATTGGCTGTTCAGTTCGTATGTATTCATCTCCTTGTTTTGGAAACGAGAACAATAAGAATCTTTATCAGCTGTTTTGTTCCACTGTTAAGACGTCATTTGCTTTTGAATAAACCGCCAGTCACTCAACCCGCTTAATCTATGATAGACCCTCATTAATTGCATTAAATGACCATATCTTGGCGCTTGATACTACATTGTGCTGAAGACTAAACGAACCGGAACTGCATTCGTCATTACTTAAATGTAAACGATAGTAAAAAAAAGAAACGTTTTTTTAAAGCTGGCCGGCGCAGAACAGGAAAAAAAAAATATTCCAATTATCTCCCTTTCGTCTGTAATAGAGCAACAATTTAAAAATTCGTCCGTTAATTTTGATCACCTTGTTCAAATTCCTATTAATTCGTCAACCGTTGTGTCAACTGTCCCAGGGATACCACTGCATATTGCATTATTCAACGCTCAATCAGTCGGATCACCGGAAAAGCGCACAGAAATAGTTACAAGAATATCGACTTGAGCAGCAGAGGGGGTGAATCCTACAACGTTTTCAGACAAAATTTTGATTGAATCATTAAAACGAGCCTTCCTACGATCTCATTTTAACCAAAAAAAATGTCTCAGGGGCAAACCCTACAACGTTTTCAGACAAAAAATTTATTGAAATCTTAATGAGCCTTCCCTACGAAATCTCATTTTAACTAAAAAAAATGAAAACGGAGACTTTTACGATTTTTTAATTAATTTTGGTCGCAACTTGTTGTCATCCACCCTCTCTGCTGCTTAGTGATTCATCACTGGGTTAACAAAAAATAATAAATGATTTCAACCGAATATTTGATCCAGTCCGATACGATATCGTGTCCGAGGATCATGTAAATTTATTGTTGCGAATCCGTGTGGTTTTGACTGAGCATGACTAAAGAAGTTTTTAAATTGATTGAAGTCCATATCAGAACACCATGTCTGCCAAATATTTCTAAGAGTATGAGTATCAACTCCGTTGAATACAGAAAGAATATTGCAGTTATCTCTGATGACTTTTGGAACCTGAGTGTAGCGTTGAGTGACATATATCACGTCAGTGTTTTTGTGACGCCCACGGGAAAATATTCTAGCAGGATTTTTTTGTTTATCCAACATTATATCGTCGTATACGACTAAATTGTTAATATCTCCATCAATATCATCAATACTCGGTGCTTCATCGATATCGGTTATAAAATCAATGGCGTTCTCACCCTTAATTTCTGATGCATTCTCGTTAAAATCCTTTAACACTTCATAACATCGTTGATCATCTACGCTAGGGGCAATTAAATACAACTTATCCCACTTCATCCATCTCATTATTAAATTGAGCAACAATTGCGTTTTACCGGATCCAGATGGCCCGATTATAATCATCCGGATAGAGTTTGGTAGCGCTGCATGATGCTTAATTGGTTCTCTTGTTTTAGTCGCTGAAAAATCAATTATATCCATATTTCTATACATAAATTATGGATCTATATTGTGTGAAGTGTAAAACGCGTACTGGCACAGATGATGTGACGACGATTACAACAAAAAAAAACCGATCAGCGCTTTCTGGTAAATGCGTACAATGTAGTACAAAGAAATTTAGATTTGTTTCTAAACCCAAGGAACCTTTAAAAAAAAACGAGGAGGTGATATCGCAGCCAAATTAGCAAAACTCCCTGGAACCCCATGGGCAAAATACCCCGGAGAAAAGCACCTTCCAGGATATAGCTACTGTGGACCGGGAACCAGACTTGATATCAGACTCAATAATCAAAATCAACCCAACCCCGGTGAAGAACCAATAAACGCCATTGATAAGGCCTGTCACCTTCATGATGCTGCTTATAAAAGCAGCAATCTGCAACACAGGCATCTAACAGATGTGAAATTAATTCATGCGTTAAATGCTATTCCTGATAAATCCTTCAAAGAAAAATTGTCTTCATTTTTGATAAAATCGGCTATGAAAAGTAAATTGATGTTAGGTGCTGGTAATTAATAATATGGAATCAATTTATTATTCTCCGAGGGGATACTGGAGGAGTAACGCTGCAATCAATAAACTCGCTAGAGCTGCAAAAGTGAAAACAAACCACTGCGGCTAATTGGTTATCCAAACAGGCACTATGGCAAATTTATCTACCACCGCCTAAACAAATTCAATTCTCGCATTTTGATGTGACCGCTCCTAATGAAGTTCATCAGGCTGATATATTATTTCTGCCACATGATCGTGGTTACAAATATGCGTTAACCGTAGTTGATATTGCAAGTCGATACAAAGAAGCAGAACCGTTAAAAACAAAATCAGCCACTGAAGTCGCTTCTGCATTTGAAAGGATTTATCGACGAGGTCCTCTGCGTTGGCCAAATCTATTGCAGGTTGATCCTGGCAAGGAATTTCAGGGTGCAGTGTTATCTACAATGAAACATGATAATGTCACCATACGACGAGGGCATACTGCGCTACATCGCCATCAGGCCATTGTAGAACGATTTAATCGGACGATTGCTGAGCGGTTATTTGGATATCAATACGCAAAAGAATTCATTCAAGAAAAGCGATCCAGTGAATGGGTTAAAAGATTACCATCTGTGATTACTGCACTGAATAACGAGATTACTAGAACAGTCAACATGAAACCTATCAACGCGATTAAAAAGAAGTCAATACCCGTACAACCACAAAAAGATTTCCCTAGAAACGCTAGCGTTTCCCAACCAATTCTTGGTAGTAATGTCATTGTGAGGTACTTATACGAACCAGGAGAGCTTGAAGGGGGTAGAAAAAGGGCTACTGATCCTATTTGGAGCGTCACTACGCATAAGATATCTAGTATAACACGATCAACTGGTAGACCTCCAGTCTATAAACTGGATTCAACTGCCCCTCAGCGGGGTTTTACTCGACAACAACTACAAGTGATTCCCGAGGATACTCAATTGCCACCGCATGGTCTTAACTAGCACCGTTGCGTCTATTGCACTCAAGACAAGTCAACATCACATTATTTCTGACATGACCGAGATTGTTATTTTTTCTGTCTACGGTGAATTGGCGAGGATCCTTATCCGAATACTGCCAACGCATTATACAATTGCAACTCGCGCAGTGATTATTCTGTTGTTTCTTCAAAGTGATTATTAATTTAGCATCAATATCAAATTCTCGTTGTTTTTTTTTTTGTCCTGTTGTTTGTAACCGGAGAGTTTTTTATTAATGATGCTAACATCAATATCACTTATTGTTGTGTCATTATCATCGAAAACAACTCTTCGAAGTTGATTTATGTTTCGTACTCTGGATACTGCGAGATAGACTAAATTTGACCATTCGATGTGATTATCCACCATCCAAACAATTGTATTCGATATAGTCAATCCCTGTGAAGAGTGTATTGTTGCTGCGTATCCTAGCGTCCACGGGGATTTATTAGCACGCAATGCATCTTCAACGACATTGATATCAACCAGCACAATATCATTTAATACGAGAATTTGTTTTTCACTCTGTCCTGGAATATCAACTTCAATATTCTGTTTTCGTGTATCCGATGGCCTATAACAAAGGGGTACTGGAAGCGTTGCAAATTTTTCTTTATGCAATTCAAATAACTTCATCTGAAGTGTATCCCTGACTATTTTTCTACTTGCAATGATCAAATCGTTTGGTCTCCACGCTTCCCAGAAATCATTCATTGGGGTTTCTGAAATCACTTCACGCGCTATTTCGCATTGGATTCTATCCGGTTGTAATCTAATTAGCGCTTTGAACTCGCGTAATCGTTCATCAAGTGATCTATAATCAGTGGTGATTTCTTCATAGTAGTCTACAAAACCCTTTAGCCATTCATGTGGAGATGCGCCGACAAATGGTGGTGGTTTGCCGTGATCCCCGTACATGACGACTTTTGTGTTTTTGTTTAACAACCACTCAAGAAATGTTTTTAATACATCTAATGACACTGTGCATATTTCATCCCAAATTATGATTTCAGGAATGAATTTATCACCCATACGCTCAGGAGTCCATTTGTCACCTTTCCATCGAAAAAAACTGTGATAAGTGCAAGCATTTACCCCTCGTTGTATCATCTCTCTGGCGAGTCTGTGAGTCGGTGTTAGCACAATCATGTTAGAAACGCTAGCGTTTCCACAACGAAATCATTCAATTGCACGAGTTGTCTTTCCTGACCCACCACAACCGTTTAAATAAACTGTCTTGTATCTACATACTGGATCAGATACCGGTGGTGCATTAGAAAGTTCTGATTGAATTTCAATACGGTTACAACAAATATATTTATCATCCATGGCAACGTCTGCGGATTCACAATACTCATGTAGCATCTCTTTTTTAAATCGCCAACGCCCCCAATTTTCTTCGGGATCTGTGAATGCCGCTACAGCTGATTTGTACTTATTGTGTATATACATCGAATCAGTGGCCACTCTAACCGCGGTATTAGGAAATCTATTTATCATCGAAAATAGATTAATAGAAGCATAGGCTAACATTGAACTTCTCAAATGTGTGTACTGGGAATTATATCCATCACAGTAGGTAACAACCGTACCTAATTTCTCACCATTGGATAGAAAAGCATCCTTACGGGATACAAGTTTTCCCTGTTTCATTAAATCCGCTACAATAAAATCGTATTCAGCGACATCTATGATCAACCGCGAAGAGTATTTTGCGTTATCGTATCGTCCACCCTGGGTAAATTTACCGATTATTCTTCTTCCGAGATCTTTTGCTTGTTCTTTTTTAATTTCAAATAACTTCTTAGACCAATTTATGATTTCTTCTTCACTGAAATCTGGAAACTGTTTTCGTAGTTCGTTGATTATTCTATCTAGATCGGGTTGTGGTAGCCAAACTTCTTTTTGAGCTCGATAGCATATAATAGCCTCGGAAACAATCAACGATATTAGCATACCACAATCAATCATATATCTCAATAGCACTATTGGCATCCAGTGTTTTTCAGATAGGTGTCTACCGAGCCAAACATAACTACACGGATGTAACCCTGTAGCTAATTCAAATGATATCACACGAGCGAATCCGGTTAAATCAAAATCAGGCAATGGTCCATTAATCGCAACACGAGTCATTTCATGCGTGGGGTGTCCAAATCGTTTGAAGTACTCAGCGCATTCCCCATACCCGAGAAAACTTCCGGGATAACACGCGGATATATCAATTGAAATCATACCATCATGTGAGTATTTCGTATTCCACAGTCCTCCATGACCAAATTTGACGCAACTCAATTTAACACCCTCGAGAAAATCACTTCGTGTTGGACGCCATGAGTTTTTTTCTCTTGCGAAGTGAGCTACCACTGATGGAATAGTAAAACTATCCGTGAGTAGTTTTTCATGGGAATTCTCCGGTGAAAAATCACTAGCGATTTTTCTCATTCTGTTATCTAATTCTTCAACGCGATATAATTCACCATTTGGTTTTACAAATTGATCGAATTCTTCATCACTTCTAAGTAACCACACTGACACAGGATCATCTTTACACAACGCATGAATAGCATCGAATAATCTCTCTTCACAGAAAACACCCCCGACGAACTCCTTAGGGATATATTTCACGGTTCGTTCTCGTGGAAATATTGTTACCGCAGGTGTCCACGCGTGTTTGTTATGATCAATAATCTGTATTGGTGCTCCATTTTTGTTATATTTCGGTTCGTATAAAACCTCTCCGGTTATCGTCATAACGGTTATTGGGAATCGTAATGATGTTTCTAATTTAGCTTTATCAGAAATCTTTGCACCATGCTGTTTCACTGTCAGCTCCCACTCGGTTATTTTCCTACGTCGCAGATCAGTGAGTTTATTTCCTCGGGATGCATTTGTGAAGTGTTCTATTATTCGTTCTGCTACACAATTAAGCCCTGACGAATATTTCATAGGAGCTAGTTTTGCGATATCGGGTTTATCATTTAACGGATATATCCCATAAACCATTGCTGTTACGGGATAAGATCTTTCGTAGTATGGTTTATCAATGCCGGTTAGAATCCCTGGTTTGGAATCTCTACTCACAATGACAGCTTTTTTATTCTTGAGGATTGGTTCAAATTTATCCTTAATAATCCATTTGCCATCGACTTCGATAATGAATTTGATTCGGAAAAAATGCCGTTTTTCCCCAACACGTGAAATTATCACTGCTGCTTTTTCATCAGTCATGGTAGCATCAACAACACCATCAATTCGAAATGTTGACCAACAATAAGATGCTCCATCACGCTTGAATTCATTAAAACAGTCTCTGATTTTACTAATCATGGCTTTATCAAGAATTGTATTCTTTGGTGTATTAGAAGCTATATCGAGATTGAATTGAGCATCTTTCCAGGGGTAATCTCTCTTGGACGTTTTTTTTGGTTTATCGAGATTAAATCTAGGATTGATTTTCAATAATCTCTTAAACTCTTTCATGTTTCCGTCTATTGGACGTTTTTTGGGTTTATCGAGATTAAATCTAGGATTGATTTTGTTACGTCTTTTTGGTTTATCAAGATTAAATTTAGGATTGATTTTCAATAATCTCTTAAACTCTTTCATGTTTCCGTCTCTTGGACGTTTGTTACGTCTTTTTGGTTTATCGAGATTAAATTTAGGATTGATTTTTAATAATCTCTTAAACTCTTTCATGTTTCCGTCTCTTGGACGTTTGTTACGTTTTTTTTGGTTTATCGAGATTAAATCTAGGACTAATTTTTAATAATCTCTTAAACTCTTTCATGTTTCCGTCTCTTGGACGTTTTTTGGGTCTATCGAGATTAAATCTAGGATTGATTTTTAATAATCTCTTAAACTCCTTATCAGCATTGAATTCAGCATTTTTCGAAGGCAATCTCTTGAACTCCTTCATGCTATACTAAAAACAAGTGTCTAAATGAAAGGTTTATGTATAATGAATCACTGCAATGGATCAGTCAATGAATTAGACAAATAGTATAGTATACTAATGAACCAGGAATTCAGACCACACCCAGTGAGTACAAATTATGAAGCATCCAGTGATGGTGTGGTAAGACACTGTAGACTGAAGAACCCAGTTGGGTGGGATAATGGTATGGGGTATTTGTTCTTTACTGTTGGAAAGAAGAAATATTACAATCATCGTTTCGTATTTGAATGTTTCAATGGATTGATCAAAAATGGTTTTGTTATCGATCACAAGGATTCTAATCCAAGGAACAATTCTTTATCAAATCTGCAAGCAATCACACAGAGTGAGAATTCCAAACGAGGAAGGACTGGCATTTGTTCAAAAAAAGTGAAACCAGTAAAATCTTTGAATACAACAACTAACGAAGAAAAAATATTTAAATCAATATATGAAGCCGGCAAGTATTTCAATATTTGTAGAGCCTCAGTACGATTCGTTGCAGAGGTGGTTTGTCGATCGGCTATTTCAAAAAGGACGGGACAAAAAATTCAATTTAGTTATGTCTGATGCGTCATATTTTTCATTTAGAAATATATAATTGTTATAGAATAATGAATTCTTAAAACATGAATAGCATTTTATCCGAGATTTCAAAATTGAAAAGTTGGGATATTGAACTATCAGATGGGTTAAATCCTGATCAAATCATGTCTGATTTTCAGGATATAGAATACGGAGTTAACAACAATAAATACATGCTACCAAAGAAGTATGCGCTCATCAAAAGAATTCAGAATTCTATTAAGGACTCTCTCGCATTTTCCAGTGACGTAAGTGTGTTCGCTCCGTTGTATACCATCGTAGAACGAATACGAAAAGAATTGGGGTACGAATACGAATTGAAAAAGGAGGTTAATTCTAAAGTTAGAAACCTACGGGCGTTAATTCAAGAAAATGAACAATTTTGATTGACCAACCATTTATCATTATTTGATTGTGACCGTCCCTCATAGAGATTTTAATTTTTTTTTAGCATTTTTTTTATTAAAAATGTCAAAATCAGTGAATGAAAAATTGATGGCTGGTTGGTCCGGTATCAAATACATTAAAAAATTCAAAGTGGGGAAACTATCAGTATTATTTATTTTTTATACAATTATGATACTTTCCCCATCATTGATAGGATGAAATAACACTTCCATGACCATCCGATGGTGTTAGGTTGGATTGAAAAATTGTTTTACAATTGAAAAATTGTTTCTGATTTTAAATAATGGTCAATGAAGCATTAACAACCCGATTGGCTCGTGAACGACTGGATGCAATCAGGAGATTTGTACCAATTCGTGACTCTGTACGGAATAAACTGCAACAACGACAACAAGCGCAGACTGACTTTTCTGTGTCAAGTGAACAACTGTTTACTCCGATAACAAGTGTGACCAAAGATGTGAAAAAGTTAACTGAAGCAGCGATATACGGAGATATTCCTGAGCGAGAACGAGTAAAGAAGGCGCCGCTGCTTGATACGCTTGAAAGGATAGCAGCAGAGACCGGACAAACACGCGCAGGGATACAACAGCTATCCAGTGATATAAAAACTCAGCGCGAGTATGAACAATTAGCTGATATTGATGATTCTGCGCCTGAACCACAACCTGTTGATGTCGTCACCCCTAGAGGTGTTCCCTTTATAGACAAATTCACCGAAGAAGCTATAAAAGAAATCAAAGAATCTCAATTAGTAAAACTCGAAGATTATGCGGATTTTGGTATTTTCGCTGCCCAAAAATATTATTCAAAGGGAGAGTTTTTAAAAGACGAGTATAAAAACAGTAGAATTAAACGAGACGACTGGGTAGATTGGTTGTATAAAATAAACAAGGATATTACTGGTAATTTGAAAAAGGATACAATTAAGTACAGAACTTTTAAAGCAGGAGTTGATAGCTATGGTATACAAAAACAACAAAGTCGAGGCCGACAAAGACAATTACTTGATGATAGTGAGGGCGCAACTGGTACAACTGAGGAAACAAGCGGAAAAGGATATTCGATTGGAAATCCAAAGGATGTCTTTGACTCTACCACGACATGTCCTGGTAGTGTTATCAATGATATATCACGATTAGAAGTTCTTGTAGGAGGTTTCCGAGCTGGAAATAACTCACCGGAAATTATTAATGAAGCAGCTGATATCTGTAGACGATTATTTCAAGGTGGTATCATGGATATCAAAACATTTCGAGATTTCATTGACGAGTTAGCAAATGGGTATCATAGTGACTGAATTCAAAAGTCAATTGAAAAATTGTTTCTGATTTCAAATAATGATCATACACTACAATCATGATAAACCAACCCCCGTCTATGTAGTTAATTCACGGTTTCCAGTTTATAGAGCATACTACGGAGATGGTTTAGGCAATACCATTGCAGGGTTATTTGCGAGAATGGCTCCAAAAGTGATGCCGTTGGCTAAACAACTAGGAATGAAAGCAATTGAAGTTATTCGTGATAAGGGTATTGGTGCTGTTGGAGATCTTGCTGGAAAAGCATTTTCAACTGCGAAGAATAAATTAACATCATTAGTGAAATCACGAAGTGATTTACGAAAAAAGAAACCGTTACCATCTACAGCAGAGATGCCTGGAAGTGTTAGTAGAATTATAAATAACGCAGTAGACGAAAAATTAGCGTCGATGGCTTAAACCCCCGACCAAAGCAATATTGCAAATATGATAGCAGGAAGTGGCTTTAAAAAACTACGACGATGAAAATCGTTTATGATTTCACGATTTAGACTCTGATAAATAGAATAAAATGTTCAAAAAATCACATGATCCGGCGTTTGATATAGACGCCCCAGTTGGCAAGGATGATTCTGTACGCGATTATCAATATTACGCCTATCATGCCATAGACTCAAATAGTCGAGCAAGAATTGAACTTCAAGTCCATGATACCAGTAAATACTTTTTGCCCTGTGAAGCGTTTATTGAAGTAGAAGGAGAACTTGTAACAGCTGATGATACTCCTGCTGTACCAGCACCGTATCCAGATGGTACTCAAGTCGGTTTTGTCAATAATGGTATTATGGCGTTATTTGAGAGTGCTAGATATCTCATTGATGGAAAAGAAATTGAGTCCATAGATCGCGATGTTGATGTGGCTACAACAATAATCGGGTTAGCGAGATATTCTGATGATTATACAAGATCAGCAGGACCCTCTATGATGTTTGCAAAAGATGGTAAGAATACCGCTGGAGGAAATCCATTTGTTGTAAGACGACCAAAAAAACGTGATAATAGTGATGCTGATGTCGAAAATATGATTATAAACAACGATGCTAATTTCAATCTAGGAGCTGCAACACGAAACTCAATGTTGCAAGGAGCGCGTAAATCATTTTCATGCGCGATTCCACTGCATCACATATTTGGATTCTGTAGAAACGTCAGAAAAGTTATCTACGGGGCGAAGCATACAGTATCGCTTGTACGAAAGAGTGATGATAGTGACGCAATCTGGAGGATTCCAGCAGATGCTGTAAATCCAAATGATGATGCCGGTAAAGTCAATTTAACAAAAATATCATTGTGGATGCCAGTGTTGACTCCAGCAATCACCGCAGAAGAACGATTACTATCATTTATGGACCAAGGAGGAAAGTCGTTGTTGAGTTGGCTAACCGTGAGTACAGATGTGAAGCAATCAAATCTGAACGGGTTATTTACGTGGAATCTAGCATCAAAACAAGGTGTTGCTGCGCCACGTCATATATTTATTGCGTTACAGGATAACACACGAGTTGGCAATCAACTCTCCAGCCATATGATATTTGATCAGTTAGGTGTGAAAGACGTCTCACTGAGAATAAACGGCCAACAGGAACCATCCGAGGATATACAACTTAATTACACAGAAAATCATATTGCACGCGTTTATCATCGTCTGTTGTCATTTATGGCACGCGATCAAAATGTCGATACTGGTTTGCAAATATCACAATACGACTTTAAGAGTTTATACCCGATCTATTACTTTTCGCTGGAACATCTCGATTTAACAAGACAGTCCGTCGTTGATATACACTTTAGAGCTAATGTAACCAAGCCTGATGCTATTGCTAATTATAGAGCGGTTGCTGTCATTCTCAGTGATAAATCAATGCTACTTGAAGGTGTTGGTGGAAGAATGAGAGTGGTAGATGCCCCAGTGGAAAACATGTAATTGAAATTGTAAACGATTTAGAATCAATCAATTATGTATAATGTCATATAGTGTTATTAGTGTTGCGTTAACTCCCGGTCAATTAAAAAAATTGCAATCGGAATCAGCTAAAAAATGTGGAACCACAATCACGTTGAAACCCAACCAAATGACTGGTGGTGCAAATAAACTATCGCTGACAACTCGTCAGGTGAAACATTTCAATGATGCACTTGCAGCCAAAAATGGTGTTCAGATTACTCTCTCTGCGGCTGCTATCAAAAATATGATTAAAACAGGCGGTTTATTTCCGTTGTTAGCTGCGATTTCAGCATTGATTGCAGCCGCAGCCCCAGCGGTGGCTAAAGCGGCAGCGTTAGGAGCCGTTGGTACTGCAGCAGGAATGGCACTAAAGAAGGCAACTGGGAAAGGATATAAAAAAAGGGAAAGGGTCTAAGACTACCAGGAACCCCGTATTCGTGGTACAGCGGAAAGGGTCTAAGACTACCAGGAACGATTTATTAATTTAGGAACCTATGGTTCCTATGTCCAATTTTGATTTAATGGATGCTGCTAAAAAACTCGCGATTAAAAACTTCAGAGGTGTCTTTATGAAAGATCAATTACCACATCAACCAAACAGCGTTGAAACCGGAATCATTAATTTAGATAACAGCACCGGACCTGGAACTCACTGGGTTGCATACGCTATTGATCCACGTGGGATTGTCTATTTTGATTCATATGGATTAGCCCCACCAAAAGAGTTTATGCGGTATATAAAAACCCTTCCAATGAAGACTTGGTATTCTACGCTACCAACACAAACGATGATTGACCCACCAATATGCGGCAGCGAAGTATTAAATGTCCTTGACGCTATTTCTAACTCCTTGAGTAACCCAAGCGGAAAACCACCACATGTTGTCGTTAATGAATACACTAGTAATCGCTGGCAACGACAGAGTCGTCAAAAACGATTTTAGAGAGAGAAAGAGTTTTACAATAACATGATTGATATTTGGGGGAGATCTTTGAAACCCAAACCCGATGGCACTGCACCACCTGATTCTGTCAAGGATATAAAAAAAATAATTGAAGATGAAATCGCTGAGACGTTAAATTTAACAAGTGTTGACCCGAACGAAATAGTTGTATTTCAGGACAAACAGGGTAAATTGAAATCCAGTGATGTGTCATTGAATGACATTTTGATACGGCAGCGCGACGCCGCTGAAAACTCTATTGCGCTGTATTCCAACGACGGACGACTTAAACCAGGCGCACTTGTGTCTACGATCACAGACGCGATTGCCACCCACAACAAGATGATTATCACCAACAACCGCATGATTACCGACAACGACAACAGGATTACCACCCAAGACAACAAGATTACCACCCAAGACAACAATATTACCACCCAAGACAACAAGATTACCACCCACGGCCGTGAGCTGGATGATCATATACGAGGTTATAATTCTTTTCGCAAAAATGTTATACATAAATTCTTTGGAACCCCTCTTGTGGTTGGCATGACTCTCACTGAAATTAAAGACTTGTTGAATTGATTCTTCGCTAACAAGGAAGCTGGAAGGATGATGACTGCTTCAGAATTCAAGGCAAATTATCTCGAGATTTCTAAACTAATAGAAGATCAAAAACCCACTAACGATATTGTTGGTAGATTCTTTGGAACCCCTCTTGTGGTTGGCATGACTCTCGCTGAAGTTAAAAAAGCTATTGATGAACAAAAACGCATCAGCGAAATGGCTAATAAGTTCTTTGAGGGCTCTGAAAGTTACAATATCACGACGACATATTCTGAACTCAACGGGCATTATAATACCGAACAAGGTTTTGGATTCGGCCTCCTTTTGGTTTCATTTTTTAAACGCCGGAATGGAACGATAATGAAATATACCGAAATCAATAAAACCTATCTCGACGTTTATGACGATATTGCTAAACTAAAAGAAAAATCTGAAAGGGTAAAGCATGGGACCTTTGATTGGATAAAAGACTCTAATGCTAAATTGAAAGTCAATATCGGGGAGTGGCCCCATGGTATCTACAGGATGACGTTAATCTCTGACAAGCAATTTGATATCATCGTAAGCGGTAAAACCTATTTTGGTGGCACCGCAACAGTAATTATCCGGGGTGAAGAAGAATTTGAGATTGTCGCGGTTGATAGTACGATTAGATCAAAAATATCCTGGTGCTTAGAATTCATATGCGAAGTAAATAACTAAATTGAAAGGATTTCACAATTGAAAACGCTAGTATTTTTAAAATAACAATGATTTCATCAACTCAATGTCGCTATGATCAGGTCAGAGAATTTCAGAATAGACTCAAAACCCTCACTGAGGAGTATCAAATAAAAATAAAAAAATACCGACGAAGAATCACCGCAATTGATGTTATTATAGACTCGGTGTCAAGCGTTCTCACTGGCGCCGGAATAATACTTGCATCGGTTACAATGATTGCCCCGGTCGTAGTTCCAATTTGCATTTCTGCGGTGGCTACAATCGGGGGTATATCAACCGGGATAGCAAAAAAGATATCATCATGCAGCCAGAGTAAACTGCAAAATTACTTACTTCAATTTCATATTGCATCAACTGCATATTCGCAATTATCATTGATGATATCGTCGTCACTCGATAATACAATTATATCAGATAGTGAATTCTCAGCGATGGTCAGTATTTTTGATTCCGCGATATCGAAATTAGAGCGACAACATGAGTATAATAACAATGACAACACCGATGGAATCAGAAAACACGAACCCAAAAAACAAAATGATCTCAATAATATCAACATTACCAGATTGTGAGTTCTCAGTAATGGTCAGTATTTATGATTCCTCGATACCAAAATTAGAAATACAACATGAGTATAATAACAATGACAACACCGCAGGAATTACTTCAACAAATAGTGGAGAACACGAACCCAGTACAAACAAGCATGATATCAATAACATCAACGAATCCAGAATTCAGTGTGAATTTCCCCTCTCCGGTCCCAGTGAAGGAGATAGCGCTAGCAAAACTACGAATGTATCACAGTTGGCCTAATATCAGATCAAAATCATTTGGTGGTCAACAACCGAATAATTCACTGGTGTTTGCAAATAAGAATAAACCCGACGGAACACCAGACTGGAACGTCGTTTCGATACCAACAGGGTCATACCAAATCGAACAAATCAATAATGAATTCGCGCGTAGAATAAAATCGATTACTGGAAAAGAATCAAAAATCGCTATAACAGTTCATGAGCCGACACTATCATCCGCAATTGAGATAAGCACAGAAGGATACGTCGTAGATATCTATCAAAGTTCTATTAGAACCGTACTAGGATGGCCTGAAAAACCACCGGAAAAATCCACCACCGACTTAACCACGGATGTACAATCATATCATAAAATCAATCCCAGTTATCGAGATAATTTATCTGATATAAGAAAAGGAAGAATCGCCGATAGATTTATATTCACCAACAAAGACACATTGCAATGGGATTTTATCATTAAAAGAACAACCGACTCATCTGTTACTATTTCATTTACGCTAACTGACGTCCGTGGTTATTTTAATGAGATTAAACAATTATATGACACACAACTAGAACAACTACGGAAAACAAGATCGCAAAAACACGTTGAAATAATAAATCAGCTTATATCGGACATGAAATATATCTATGAACTAATTATTCAAACAAAAATTAATGACAACAGCGACAATAAACAACGATTCCTAACCGATTACAATATCACAGAAGACAATCTGCGTAATTTCAAGTTTCCGAAATACAACGCTGATGAATTAGCAAAAACTGTTAAAACCGATATCAAAGCACTACAAAAATCAGACTCGACTGTCCTCCTCAAACAGAATAATGATCCAGATGGTGGTGGTAGGCATATCGCTCCGTTCATGGTGAATATTTCAACGGTGATTGCACTTAATTTAGTGTGTGATGTTATCGAAGGAAGCTATCAAAATAATCTCGAACGATCAAATCAAGCTCAGCAAGGATATATTCTTTATTCATTTGCACCAACAGCTCCTCCAGGATTCCTAATTATTGAAAACCCAATTAATCCTGTCTATATGCGATGCCATAATAATTCATTAACCAGAATTAATTTCAAACTCACCGACCAGTCAAATAATCTGATTGATTTACAAGAAGAGGTGTTAGCGATTAGTCTGTTTGTGAGATCATAAATGATTTTCGTCCTAAAGACTTGATCAAATTATTTATTATTTTTGTTAACCCAGAACTGAAAACTTTAGCAGCAGAGAGGGTGGATGACAACAAGTTGCGACCAAAATTAATTAAAAAATCGTTTTCATTTTTTTAGTTAAAATGATTTCGTAGGGAGATTTCAATCAATTTTTTGTCTGAAAACGTTGTAGGGTTCGCCTTTTTTTGGTTAAAATAAGATCGTAGGAAGGCTCGTTTTAGGATTTCAATCAAAAATTTGTCTGAAAACGTTGTAGGATTCACCCTCTCTGCTGCTACTTGTTCTTTATGACACACACATGGCTAAACACATCAGGCGATGAACCCAAGTGAGCGGATTTAACATCCACTAATTACTTCATCTAGTCTATCCCCCGCAGATCTCGCGGAGGTGGAATTGCTGTCATCACAAAAAATTCCATGACACAATGCCTTAACTACAAACAACCTTCGATTTCTGCCACACATCGTTTGAACTAGTCCACACAACACTCACACTGGAACAAAGGTTTCTGTCTCTACCGCCCTCCTCCTAATAGCAAAAACACGCTGACTGAATCTCTCTTTTCGGAGCACTTTCAGAATTTTATAGAGTATAGAAATTCGATAGGTGGCAACCTAGTATATTCTTGGAGATTTCAACTTTCACTTTGACTGTCCTGGAAACCCATACACGTCAAAACTTCTAGATTCCATTCATGTTTTCAATCTTAAACATTCAGTTAACCAACCCACCCATAAACTTGGTCACATTTTAGACTGGTGTCTTTATAGACCTGATAATAAGATTCTGAAATCCACCCTTGTATCCCACGAACTTGCATCAAATCACCTCTGCATTATATTCCATCTCAATGTTTCATTTCCTAACACTCCACCTTTATTTGCTACTAAGAGAAACATCCATATGATAAATAGAACCAAATTCATGCATGACATCCAAGAAAACCTAACAACTTACTTACATCCTACAGCAAAACAACTCGATAACTGCCTGCGTTCATTGCTTTAAACATATGCCCCATCCACCAAATACAGAGTATCAATAAAAAAAGTGTTCTCCATGGTATAGCTGTGTTAGTAAATAGCTTCGCACTGCTAAAAGACATCGCCTAAAAGCAAAGAGGCTTTGGCTTTCCACCAGGCACAATATTCATAAACAAATCTGTAAAGCCGCTAAGAAGAACGTCACAAACATAGTCCATTTAGCATAATTATCCCACTGCCAACTAAGATCACCGATAGTTCCAGTTGCAAAGAGCTCTTCGAGATAACTAAGAAACAAATGTCAAGAAACACCACTTCCAACTACGTTCTCTCCAGTAGACCTTCCGGACCTATTTGCAAATGTATTCCGTGACAAGGAACAAACCGTTAGAGATTCACTTGACAACACAATTTAAATTGTCTCGTCACCATACAGTTATGATACAGAATTTCAGCCACAACCATTAGGAGCATTTTAATCTCTCTCTATTGATTTAGTACGAACAATCGTGATGAAGAGTGCACCAAAGTCATGTGAACGTGATCCAATTCCGACATCACTGCTGCTTGAGTGGTTAGATTCAATATTGCCCTCACTAACTGATGTTATTAATATCTCTCTCTCATCAGGTGAACTCCCATCATTTTTCAAAACTGCCATTGTAAAGTCTCTGCTGAAGAAAGCATTGCTTGACCATAACGATTTTAAGAACTACCGCCCAGTTTCAAATCTCCCATTCATATAATAAAGCTTATAAAAAGTTGTTCGAACTCAACTTGTACCTCATTTAAATTCAAACAGTCTGTTTAGCAATGTATATCGCCTGTGCCACAGTACTGAAACTACTCTTTTGAACGTATTTAATGACATTCTCTCTGCTTTGCATAGTGGAAACATTAAAGGCCTCACCCTCCTTGATTTGTTTGCAACATTTGACACAATAGACCATGATATATTACTTCACCGTCTAAAGCATGTATTTGGCATTCAGAATATAGCCTTACAGTGGTTCAGATCCTACTTAGTCAAGAGGACATGAATTGTATCTACAAATGGTATACATTCTAACCAAGTCGATCTATATTGTGATGTTCCACAGTGGTCTGTTCTTGGTCTGTTCTCTTCATTCTATACACTCAGCCGCTCTCAAGTGTCATATATCATCACCCAGCGTCTCACCAATTGTATGCTGATGACGCCCAAATATACAATTCTAGCCACCCAACTGAAGTTGATGCTACCATCCAATGTTGTTCTCTGTGCTTTATTTCACTGACAAACTCCAGTCCAACATACCTATCCGGTCTCATTCATGCGAATACACCAGCAAGATACTCTCGCTCCTCTTTTGACAATCGTATGCTCATTGTTCCCACTATGAAAATGAAGTCATATGGACAACTTTTTTTTTGCATCCCAGGGCCCGGCGATGTGGAAGGAATTGCCCATTTAAATTAGACACAAAGACACAGTGGTCATTTTTCAGAGTGCTCTTTAAACTCACCTCTTTCAACTGAAGGAACAAACTAAGATACCTAATAATGTTTTGTGTCTTATATGTTTTCAGCATGTTTTTATATTTTCCAAATTTCATGCTTTTTGTTATTTTGTTTTTCTGTAGTGTAGTCATATCATTATCAATGCTGTAAAGCACTTAGAGCTTCTAAAGATTAGGCGCTGAACAAAGTCCTCATTATTATTATCATTATTATTATTATTATTATTATTACTAGTAGTAGTAGTAGTAGTAGTAGTAGTAGTAGTAGTAGTAGTAGTAGTAGTAGTAGTAACTGAACAAGCCACATTTAAATGAAGGATTTAATGTTCACAGGGATAGTCCTTTTGTTCTAGACAAAATTTGAGTTTCAAATGGATTAACTGAAAACTTACATCTAAGAACGTCAATGCCTAGCAATAAATAAACACTCTCAATGGGTAACGAAAACACTGCACCAATAGTCATTGGCCTTGAAGTTAGTTCTGATGCTATATTATCATTTCGGAAAGATATTTGGATATATCCGCGCTCTACTTCCTTAACAATAACACTTTCAGAAGAAGACTTATCACGGAAAGACAAAGTTTCTGTCAATCAAACATCTCTAAATAACTTCTTTATTCTTAATATTTTAATAAGTTTATGATTGGTCCAATCACCAATGAGTGATATAGAACACGTCGACATTAATAGTTCACATTTCTGAATAATATAGCGAATAATATAGTCTACTGGGATTTTTCTGTTCCTACAAGTGCTTTTTTTCCAATACGTCATTTGGAACTGCTCTGAGTTTATTGTGTTGCTTTCTTAACTTAAAGAGGAGAAACATGCAAAATTAAAAATCGCTCAAACATTTTATTTAAATTGCTATATGTGTATGGTTCATTTGCTGTAAATTTATACCTTTCGTTCTTACTCGTTACGGAGAAATTTATCAAAAACTTATCTTATATCCATCCCGATCCGTCTTGAATAAAACAACGCGCTTCCCTCCCCCTCATAAGTAAGCTACTGAGTTAAACATGGTTTCGTATATTTCGTCGCATTTGTTAGTGTTCGTAATTTTTTATATTTCTCAATAAAACAAACTATTCAAAGATGAACGAAAAGTTTTACAATTTCACTACTACATTACCGATGCAAAATAATCAGGTTTCCGGGATTTCGCTACACTGAATACATATATGAACTGCACGACGTACTTTGGACATAATGAGAAAAGCATCTTTAACAACAAATGTAAATGTCATGCTTAAATACTGTACAAAACTGAATAATATTTCACATGGTCCGAATCAGCTTGGACGTTTGGAAAATCAGTCAGATATCTGGGCGGAATTGGTCAGCAATTTGTAAAAAATCAGCCTGGGCCAAGTGTAGGAATAATTACCACATTAATGAAATAATGAATAATGTTAGTATATTATTTGAATCAATAAAGAAAGTTAACATCAAAATTTGTTTAAAATTTGTTATCAATTAATTTGATTATAGTTGTTTCATTTTTAATCCAAGAAACAGGACATACATAAGCACAGTAGAAACAACAATATAATCAACGATTACATATATGTCCCAACGGAAAATTAATATTCTCCATAAACTATTGTGAGCATCGCTTGTAGTGCAGACAAGTAATTCAGTGGGGACGGGTCAACAAGACAACTGCAATCGTACTAGGAATGGGAACTGCGGACGGTCTTTGAAAGACTTCATGTGTATCTTCTTCTTTAGGTAATTGTGGGGTTACGATTGTCTTGGCGGCTGTGGGTAGTGATAGTGAAGGTCTGTTTATCAGAGCTTTAAAATCTTTCAGATTGGGTAGATCCGTTTGTTCTAAAGCTTTCTGATGAAAGAGTTGAAATAGTTGCAAGAGCTGACTGAACCTTTTCGATTTTTCTGTTTCCGACAAATGGTTGCAATCCATCAACAATTGCACTTTGTGTTGTAATTGGGACATCACGGTCAAATGAGGACTGAGCGGTACATGTGGGATTCGTTGTTTTTGCCAACGATTGTATTCCAATTATCGTGTGTAAGGTAATAAAGGCAGCTTTCTTCCTTCCATTCACTTCCAAAGGGCACGTCTGAGATCGTTGTGCTCCATATGTCCTTTTTATCTTCAGGAATGATCCTACATATTTATACCTATATCTTGTGAAGGAGCATGCCATTACGATTCCTCTAATCATTGGCCACACTAGTCATTTTAACATAAGAGCAAACAACTGGAGCCAACAATACCCGCGTTGTACCAACATCTTTTTCCTTAGACGGATGGGTATTTTCTTTCAGACCATTTGACGAAGAACGTGTCGATGTTTAGCTAAGCATTTTCTTTGTTGTCGAGATAAAGGTATCGTTCCTTTCAAAACATTCAAACAACATTTGCTTACGGTTTCGATGCCATCTTTGGAGGCTGTTTGAATGAGTGTTTCAGGCATGGTTGGATAAGCTTTCTATGGGACGGACAACACGTCCCCGTGTTTAACTAAATGAGGAGACAGTCTTTATGTTTTCTTTCCTCTTTGGGCCTCAGTGGTGTATGTACGTCTTTCAGGGGGCATCTTTGTGTTCTCTGGAGCACATAAACACTGATCATCAAGGTTTTTAACAAGTCTTTGTTATACTAGAATCTGTCGCCATTGATCGTCTTTGCGTCGTATCAAATTGATGAACGGTAGCACGGGTCGTGAAGGGATTCGCAAGTGACTAAATCAGGACAGTTCTTGTTTGGACAAATGCAGTAAACTCTGTAACATGCCCGATCTCTTTTGGACATGTATTTTGTGAGCAGCTGCCACTGCCGCTAAAGAATTGGAAGATGGTATCAATGCCGGATGAGACATTTTGGCAGACGTAGATTTCCATTGTTTCATCAACTCTGGAAGAACGGGTGCCGAATTGGGTTAGGCTGGCATCACCAACATCGCAGAAGTGGAAGAACCTGGTGCTACTGGAGACACGGCATCCATCCTGAAATTACTAAGGTCCCACTAAATGTAGGTAGTGACAATTCGGAGACCATAGAGTATGTTCCAGGTAAGCGCAATCTTTATGTTCCCACTAATAAAATGGCACACTGCCGCTGAAGCACTTAACTTTATCTCCTTCGCTTATGAAGAAAAATCCGACTCTGGCTAATTCTTCGGGTAATGGTCTTGGCATGTTTTCGGCCATTCTTCTTTAAATGTTTCGAATCGACATTCAAAGTCACAGTATTCAGGCAAAGGTACGTTTGATTTGAAATCTTTAAATTTCATTGCTTTCGTGTGAGCCGTAGTTCTAAATTATAAAGATGAACGCGTTTTTCTTCTCTCGACGGTGATAGTACTTTTCAGGATTTACTGGTAAACTTTGCTTGGACGTCAATTTTCTGGAGATGGATTCGAGTTCAATAATGTCATCTTCAGAATTAATGGCCTGATCTTGAGTCATAATTCAGCTACTTTGCGAGGCGATAAATCTCGTTTCTGTCTATTATTTCCTTCTCTTTTCTCTACAAAATGATGTAATCGTTTTATCGTGTCTGCAAAAACGTAAAATGATTGCATTAGAAAGCCATAACCTCTATATATTCATTTCAGATCAAGGTATATAAAAGGTCTGTGTATAACCTTCCAGTGTTCATTTCACTCTCAAACTGACCAGAACGATGGAAGAGCGTACACAAGTTGAACTTCTGATTAGAGCTTTGCGTGATGTCATGCGAAAAGATTTTTTTAGACAAGCCGACAGACTACTACCCCATCTTTTGGAGATAAGAGTCTGGATACTTGCTATACCTGTAAGAAGAAAGGAAATTTAGCTACGGATTGTCCGGACCGTGAAAAGCAAAATAGGTGCCAGAAAAGACAAAGTTAAGATACCGATTATCATCGTAAATAGAACGGACATCGTCTCCAAACTGTCCTAATAAACAACAGAACAGAAGGAGGAGGAGAATGATTCCAAACCGGAGACAGAAGAGGTACACTCACCAAAGGATGAACCCCGACACGTACAGAAAGACATGAAAAGAAAACGAGACGAATGATAGGTAGACGAAAAGGAAAACCCTGTGACAGTGAACAAATTAAAAAAAACCACAGAAAAAGTGAACAAAACAAACCACATAATAAATATATGAACCTTTTATAGTTGTATTGTGTTATGTTGTGTTGTGAAATTGGATTGTAATATTTGTACCAGAGTAGACCAGACAGAAAAAACGTATGTCCCTTGGTTTTGATTGTTTAGAATAGGAACCTAAACTTACATACTCACACACGTACACCATGGGGTATAATTTGAGTTTTAATTGATTTGGCAACATGATGACCCCTGAAAATTACCTTTGCGTGTCTGTTTTCAGACTAATAAAAGAAATCCTCAGGAACGGGACGAAATCAACTTTAACTGTCTTAAACCTTTTCCAGGGAGAAGGCCTACTTCAGGAATGGTCCTGTGGATGACTTGGTAGATAGTTTTTGGTATCTCAGGCGTAGTAATAGGGTTGGGCTGCTTGAATCTAGAAGGTTTTGTTATCTTCGGTCGTATTAAGGAAGTCTAATACTTTTGTTTCAGACTTTAACTAAGCCTAAATGTCTAACAGTACCGTTACCGTTTGACTTACACTGTCCTTCTTCTCTCCTAAACCCTGTTACTACTGATTATCCTTCTTTCGTTTGTTTTTTATTCTTTCTTTTTCTTATTCCTGTTGCTGTTCAAACAGAAAAGCTTCTCATGCTTTTTTGTGTTGCTGTATAAAGCTCTCCAGTTCTTATTTCTGTCTTATGTCCTTTACGTGTGGTAAAGATCGAGCAGGTGGCGACGGTACTGGTATCAGAACAAATTCTTGCAAAGAGGAGAGAAAATAAACTAAATCCCAATTAAAAGTGGTCTCTTCTTGAAGGAAACTTGTATTGACTTTAGTAGCCACTGCTATATCATTGCGTCTCGTCTCCACGGTTGGTGCATCACATTTCATTGTCGTCTTAGTTTCGGTCATGATTAAAAACTTTCGTATCGATTCCCGGCTCACTGACGCAAGCACACTATAGAGACAATTTGACGTAACAGATCATTCTCTTCGAATTGGAAGACGGACTCCGAACTATTACTGAATTTTTTAACGCGTGTCTGGATTGGTTATGAATTCAATCTTTCTTTTTCGATCCTCTCTTTCACTATAAATAACCTCAGAACACTACATTCCTTCACCTGTTCTCGTCACAATATGTGGACAAACGTTTCTTCGTCTACCCTCGTATTTGTCAATGCTCTTCGACCCAGACTATCGCATGTATGTCAGGTCATCATGGATAATCACTCGAATGACTGATACAGCTCTTTAGAAAAGAAGGCTCTATGTGCAGATACAAGTTTGTTTGAAGGGAGTCCTTATCAATGGACCAGAAGTTAGAATAAGTTTAAGGAGGGCCAATCATAGGTAACGAACCGATTTGCTTTTCTAGCCTCAACCTAAAAACTAATATCATGTGACATGTTTGTCCCTGTATAGTATTGTATGTATATTTCATGCGTTCTATCATCTATACATATCGGGGGTATATCTCTACTCACCACTGAGGTTAATCTGGGGTACACCTATTTCTAACATTGTATTTTTGCAACAATTTAACCAATCTCCAGTACCCTGACCTCACTTCACCTACTCCATTCCTAATGTTCCACTGAATTTTCCCTTAACGCTAGACAGTCATAATATTCCCGACGTTAAATTCCGCTTGACGCCAGACGTTCCGAATGCGACGTTTCCTAGTGGTGGTCGGGGCGTTATATATTTTCCAATTGACGCCAGAGTATCTCACTATACTACTATACTACTTAGATTATACAAATTACATTATCGGCACAATAATTGTAAAACAGGTTCAGAAGTAGTATAATGAGATACTCTGGCGTCAATTGGATGTATGTAAAGATGGCTGCTATCGCTTAACCGGCTTGACGCAGCTCTTCCGTTTTTGTGCTGTTTTTCACGATATATGTGCTTGTTGTCTATCTTCGTCTACATTATTGTGTTTCATGATGCACTGGATGTTCAGTTCGTATGTGTTTCTTCATCTCCTTGTGTTGGAAACGAGAACAATTATAATTTGTTTCAGCTGTCTTGTTCCTCTGTTATGACGTCCTTTGTTTTTTAATAAACTGCCATCACGTGATCGCCAATCAACCCGCTTACGCTATGATGGACCCTCATTAATTGCTTTCAATGACCACACCTTGGCTCCTCATACTACATTGTGTTCAAGACTAACCGAAATGGAACTAGATTCGCCATTATTTAAAAGATAACGGTAGTGCAAAAGGAAACATTGTTTCAAAGCTGCCGGCGTAGAAAAGGAAGAGGAATTCCAGTTATCTCCCTTTCGCCCTTTACAGCTAAACAATTTTAAAATTCGGCCGTTAATTATGATTATCTGATGTAAATCCATCTGAAATAGTCAACCGTTGTGTCACCTGTCTGAGAGATACCGCTTCGTAGTGCACTATCAGTAGGACCCGCGAAAAGCGCACATAAATAGTTAATTTTATCAACGACCAGAATATCGACGTCTTCTTCCCGACAGAGACATGTTTAAAACATCACAAGATGAGATCAAGTTTGTGGATTTAACACCCACCGCATACTCCAGCAAGTCCTATTTCCGCCACTCTCGCGTAGGTGGAATTTCTGTATGTATGTATGTATGTATGTATGTATGTATGTATGTATGTATGTATGTATGTATGTGTATGTGTGAGTGTGTGTGTGCATGTTTGTGTGTTTGTTTGTTGACAGCCATATTTCTCTGCCAGATTCAATATATTATTCTATCTGCATTATCGTCAAGTATATAAGAAAACTTGCTAAGACTAGGATGTGACGTTTAATCACCCATTTCTCCAATAACACCTCGCTCTCTCTTCTCATTGTCAATTTCTTTTTGAAATTTGTACCGTTTGTTATACCTTGCAAGTTTTAATTCCATAACTGCCATATGTTGTTTAGATAGTAAATCTTATGCACATATTTGATACACATTAATTAATTTTGTCTAACGTTAATTGCATTCAGAAAAAAATTATATTTCTGCGCTTTCACATTGTACACATAATGTTTATATTAGTTTGTAAGATAATACCACTTCCAATACTACTAATACTATTACTACTACTAATAATACTAATGAAAACAACACAGCAACAAAGACATCATTAATACCAATATAACAAAATAAGACTATTCAAGATGGGGCGGATGATGGTGGTGAAGAAGATGAGAAGAAGGAGTCATGGAATCTAATAATTAATACAGTTGTCTGAAATGAAGGTTTTACCTGTAATTCTATACAATGAGTCAATATACGCAATACATATAACATAACGTATACTCATTCTTTCTTTGTAAGAACAAGTCAAGGCACTACTCATTAAGCAAAGTCTAATTACTCCCAATAAGGCAATATGTTATTGCTTATATTGATACTGATGACTGGTGTTCCTGTTATAATTATTATATACAGGGTGTTCCAGCACGTTGAGGTTATTATACCAGTGTTTTCAAACGTATTTTTGTACAGAGGCTGATCTAACTGCATCAAAATGGAAGAAGCGACAACATTGAACTTGAATTTGCCATTTATAGATATTCTTTCAGCTGATTCATGCCTTTATTGTTATTTAATGTATATTACATTAAAGCTCGATACATGTTTTTTACCTTTTTACCTTTGTAATTTATATCCCTTTTATTGTTTATGTCCTTTCTTTAAAATCTCATCTTAGTTATATATATATATATATATATATATATATATATATATATATATATATATATATATATATATATATATATATATCGTCACAACATATAAGCAATTTACTGAATAGTATTCTGAAATGAGAGAGAGAGAGAGAGAGAGAGAGAGAGAGAGAGAGAGAGAGAGAGAATATTATTTAATCAGCATATCATATGAGCTGTTTATATGTTTTCCGATGAAGAAATTGTTCCGGTCAAACATTTGTCGTTGACCCCATATCTCTCAAATGACTATTAGGATTGAGTTCCTGGAAAACTAATAGGGTTGGTGAACAGAGAAATATTATCAAGTAGGTATCGTCACATAACTAAACACTTTGTACTGGTATCGACCTACATACAGAGGTTAAACCAGCAAACTGATTGACCTGAAATATATCTTTTTTATTTGTAAAACAAACAATCTCAACATACTGAAATTGACATTGCAATTGATTTGTTGACTTTGCTTTGCATAATGTACCTAACTATGGACCGTGTTTTACAATACTGCACGAAATGCTCTCATATTTATAAATTTATGGTAAGTGCAAGTTACAAAAGTGATCTTTGCATCATTAAGCGATATATATATATATTGTGGCTAATATGTACATCAAGAGCATGAATATTGCAGGTATGAAGTTTTACTATTTATGACCCTCTATATAGTACATCAACATTTGTGAAGGTTATGAGTACTTGTCGTTTTAAGAAGAGTGATAGATTCCAGGTAATTTCGTTTTGTTTGTATTGGGATGAAATATTTCAGATTGGGAGTGGACGAGATATTATTCAGTGAAATCACGGTTACAGTGTTCCCTATAAATGTTGTAGACTTTGTTCAAGATCTACCTTTATCATGAAATTATATATTTATTCATCGCAACCTTATAAGATTACACCTTAATTCAGCCTCTGACATGAATATCTAGCAATACATTTCTACATACATAATGCGGTTTGATCAGTCTTTATTCATATTGTAAACGGGAGTTATAAACAGAGCAAGTGTACAAATGTTTCGGAATGTTTCGAGTTTTTTAAAAAAAAACACTCTCTTTGTCCGGAGTCATACAATTTGCAATCACAAAGCAAAACGCTCAACACAAGAACTAACATAAAGTATTAACTCTTACTTATTTATCCGACATAGATTTATACATACATACATACATACATACATACATTCATACATACATACATACATACATACATACATACATACATACATACATACATATGTACGTACATAAATACATAAATGCATGCGTACATACATGCATACATGCATGCATGCATACATACATGCATGCATGCATGCATGCATGCATGCATGCATGCATACATACATACATACATACATACATACATACATACATACATACATACATACATACATGCATGCATACATACATACATACATATAACATTGTTAATATCGAATTGATATCTTCCAAAATTGTTAAATAAAAAGACGCTTTGAACTTTAAACTCTACTTTCCCGAAATCCTTCCCAATACAAGATAGTTGGAGAAAGGAATTCCTCCGTTCAATGTACTTCCCTATTCCAGTTCAACCCACATACTATTCCATATAGTTATATCCCCTCTCCATTTCATATTCTTTGATACGGTTTCAATGTCTTGTTCGTATTATCACTGCTCTGTTTTGTTTGGAACAAAACAGTCACTGGGAAGTCATACAGATGAGAGTAGAGCGTATCAGGGTTCAGTCTGTTACTGTACACAACTGTATTAGCTTTGAAATTCTTTAGCTATTATTTGTTTTTTCTTTTGGGCTTAGAGAATTGAGAAGTTTATTTTTAAAACAGAGTAATTAGCCCTAAGTAGAATAGGAATCACAATGTATAGTATGCCCGTACTTTATGACAGCATGATGATATTCATATTTAATTTGCATTGATTGCTTGTTAGTATTGTTTTATTCATGATATACAGTGGGTATTGCATATGATATGTAAAAGCCGACCTCCTTGAATCTCAGTAACAGTTTTGCACACATGATCGGATAAACATTATAATAATCTTAAGCTAAGTAAAGGACTTTATAATATGTTATACTTTATAAGTATCTTGCTGGTGTATACACATTGGTAAGGCCGGACAGGTCAAAACACAGTTGCTCGGAACATTTTTAGAGTACCTCGATCAGAGCACACCTCACCACTTCTCTGTACCCTACACTGGATATCTATTCGATTCAAAATCAAACACAAAATTTGTTCTCTATGCTATGTTTCAAAGACAGACTCCAGTGCCCCACCAATGTGTATACACCAGCAAGATACTTACGCTCCTCTTCTGACAATCGCATACTCGTTGTTCCCACTATGAAAGCGAAGTCATATGGACAACGTTCTTTTGTATACCAGGGCTCGGGGACGTGGCACGAATTGCCCATTGCAATCAGACACAAAGACACACACAGTGGTCCCATTTAAGAGTGCTCTTAAAACTCACTTTTTGCGACTGCAGGAACAAATGTAGAGACCTAATAATGTTTTGTATCTTGTATGTTTTAAGCATTGTTTAATGTTTTCCAATTTGGTGTATTTTGTATTTGTTTTTCTGTAGTGTACTCATGATCATTATAGATGTTGTTAAGCGCTTCTAAAGATTAGGCGCTTTACAAAGTCCTCATATGCACACACACACACACACACACACACACACACACACACATATATATATATATATATATATATATATATATATTCATTGTTTCGGACAGGATTACTCAAATGCAAATGGCACGTCTTTTAATCTTAAACTCAAATATGCTTTAGACCTGATTACTTAAATTCAAAGAATGAGATTTGGACCGGATTACTCAAATACAAATCACATGTGTTCTGGATCTGACTACTCAATTAGAAATAATGTGGTTAGGATCTAATTATATATTACAAATCACGTCATTTGGACCTGACTATTCAAATACAAATGATATGTTTTCGACCTGAGTACTTCAATTCATACCACATACTTGTTTAAGCTGATTACTCAAATCCGATTCTGACGTGTATATAAGTTTTGGACCTGATTGATCAAATTTCAGGTTACGTTTGTTTAAACTTTAATTCTCAAATAGGAGCCCCGAGTGGCCGAGTGGTCTAAAGCGCTGTCCGTTATGGATCACTGCCATCTCACCTCTGTCAGCCTGGGTTCGAGTCTAAGATTCCGCTAATGTAGTTCTGTGAGAAAGCTTACCAGTAGCTGCTTGTGGGTCGGTGGTTCTTTACGTGGGTTTTCCCGGGTTCTGCCTACATCAATATTACTGGCCGCCATGTATAGCCTATATTGTGCTGAAATATGGCGTTAAACCATAAAACACAAACGAAACAATACTCAAATAAACATGGCATCTGATCTGCATCTCATTACTCAAGTACAAATGATGCGTTTTGAACCTGTTGACTCAAATGCAAATCAGATATTTTGGACTTAATCACATTAATAACAGTGCTTTGCTTTGGACCTCATTCCTCAAAGTCTTCACATGATTACTCAAATACAAATAATGTGTTTTGGAACTGTATGTATTGTATTTCAGTACAAATATCATGTGTTTCGGACATGATTACTCAACTACAAATCACATATTTAACTTAATTACTAAAATACAAATAATGTGTTTTGGAACTGGTTCCTCAAGTACAAACATTATGTTTTTTGAGCCCATGACGCACATACAAATAAAATGGTGGAGCCTATTACTAAAAAACAAATGATATATATTCTGGAGCAGATGACTCAATTACAAAAAAATTATTTTGGACCTTACTACACAAATATAAATCACATCTGTTTTCAACCATATTACTCAAGTAATTTGATTTAACCTGATTACTCAAATGCATATTACGTGTGTTTTTCACCTGATGCCTCAAATCCAAATTAACGTGTTTTGGCAAAGATATCTTAAAATCAAAGCACATGTGTTCTATAGATTATTACCTATTTGAAAATCGCATTGTTCTTACGTGATTAATCAAATACAAAAAAAAAGTGTTTTGGACCTGTTTGCTCAAATACTATTCACATTTGTTTAGGACGAGATTACTTTAATACAAATAACCTACATGTGGGAGCTGCTGAATCACATTCAAATCACTTGTGTTCTGTTCCTGATTACTCAAATACAAATATATGTTTTGTCATAGTCACTAAAATACAAATCACATATGTTTTGTTACTCAAATACATCTCACATATGTTTAAGACGTGATTAATCAATTACAAATCACATATGTTGTAACTCAAATATAAACCACATGTGTAATGGAACAGATTACTCAAATATAATTGGAGGACAATTTGCTCCACTCCTTGTGATGGATATTTATGTTAACGTGATGACAGACACTTTCAACAGAGTTATGACAACAGCAACCAAATATATCATTGGCCTCCATCGCCCAAAGTATACGCCCTGGGTTACATAACAAACTCTGAATTTGCGTGATGCATGAAGAGGCCTCACAAACACCAGACACACAACAGGGGGAATGTAGTACCGATAAATAAACAAGAATATTATCCGAAATTTGAAGAAAGCAAATGCTTGAAGTTCTAAACTCCACAAATAATGATGATTTCCCCTTTCGCAAAGAAGAGGCGAAGTCAGCAAAAACAGCACTAAAGAATGGGAAGGCAGCTGGAGTAGACAACATTCCAGATCAACCTATCCTTACCTTGGTCATCCAACTGCATGAAGATCGTCTTGGTCAGGTCAGAAACAATAACGACCTGTTACCTACCTTCTCCATTGTAAATGGCGTGAAACATGGCTGTGTTTTAGCCCCCACACTGTTCTCAATCGTCTTCAGAATAATGATCCAAGAAGCAATAGAATAACAACTACAAGCATCTTCATTGACCAGACAGAGCTGAATGTAGTCTACACGTTCAGCTATATGGGCTGTGTTATATCTTATGATGCCAAAATCGACAAGGAATAGACAACATACTAACCAAAGTAATCGCCGACTTCGGAAGACTCAACAAACGAGTCTGGTACAATGCGAGTCTCACGAGAGATACAAATATGTAGCGTCAAGAGAGCTGTCGTACTGACATCCCTCCTATAGGGCGCTGAATACTGGATCAACTAGAGCAGCCACCGAGTTTGATTCCATCAGCGCTGCCTCCGCACCATCCGCACATCGACTGCAATGGTTGCGCAGAACAAGAAAGAGTTCTTCAGCATTGATTCAATGCTAATGAAGATACAGCTACGCTGGGCAATGCACGTTTCTAGGATGGAGGTTCATTGACCGGAAAAGATCACTCTGTATGTTGAGCTGTCCACTAGCCACCGTGATCTAAGGGCAGCTCATAAGAAATACAAAGACTCCTTGAACATGAACCTAACCACATGTGGCGTCGATCACCGGCAATGGGTATCACACGCTTCTGATTATGAAAGCTGGCGAAGTACAGTTCACCGGACCACTGCACAAAACAACAAAATAGACGGGCCAGAATGCAGGAAAAAGGATGGCTTATGAGGCCAAATTGGGCTTTACAGCCACCACTGCGCGTGCAATAGACGTGGACACCCCACTTCCTAAATCTTGTCAAGCGAAGTCAAGCCAACAAATTCAAATAATAATCACGTTTGTGTTGGACCTCATTACCCAAATTCAAATAATGTGTTTTTGTTCTAATTACCTAAACACAACAGACGTATGTTTTGTGCCCCATTTCACAAATACATATTATAAGTGTTTTGGACCTGATTACTCAAACACAAATGTGTCTTGGACCTGATATACAGATAACATCTTTTTTTGCTGATGACTCAAAAATAAATAATATGACTTGGAACTGATTACACAAATACAAATGGAAAGTAATTCTGATTCGATTACTCATACACAATCGTTCTTGCTTTTGACGTGATTACTTAAATGCAAGTAATTGTTTTGGTCCAGTTGACTTAAGTACAATTCAAATATGTTTTAAACCTGATTACTCACATATTTTTTATACCTGATGACAAATACAAACAAGCTTTTATGGCGGACATGTTTGTTCAATAAAAAAGCACATGCGTTTCGAGCCTGATTATTCAAATACAAATCAGGCTTGTTTTTAACTGTATTACTCACATGCAAGTCACACTTGTTCTAGACCCGATTATGCAAATGCAAATCACATGTGTGATGGATCTGTTTACACAAATACAAATAATGTGTTCTGGAAAGTATTACTCAAAATACAAATCACATGTCTTTTTGACATCATGACTCAAAGACAAATAATGTGTTCTAATCAGGATTACTCATGCAAAATACAATTTTGTGTGCATGATTACTAAAATACAAATCACTTTTGTTTCAGGTCTAATTACTTCTGAAAAAATGGCCGCTATCGCTTAACCGGCTAGAAACAGCTTCTCCGCTCTTGTGCTGTTTTTCATGATATATGTACTTGTCTTCTATCTTTGTCTACATTATTGTTTTTCATCATGCATTTCCTGAATACTTGGTATGTGTGTCCTCATCTCCTTGTGTTTGAAACGGTAGCGATTAGATTTTTTCTCAGCTGTCTTGCTCAACTCTTAGGACGTACTTTGTGCTTAAATAAACCGCCATCAAGTGATCGGCAGTCAACCGGTTTATGATATGATGGACCCTTAATAATTGCTTTAAATGACCACTCCTTAGCTCCTCCTACTACATTGTGCTCAATACTAAAGTAACTGGGGTTACATTCATCATTGCTTAAATGTAAACGAAAGCGAAAGAGGAAGCGTTGTTTCAAAACTGACCAGCGTAGAACATGAAGACAAATTCCAGTTATCCCCCTTTCACCCTTTGCAGCTGAAACATTAAAACATTTGGCTTTTTATTTAGATAACATGGTACAAACATCTATTAAAACGTCAACCGTTATGTCAACTATTCCATTTATCCCACTGCCTATTGCATTACTCAACACCGAATCAGCAGGACCATTGGGACATCACACATAAATAGTTAATGTGTTCAACGATCAGAATATCCACATCTTCTTCCTGACACAGATGTCGCTAAAACATCAAATGATAAGCCCAAGACGCGGATCTAACACCTACCGGTTACTACATCAAGTCGTTCCCCCGCCAATCTCACAGAGGTAGAATTGATGTCATCACAAATAATTACATGGTAAAATGTCTGAAATACAACACAACATTCATTTCTGCCACACATCGTTTGAATTATTCCAACCAATACTCACATTATAACAAAGGTCGGTACATCTTGTATGCCTCTACAGCCCTCCTCCTAGTAGAAACAAAAGCTGACTGGAGCTCTCTTTTTGAAGCAGTTTCCGAATATCCCGCAGTATAAAAATTCGATAGGTGTCAATCTGATTATACTTGGAGATTTCAACTTTCGCTTCGACTGTCCTGAAAACCCATACACATCAAACCGTCTAGATTCCATTCATGTTTTCAACCTTAAACTGTAAGTTAACCAACCCACCTAGAAACATGTTCACATTAAAGACTGGATTCTACATAGACCTAATAATAATATCCTACGGTCCAGCCTTGTATCCCACGAACATGCATCAGATCACATCTGCATTATATGCAATCTTGATGTATCAGTCCCCAAACCCTCACACACACCCTTAGTTGCTACTAAGAAAAATCTCCGTATCATGAATATAACCAAACTAATGCATGACACCGAAACAAATCTAACAACTTGCGTACCTCTTACAGTAGAACAACTCGATAACTATTTACGTTCATTACTTGAAAAACATGTCCCAGCCACCAAGTGCAGAGTATCAATTCAAAAGTGATCTCCGTGGTAGATATGTGTTAGGGACCAGATTCACGCTGTTAAAAGAGACTGCCGTAAAGCGGAGAGTCTTTAGCTTTCAAACCAGACTTACTCTTCATAAACCAATCTATGAGATCGTCATAAACATAGTCAATTTAGCCAAATGATCCCACTACAGTACTAGTACCTTCTCTTCAGTAGACCTTCCGACTCTGTTTGCTAATATCTTGCGGTACAAGGTACAATCCATTAATGACCGGTACAAGGTACAATCCATTAATGACCGGTACAAGGTACAATCCATTAATGACCGGTACAAGGTACAATCCATTAATGACCACACAATTTCACTCGACTCATACCATGCAGTTACGAAACAAAATTCAGCGACAACCTTTAGCAACATTTGAATCTGTCTCTATGAATTTAGTACCGACAATCATGATGAAGAGTGCACTAAAGTCACGTTTACTTGATCCAATTCAAACATCATTGTTGCTCGAATGATTAAATCCAATATTTTCTTCACTAATGGATGTTTTTAATACCTCTCTCTCATCCAGGGAATACACAACATTCTCAAAACTGCCAATGTATGCACCGACATGTCATAAGCATATGCAATGTTGCGTATCTTTAGCTCAGATGTATCAGAACGATTGGCAAATATCTTTCAGTTGATGCCAATGAAACACTTTAATGTTCATTATTACTTTCAAGACTGGACTAATTTAACTCAGTTATGTCACGTTAGTCTCAATATCTACTCCAAAAACTTGAAAAAGTTCAAAACAGAGCTGCTCGGATAGTACCACGTTCAGAGCACACCTCCACAATGCTCGGTATCTTACACTGGCTGTCCATTCGATATATATATATATATATATATATGTATATATATATATATATATATATATATATATATATATATATATATATATATATATATATATATATATATATATATATATATATAAATGTATATATATATAAATATAAATATATATATGTATATATGTATATATATATAAATGTATATATATATATAAATATATATATATATATATATGTATATATATATATATATATATATATATATATATATATATATATATATATATATATATATGTATGTAATGTTGATGATTGATGCCCTCAGCTCGTTATTTGTTCCAAAAATGGAATATAATCATAACAGATTGCTTCTCTGCGTGACACAAAAGATAATTCTTTAAACGAATATTGTTATAAAACTTTATTGGCAGATCATAGCATAATATAAACATGTAGGGGAACGGATTGATTTGGCCCAAAGTCGCTTTGGACTGCTATTCTTACTGCGTAGATTCGAACCGGAACAATTTCCAGAGGGGTTGTTACGTCCTCACTGTAGCCACATTTCATTACTCAGTAATAACGCACTGTAGCAGAAAATAATTTGTTTAATTTTGGTATTTTCTTGAAACAAACAGACCAAAATAACAATATGATCATTTCTTAAATATTAAAATGAAAAACGCAGGCTATCATAACAATAATTACAAACAAATCTAGAAGTAATTAAATAAGTGGTCAACATAAGAGACATTTTCTTGTATGAAGGAATAACATGCCTTTCGTATAGTATTTCTTCTTGTGACAAATAAACTCTATCGAAAATATAAGTATCTCAACCAATAGCTGTTGCTTTTATATGTCTTTGCTATCTGTTTGTTAATGTAAGATGTCAGCTTATAAGTGTTTATCGTATGATCATTAATGATCCATGATCACTAAGTCTTCATTTTGTTTTGTTTTTATTCACTGTACAACCGTTGCTCAAATAATAACCGACCTATGTTAATTATAGTGCAGCCACTTTGAGGCACCAAACAAAGCGATGGTTGATAAAATATCCTTACATCTAACTGTAAATCAGTTAATTTAAGTTCTGTCAAAAACAATAGCAAAAATAAAACTTGTTCAAATTATGGGGCACAGATATTAACGAAAGATATCACCCTTACCACCTCAACCCCACCACCAACAAAAATCATAACCTAATAATCAAATCCACCAATATATCCGAGTGTAAGCCTGTCTACCAGTAAATAATGTCATCCTTTCTCTATAATTTGACCACATCGTGGATTGACAGTTGTTGTTGCTGTAGTCGTTTAAATAGATGTACAAGTATTAATCTATAATAAAATTTTCCATACAGAAGACCAGAAAGACAAGGTCCGAAATAACTCGATCCGATCCGACTCAGGTCCGAACCATATAATCATACATGACTGAGGAATGTGTCTTGGCTTTTGTGTTTAGTGTTTGTGTGGATATAAATTATTTATTCTACTGGCAATGATCTTGTTTGAAATCAGAACGTATATATATATATATATATATATATATATATATATATATATATATATATATATATATATATATATATATATATAATGCCGCATTTATATCTTTAATACTTTGATTTACTTTGTCTATATATATATATTATATATATATATATATATATATATATATATATATATATATATATATACATATATATACTTATCATGATTGAAAGAGTAGCAGTTAGTATGATCAGCGTCTTCGAATGTATCATTTCAAATATTGAAAAGTACTAGACCAGCCAATTTGAAATTGATGCAAACAAAATATAACTACATCATACATACTGTATCAGATATACAATGTATTTAACTGGGATGCATTCGGTGACATGATGCGAACATTTTTCAATAGTTTGGTTTAGATACACAAACCTTATTTGTTTGCAAGTTGGGATAGTTACTTATGCCTTTAAAAAAATTTCATTCAACAGGGTTATAGTCCAACGTTTGAAATTTCAAACATCCATCTGTCAGCAAAATTGTTTAATTCACAAAATATGTATATGATGGAATATACAATGTACAATGAGGGATGTTGTAGTTATTTCGTCCACTCTTGTCAAATGTTTCATCTCTCGTTCATAAATATGAATTTTCTTTCTATCGAAAACGCCTGACACTTAGGATGGCATCCCCAAAGAGAATAGTTTGTTCCAACATATGGTGCCATTTTGTAGGTAAAGTAGATAACTCCGCTACAGAGGCGTAGCGAGGGTATTTTGCGCCCGGGGACAAACTATAAAATTGGCGGCCCAGCGACCTTGTGACAGATTTATTACCCTTGTTTTCTTATTATAATGTAACGTTGCAAGCCTCATTTTGGCGCCCCTGTACCTTGGCGCCCGGGAACATATGTACCCCCGCCCCCCCCCCCCCCCCCCCCCCCCGCTCGCTACACCTCTGCTCCGCTACCATGTATATACACTCTGAGAACTTTTGAATACGAATGACAAGAATTTTCATTTTAGTTTAAACTATTAAGTTTAAGCCGAACCATATACAAGTATACTATTGTAATAGGGGAAGAAACTGGGGTGAAAATACGAAAAGGCGTGGGGATCAGCATGTTGTATCGACGATTTAAGTTTACTACTCTCTCTCTCTCTCTCTCTCTCTCTCTCTCTCTCTCTCTCTCTCTCTCTCTCTCTGTATATTTACATTTCTTATGCTGCATTACAACACAAATTTCCATCTTGCTTCTAATCAAACTCAACCTTACATAGGTAGGTCAAGACGGACCGTGAAAACGGTGACGTGTATACATGCCTCTTACATGTGAGTTTGTGACTTCAGACCGACAATAATATTTGGAAATACTTTAGATCAGAAATGGTCACTCCAATTAAAGTGACATGTATAATGGGAATAATTGAAGCAACACGCATGAATGAAAATTCGATAATATGTACCGGTACTGTACTGATTAAAGCATGCACGTTATTATGGTGGAATTAAGTAATCCTTTTGACTTTAGAAGATAGTGATCAAGTACTTAACGAATCTGTTTTGATATCCTAACTTTTAAAGATCGTAATCTGTCATTAGAGGGGACGTGTTCTGTTTTGAATGATATAGAATACACAATGATAGTCCGCAGACAAGGGCATGTCACAAAATGAACGTGTATCCTTTCATAATCCAATCATACTTACAATGCCATTTCTTGGAGTTGTTTTTGCCGGCACTAATGATAAAATCTATAGATATGATGGCATTACGACTGCCCAATACAGGTAAATATTATTTTAAAGAAATGCCTGGAGAAATGAGACAGTTACTCGAATACCAGTAAAGGCTCCTATATATTTGGGAAATAAGGTGTTCAATTACACCATTGTCCGAATTGAATTCGTATCGGTACGACGGCAATCTGTAGCCGAAACATCAGAACGGAAAAGACGTACCTTTAGCTGAGACCATTCCAGGTATGTCTTATTTTTCTTCTTATTTCTTTTAATACTATACTACATGTAGTATTTATTCTTAGAGGAACAATCAATTGAAGAATTTTGTGTGATACTATGTATTATCCCTTTATAATTATTGATTGAAACATATTGTATCTTGGAAAGGTACCAAAAACGCAATACGATGTAAGTAGAGGGCGTATACAACAGTATACAAACTTTGTTGTAGATAATGTTACGATTAAATTACCTTTAAGGGACAGTATCCAAACACGTTCGAATTAATGCATTAGCACGTGCGGCGTTAAATGCTGTTTTGTAAAATAAAACCTAAATGTCATGAAGTACTCTTCGTATCCAGACTAAAGTATTAATAAGCAGACTGGAAGCTGATACAATTTATAATGTAACGACATTTCTCTTTACAGTGGTATCGTTATGTTGAAGTATGAAATTAAACGTATAATAAACAAAATAATAAATAATTCATGTATTATAACAGAAGTAAGACTAGTTTAAGAAACATATGATAATTTAATGGCAAGTGTGTGTTGAATTTATTGAACATGTCCTATAGAACTTCTCAATAAGTGCTGTTGTCTCCACCTGCTCGACATTCTATAGTCGCCGTTTGAACAGTAGTTTTCAATGTCTATTTCGGTTTAATTATATCTTATCTCGAATTAACATATAATTAAATACAGCATAAGGTACAGGATATCCATATTTATATTTTTGAAGCCATTTTGCAAAATATGAAAAATCTATCTATCTATCTATCTATCTATCTATCTATCTATCTATCTATCTATCTATCTATCTATCTATCTATCTATCTATCTATCTAATGCGTGTATATGCAAATGTAGGATATATATATATATATATATATATATATATATATATATATATATATATATATATATATATATATATATATATATATCCAAATGTACAACTGCAATTCGTAGAATTAACATTTTTAGACCGTTTGATCCAAAGACTATAAATAGGGTTCTCCTTTGTACTATTCGGAAGGGACGTTATCACTTGACATTCAACATCAGCAAATCTAACACTAATCATTACCGGGCTCATAAAACCCTTCAATTTTGAGCTGTCCTTTTGTTTTCATTGTCGAAAATAAATAATTGTATCTGGCAATGACTCTAAACAGATCTTTGAAAAAAAACTCAATGACGATAGCGTTTTCAGCTTATGTAAAATGACAGCTCTGCTTATCCAAGGGAGATAATCCACTTATTGTTATGCTTGTTTGATCTCGACTCAGATACCAATAACAGACTCGGTTTTAGGACCATACATAATCATCGTCCTAAATGGAACAAAAAAACAAATCAGACAATCAATCAATCAATCAATCAATCAATCAATCAATCAATCAATCAATCAATCAATCAATCAATCAATCAATAAATCAATCAATCAATCAGTCGGTCAATCAATCGATTAATCAAGCAATCAATCGATCAATCAATCAATCGATAAATAAAAAAATCAACCAATCGATAAACCAATCAATCGATCGATAAATCAATCAATCAATACATATATAAATGAATCAACCAATCAATCAGTAAGTTACTGTATGTTTGTTTTGGATTTGTAACGCAGCTTTAAATAAGTTTCAGACATATCGCTACGAGGTCTGCAGTGTGGTCGTTTATAGTGATGTCTAGTACTGGGCATCATGCCACATATATGTATCATGATGTCCACCCATTCCCATTATCACGACATAAGGCCGACAATCCTAACACCAATTTCGTAAAGCTGCACACCATGCGCGTCATCTGTTAGTACCATGTTTGGTCTTTGGTACGACTCGGCCTGGGGTCGAACCCACGACTTTCCGCATATGAGGTGGACACTTGGCCACATGAGCGGTAAAAATAAGTTTGTACATACATACATACATACATACATACATACATACATACATACATACATACATACATACATACATACATACATACATACATACATACATACATACATACATACATACATACATGCATACATTAAAATACCTGATTTCAAAATGAACGTTATGAATGAGGTTACTAACACGCACAAAAATGTATAACACATTTCCAAATGATTTTTATAGCTTTGAACTTTGTTTTATTTTAAGATTTGCAAGCTTTAATAATGCAAGGAAAGATGATTGCCATTCAAGCCCTAGTCCTGCTTGTAGTTTATGCTTACCACTCTTCAGCAAAGGTAATTAGGCTATAAAAAGGAAAGTTTTGCATTATTAAACACATATGATATTTCATTTTAATTGCTTTGTTATTGAATTGTTTGTTCTTAATATATATATATATATATATATATATATATATATATATATATATATATATATATATATATATATATATGTATATATGAAAACAATTTTCGTTAACATTACATATTAAATGTCCGTCAATTCAAATGATTTTGATATATATATATATATATGTGTGTGTGTGTGTGTGTCTGTCTGTGTGTGTGTGTGTAACGGCAGATTCAATTTAAATGTTTAAGTTTAATTAGATGGGTTTTATAGTATGGATGACGTTTAATCTTGTCTCTTTTTTATGTTCTTCGTCTCTATGTAATGTCTATTACATTTTTGAAATGTTAGTGGTAAGAAAATGTTCTAGCAATGGACATTTCTATTTTATGACTAAAGTAAATGATTATATTTATGAACCTTTACCCAACTCTATTGAAGAAAAACTAGTTTGTCCAGTATGTCGTTAAATACTATTTTTAAATATTTGAATTATCAATATTTTAACAATAAAGGTCTGTTTATAGTATCCGACGTGGAAACAACTTTAATATTTCCATAAATTCACTAGTTTGTTTATAATTTTTTGTTTCAGTCACCAATTTATGACAGCGACTTAAGCTATGGTATTGTATTTATATTCATTCATTATTATTCACACAGTTACCTTTTGCAAGCAGCTATTGAGTTTTACATGAGAATAGCACACGTTACCGTTTGTATTTCAGACCTTCACATTTTAAATTTCTTTTCATATGAATGAAGTATTTAACTTTAATTAATACGTGATGGGTATTTATGTTTCTGATAGTTCGTTAAATATAAACACACATTATATGCATGTTTCGAACGTGAGATTTAAGGGTGTCAGTTTATTAAAAATAAATCTGATGTATCGGTTAGGGACGAGTATTCTGCACAGTTAGTATTTTGTAAAGTAATATCATATGCTGATGAAATCAACCTTATAGGCATATCAGCATCATCGTATATTTAGTTTTCAATGGATATATTTACTTGGCTTCTATTAACTTGAAAGTTCATTCGCCATGTCGTTGATTTGACATGTCAGTAATTTGTCATGTCGGTAATTTGTCATGGTTTATCCATAAGAGTATGTTTCTTTCAGGGAACAAACATCTCATGCATGAATATACAAATACTACAATTGGATAAGAGATCAAATGAATAGTCTATATGTGAATATACAAATACCGAGACAAGCTGAGAGATCAAATTAATATTTTATAGATGCATTTAAAAATACTGATATTGGCTGAGAGATCGAACAAATTGTCTATAGATGAATATGTAAATACTGAGACTGTATCAGAGATCAACGAAGCTTCAAATACTGAGAAAATCTGAGAGATAACATTAATATTATATAGACGAATTTACAAATACTGAGATTGGCTGAGAGTTTAAACGAATAGTCTGTCAAATAATTGGTTGATTCTAATTTTTGATTTCATAATCTATATTCAGATTGCACACATGACAATAAAATTATCATATATGGAAGTACTAAATATGGATCGATCTACGCTGAGGGGACCTTGTTGGATGGATTGCAAACTTCCATGTGCAATATCAGAAAGGATTCCAACGATTCTTTGGTAGTATTCACAGTAAGCGCCTGTAATGTGGTAAGTGGTTTTCATTGATACGTTGTAGTCGCTTTATATACAGAAATACAATTAATAAAATCAAGCCCAACCCCCACCTCCTATCTTTAAATATCAGTGGAAAGAATTTGTTCTCAGATATTGCAATCAATAATGAAAGAAATACGCTATAAATATTTGTCTACTCTGATTCAGATTAATTGCATTTAGAGTTTTTTTTCTTCTAAATTATGGAGTTAGTATGCAAATTTTAAAAGACATATTACTTTCAAATTGCATCAAAAATGGTTTATAATTAGATAAGACTGGAGTTTAATTGATCGTCTGAAGCTGAATTGTTGTTAAGACTTTTTATTTCACCTTTTCTAGAGTTTGCCAGTCAACATCACTGTAATGAAGTATCAACAAGAAGCAAACAACGAAATGGTGATAGGTGGCAACCAGGTGACCAAGTATCAACTGAAATGCAGCAATGTCCGTCTTGGCGGTGCGGATATCTCGGAGACTGCGAACATGAAGGCGGAGTAATCATGCGTATTTTATATAAAGTCTGGCTATACTAATTTTAATATCGCTAATCCTATCTTATTTAGTTATACCGTATGCTATACATTTGCAATAACAAATACATTTATTTTCAGATGAAAACCTTGAACATTACCATCGTAACAAATAACATAACAAAATCACAAATCTTTCGTGTAATTATTGAGAGCATCTTTTTTGTATGTCAAAACACTCTTTTCTCACTCCACCTCCCACCCCATCTCCTGACTAGGGTATCTTCTCACACAGCAGCTGAATTTAGTTGTAAAAATGTTTTAAAAAATGCACTAAAATGTCTCCTTAACTTTAAGTCTCATGTTTGCATAAACAGTTTTCAGATTCATATAAGTGTTCTAGTAGACAAATAACATTTATTAATTCATAGTTTGTCCAAAGTAACAATAATTATTCAAACGATTTTGTTTTATATGCTGTTTTTGACGGTACGCCTATAGCAGTATGAAAAAAAAATATTTTATGGATGCTGAATACATTGTTAGATAATATTTTTTAATATTCGTAAAAAGTGAAGATTAGTTTTGTTTTCGTTTTTTATTTCAATCACTGTCCATGAACCAGATTAGAATTCAACCTTCAGAATTTGTACATTTCAATATTCCCAAATATGTAATTTTCATTGGCAAATATGAATGCATGGGACTTGTTTATGCAGTTAAGCCATGTCGTCAGATACACGGTAAAGGTTGACACGTTTTGGCATGGAAATACAATTGAAAATGAAATAAAGTTTTGTGGAAGATTTATGTTGGAGTAAATTATTTGCACGGTCTTTAAGACGACGATTACTCAACATGGTCATACGTTTAATAAGAGTTGTCTCTCTTTGATAAACTAAATAATTTTTTTATATAAAATACATGTCAATAGATTTCATGTCCATAATTAAGCCTTGAATGCCGTGAAATGTATTCCGGCATATATTAATGTGTATGTTTCAATGCTTTCACCATCAGCACCGGTTCATTACTCGTTCCGATGTTTTAAAAATATATGTTTCATATAAGTGTGTAAACATGGAGATATAAAAAGTATACAATCTTATATTTGAGGTTTCGTGTCGTTTTCACAGTGCCGATGTTAAATGATAAATCAACATATATTGAAACAATCAGTTTCTTCTGAACCCCAATATGTTCAAGTTTAATATATTATCACGTTTTTATCATTTTAGTTTCTTATTTTCATGTTGTTAGTTTGTTTAATTTCTTGCTTAAGACATATGTGTATCGCTATATAGTTTGTCAGCGAAGTGTAATTAACACTTATCGAAGTAATGCAATAGTCTGATAACCCAGTCAACGGGAATGAAATAAGAAAATGATTTATTACAAAAAGAAGATGAAGACTTCTACAACATACAGCTTAGATACATGCTAGATGACAACGATAGAGAAAACCAAACCAAACATAAACACCAGGTCTATTGTCGACTTCAAAATAAGTAAAAGAGGAACTCCAAATAAAAAAGTGCATAATATTAAACAAATTAAATGCATTCCTTTCAGTTGGAAAAGTGTAATTTTGTGAGGAGTATACATTTTTTTGCGAACTAATCGGATATAATCCTAAAGGTTCTATAAAAATTCCAAAAGATTAGAGGTTGCAAAAAAATTAAATACAGAAGTTGCTGATGTAAAAGACTGATGTATCAACAACATTGGTGTATCAAAAGGACATAATAGAGAATGTATTCGAATGAATTCACAACAATTACCAAATAACATTTTAGACCCAATAGCCAATGACTCCTTTACAATTCAAATAAATGATTTTTATATAAATTATTAATCTCAAATTAATATCTGAACACAATATATGGATCGAACTTAATACAGGAATGACTAATTGTGTTTACCACAAACGTATATGAAATCCTAAGGCACAGTTAAATGACCAGGTGATTCAAAGGCGTCATCAATTTGTAGATAAGACTAGAGCATGGAATCATATATCAGATAAGAACGTATTCATAACTTACAAACATAGCAAAGAATAGTCAGGCTGGTCCAATCTCTACGAGCAATTATTGAAAACAAGCGAAGAAGATAATCCAAATTATATGTATATATCAATATATTATGGTAATTGAACGATTTATTGATATTCAGAGACAAATTGGATCTCACCAAAGTTCATCAAATGGAAGCACGCTTGTCAATGATACTCCTGAATAAGGACAACGAGACACTCGATTCAAGTTCAACTGTCATAATTGGAGAGGAACTTCGCTTGATCATATCAGCAAACAGTGAGTAATGCATATCAATTATCAGGTCTTTCATATCAGAATAAAAGGGCATACAATTAATAACAATTGTCCAGTGATGAAAGACTCGAGGAGGTGTGACTGATGATAGAGAGAGCAATGTATACAATAATGCATATTCACGGATTTTGATTATCAAAATACTTTTTCCAGATGTTGTACAGAGAACGTTTTCAAATATTGCTACTAAAATCGTACGTAAGTGAATAAATAATATTGTGTTGCTGTTTTAATCGGAGTAAAATATTGCTAGATATGGATGACATTAACCGATATTATCAGAACAATATTTAATTTTATATGAAACTGTACTTAAATTGGACATTTACGTATTACAGATGGATTCATTTTCATGCCACGGAGCTGCATCGCTACTGATGGACTAACAACTGAAGCTCATAGCAAATATTTAATAAGTGATGGGTATTTATGTTTCTAATTATTTGTTATTTAACTGTAAAACGTTCGTAAAATAAAGCTAACGATACTTTTAGCAAATGCATCCTCGTGCCCTTCGTTGAACATTTTGTCGAATACTCTGTTGTAATATTATGTGACAAATGTTAGCTGCCTTGCATTTAAAGAGAATAATTCTTAAAAACGGCAAGAGAACCTAAACATTAGCAAAAAAAATGTTGATAATAGCAACTAACTATGTAGGTGATTTTAACTGCGTCATTGAACAAGCCAAAGCTCATTACATACATAATACAATTGAAGCGGGGAAAGTCTGCTTTAATTTCCAATTTATCTATCCATCTAAAACATAAATTAATATTAAAATCAAAAGCGAGATTCAAATATAATACAAGTTTTGTAATAAGTTACATTAACTCCGGAAACAAAAGCAGAACCATTTATTTACGCGTGTACTCGAGAATTACAAATTTGAAAGCATTTCTTTGTGCAAAAACATAACATTGTGTTACGTTTTAACAGGATGACTCTGGATGCATCACTTATTTCAAACTTTTCGGATTATACCGCCCATAGCTCATACGAAATGGGCGCATCCCTATTTGCCTTCCATTTTCTGAAAACGAACAACGTCTCAATTATATGCAACATCACAGTCTGTAAGGATGATGACAGCAGCTGTGATTTCCTAACGCAAGTAAGTATGGACTGGGTATGATGTTTTTTTTTGAATAGTTAACTACTTACGTACTTTCTTACTTACGATTTTGCTTTCTCTTCACGTTAATGAATATGTACTTATACCATTTTGGACGAGATGACATGCGTTTAGCATTAAACAAGTCTTTCATGTTACCCTAGATGTATATACATTAAAAAATTGCATGATACTTACCAGACAGATTCTAAATATTCATTACTACTTTCATCACATATAAATATGCAATGTTTCATTTTATCTTTATAAAAGAACACACACGTACATACACACATTTACTCTGTTGATTTATCTATGAAAATATAGGATATAGGAAATGATTATGAATGAATTGCTTTCTAAGTTTCAAAAATATCAGAAAGATCATACTGTATATAATAATGCTGGGTACACATGTTAATGGCTGCTAATACGGTTATCATCCTTGTGTATGTATAAGACTCACCACTATTCGTAGTTTAGTTTGTCATGAAGACTAATGTATAGTCTATTGAATAAGATGGATACACATACTATTCTTTCAAAAAGACTAATAGAGATTATTCATGTGTTTCTTTCTGATATAAATTCAGAGTAGCCTGATATTTCAAGTTGGATGCACCTTTTATATATTCACAGAACAAGAGTGGACGAAGAAAGAGATCTGAACCCATAGTGCCTCACATAGAAGCCTTGGAGGCGTCCTTCAGCGTTGCAGATTCTTATTCTACTCCAGTAGATAGAGCTTATGATTTCACTACATCGACTGCATCTACCGGTAATGCTAGACATATGTTAACAAATTTGTCCTGCAGTAATTGATAGTTTCGAATTGTTCCGGCTACTAAGACATGACCAAAAGTCCAAGTTTGCTAACATTTTGCCATTGAAAGACAAAAGGAGATTAAAAGATAAAGTTCACATGCTATCAGCAATATTAGATGTGTGTTTAATTTAACTACAATAACCCGTGGGGGAGGAATCAGATTCTAGTTTGTGACAGTGCAACTGTGGCGAGAAGACAAAACATATTTGAAATGGATCGGATTATACTTTAAAATAGGCTGAAACAAGTCCATTTTCTGTACATCAAGGTGCATAATAATACTAAATACATTTATTATAAGGTGTATATTGTATATTCTATAATTTGCATATATTAATATGTAGATAACATGTTCGTGATTAAGGTCACTTACTACTATGCAGTACATTATGATTTCCTTTATGCATATATATATATATATATATATATATATATATAAAGAGAGAGATAGAGAGAGAGAGAGAGAGAGAGAGAGAGAGAGAGAGAGAGAGAGAGAGAGAGAGAGTTGTAAATATACATCCAGACTGAGCGTTAAGTGCTCTGCTTCAATTGTATAGTAGAATATTAATTATAGACAGCATGCATATTCAATACAACTAATACTATCCTGCAGGTTATAATAAGTATTCACTTTTGCAGGGCCAACGTCCATGATTGTTCTGTTGATCCTATGTGCCATCTACGGACTTACATGGATCTAGCAAAACGAAGTGATTTGCAAAGAGCATCGGAGACGACTGAGCGAAATAAAACCTAGATAGAGTTCAAAAGCCTCCGTCAATTTTTTGTGTTTATTTCTCGTGACAAGAGTGCTGATGTGAGATCCATATACCAGATTACCAACTAGTTTCTGTGAAAGTAGACTTTCGTTTGTCGTGTGTTATATCAAGTATAATATGTCATGTATCATGTCAAAGATAATATAGCATATGTTTAGACTAACAGAAAATAACGTGCGTTATTTTGTTTTAATACCACAGCAGGAGTGAACTAACAGTGACAAGATGAACTGAGAAGCAAGAATAAAGATGTTTCTTAAGTATATATGTGTTGGTATCTTATTTCCCAAACTCTAAGAAAAAATAACGTTTAGAGTGTTATCTGGGAAAATTAGTAGCATCTTTCCACAGTAGAGGTATAATCCTAATGTGTCCATTGTGCTCTCTTAATTGGTATTGTTGCAGTATATTAATATAGTTTATTTCATGTCTCTTTAACCTGTGATATATGTCATTTTTTTGGTTTTAAGGGAGTAGTGCTTGTTTATGTGTTTGTAATGTATATTGCATGGTAGAGCTTACGATCGTGTCAGAAGGTTGTGTGTTTGCCTACCTAACTATTGTAAAATAAAGTTTCCGGGGTTTCTGTCATGGCTATAAGTGATAAAAAGATGTTTACTAACATTTATTTTCAAGGCCCGATCTTGTTCACGATATTATGTTTTTTTTTCTCTGTTAATTGATCAGTTTTCCATAATAACACAGGTCATCATATGTCCAGGTATCAATGTGTATACAGAGAGGTTCTGCAGTCAATTTCAAAATTAATTTTTGGGAATGTATGGTTGCTATGACTCTGTCGTCACAAACTGGCAGTAACAGCAAAGAAAAAAAAACCAATACGTGTTGTAAATCTCAACCTGCAATTAATTTATGTATCACAGTTAGGAATGAAAAGTGTGATATAAATTAAAGATTTATGAATGTTCTAGAATGTGAAAAGCTCCTTAGACATTTCAATATCGGAAATATAATAGTTCTCCAAGAACCATAACCTTGTCGAGATGGCGTTGTCAAGAATGACTTCGAATAATGTATAACAGTTCCAGAACAGTATTACTGTACAAAAATGAAAACTTCACGTCACCACTGAATAAAATAAAAGGTTTATCCTCTCGAAAAGTATCGAAGTACAACATAAAACACGTTTGCAAACATACATCAGGAACATAAAAGTTGTGAACGACTCCATAAATCGAAATGAAATTAAATGCTTAATTTTCTCCTCATATTCACTGTATATCGCATAGACCCAATCTGACACCATACACTATTCATTTTGACACAATCAGAGAGAAACTCAAAACTTATACTGGAAACCTCCTTATTCTTTCAGTCACTGAGAAACGTTACATACAAATATCAGACTGAGATATACTTTTATTAACCCCAAAAATATATCGTTTCCATTACATGACCTTGACCTATGAGAAATAATCGTATTTGGAACTGCTCTATCTATATTCCGTAGTTAATATGTTAAATTTATATATATGCACATCACAATTATTGCCATGGGAAGATTAAGTAGCAAAAATTCGGAATGTATTTGCGCGAGCCAGTGACACAGGTACGAGTTATTGTAAGAACAACAAATTTGTATGGTGCTTGTAGTCTTTTGATATATTGCTGGACAAGGTCAAGTTGAACATGTCTAGTCAATTTCAATACTATCTATGAATTCCATGTGTTAATTAGAGGAACGCAACGAAGGAAGTCTATTTTCGGGTACGACCGGATACTAGCAGAGGTTGCCTAAATTTTTTCATCATTGCTGATTCCTAACCAGTTTGTCAAGTAAGAAATCTAAGTTTCAATAGGCCTTTGACTTTAGGTAATTTATTGACAGAATTACTTAGAAGTAAGGAATAAGTAAACATTAGATGAGCATTTTATTAGTCGATTTGGATCAATATAAACCTACGACTTATGTTTCTCTTTACATTTATATACTTTGGTTCGGATTCGAATTGAATGCCACGCCCATGACATATATGAGGCGTGTTCTTTTAATCATTAAGTGTAGTATATATCCTTCAGTGAACTGTTTGCAAAACCTTATACGTCCTGGAAATTTAACCCTTCATTAGCTGTCAAAGAATGCCTCTAAAAATGTCGCTCATTTGCAACACAGTACATTTTTAAAATCCTTTTCTATCTTTTTATCCTAGTAATAATGATGGTTTAGTAGGTACTCTTTACCTTTTTTTTAAACAAATATCACTGAACGCACGTTTCTCAGTGAAATCATTACTTCTTCATTACCATCGGTACTCTTGATCAGTATAAAGTGGTAGGACAAACTTTTGTCATTTTGGAATACGGTTTATGCACATTCTTCAGTGAACAGAGATGCGTTTGTTATCCCATAGTTAATATTTAAGACACATTTCTATATAGGGTGTACTCCCTACTACAATATATGCCACCTCATTCAACCCTGACCCCACACTAAGCATTGTCCATGGATTCATATGTTTTTATTGTTTTTGTCATATGCTTTTAGCCATGTTTCATATTATGATATGCTACACATGACGGAAAAAACCTCTGTGTGGATAATTTAGCCATATTGAAGCGGACAATAACATTTCTCACCATTATTTGTTCTCCAGTCTATTAGAAAAAGGGCGTTAAAATGATCATTGAAAACAAAACATTCATGATGTCCGGGTTAAAACCGTTTTCCAGGCCAATCAATGAAAAAAAATAATGTACTATTATTGCATGGCCTTTTTTAGACCAATGAGAATCACAAAGTGATATTTTAACGTGTGGTAATATCAATAATTTATAATTGCACATAATGTACGAAAACTATATGTACCGTGTTACATGCTGCGATTGATACAAAGCTGAAAGAACTGCTGCATCAATGCTGTGTATGGCGTTAACAGCTTCCGAACATTTATAACAACAACAAAACTTAAGTTTTCTTCTGTAACAAATTTCTAAGGGGCTCAGCAATTAAGGAAAGGAAAGTGAAATGTATTTCCTGATAAAATCAAGCCATTTGAAAATATTACAACATTTGCTGAATCTTGACAGCCATAGGTAAATTTGAAGATAAACGTAACTTCGATGGGTTGAATTTAACCGTGTCCCACAACATGTCCTAAAATGTAACAAGCTAGCAGGGAAACATACATTTGCCTAAATGAATCGTCAAATTTGCAGCACTATCAAATATTGATTCCAAGTGGTATATCATGGTGTAGTTTATAAAATGACCTAGTCTATTGTCATGGTTGCATATAAGTAATGTTATCATGTTCATCAAAGGTTGGAAGGTACAAGTGAAATCTTCATACATAAAGGATTCTCACTAAATTGGTAGTCCATTAGAAGAAACACAAAGTGAATCTTCTGTTTCTCCTTCTGTAAGTAGGTTTAGCCAGAATCCAAACAAAATGTCAATTTTTTCTTCATATGTTATATTTCCAATTAGGTCAATGCAGTCGACACTTCTTGATATTGGAAATATTGCTTTTTGTTACACGATAATTGGGTGGGATTTCCGAATTCACAACATAACACTTTTGACAATGATATAAATACAATGTTTAATAATGAAGGACTTGAATGAGCAATTCATTATGAATACGGGCTAATATATAATCAAAATATTGGAATCATTAACATAACGCACAAATGTAATAATGAAAAATACAAATAAATTACTCTATATAATACAACGACAATGGGTGAATGATTCACAGTGATCACACAAGGAAAATATAAGATAGTTTACTAGCTAATGGAATGTTACTAAGTTATGCAACCAAAGGGGACATATGTACAACTTAACGTATAGTCGCAAAAGCTACAATGGGTTTAAAGAACCCCACAATTAGGCTAACTATTAGCCTACGGCTACAAAATTATATGTAAGGAAGTACACTACGTCATTAGACAAACTTTCAGCTCCATGGCTGCTACAGTTCAGCTTCACAGTTACTACGGTTATTTCCAGTGACTGGCTTTACAGCTTGCACCACGTCGACCCCGCTCACTCCAATACCTTTGAACGCTCAGGTCAGAATCGTCAAATTAGACACCCTAGATACTCCATATCCTCTGGTCTCTCCAGATGCTCTGGACGGCACTACGCAGATCTACTCTATCCGGACAACTGAAAACATATCAAACACTGTGCATGTACATGACACGGGCATGAAAGGTAATAAACGTTATACATGGCAATAATTACAAAACAATGAGTTCAGAAGTAAATCTAAGCCTCTTCGATAAAAATCCTACTTTACTAAACATGTCTTCAATACCGAACTTTATATTGATAATATAAACCACTCGTTATGTCGCAAACGTGCATATATATATATATATATATATATATATATATATATATATATATATATATATATATATATATATATATATATATATATATGTATGTATGTATGTATGTATGTGTGTGTGTGTGTGTGTGTGTGTGTGTGACACTGCGCAAACAAAAGCTACAATCAAACATGCAACAATAGGCGTTGTAGTACAATAGTTATATGTTAGATACAAGAAAAAATAATCTGGCATACCTCTATAGCTGAAGATGTACAGTTTGTTATAGTAGACCCGCTCATTGATAAGACTCTCGGTAATAAAAAGAGCTTTACATACGGTGAGGAATTTATACACAGATAAAGTATCTACATTAGAAGCATTCAATTCTTCTCAGCAGAAGCACTTTGCACGTGCAGCATAGGATGAACCAAACTCACTATTTTGATATACGACACACAATACATTTATCACCATGAGTTATCGCTGTACATCAAAAACGAAACTCGACTACACGCATATAATACATAAATGGTTTTATACAATTTAGTGACACTTGTGATGATGTTTACATTTATATAATCAGTATATATCAAAAGTATTATCTGATTTCTGCCTTAGAATACGTCGTAAACTCAGTTACTTTTATCTGCATTGATGAAGATATTCACTAAGAACTACTGAATGTTTTTTTTTAATGTAAGATGTTGGCTCAGAATCTTCAATTTTATAATCATTATAGATTATGTGTGTGGGTATTGTAACATTTGAAAACATGAATTCGTATTCACCCAATATATACTTTAATTCTCTCTTCCTTTGTGGTGGTAGTTACAAAGGTTTCTGGCCCAGATTGCCCATTATGTTCAATCACTAACATATTGGTTACATCAAAGTCAATACATTGCTATTTGGCGTCGGCTTAAATGTTCACTGTGTTTTACAGATACATCTAAACTGAATAATCAGTCATCATAGTAATTCAACCTATTATCAGTAAATGCTGTTTTTGATTTACGATCCCAGGAATACACACAATATAATTTAAGCCATTTACGTTCTTTTCAATGGCATAATTAACGTTATACGTAACCTACAGAGGCGCTTGAGGTATTGACAATAGAGGGATACCATTATCGTGAGGCTGCATCCACTATTCTTAATATGTTCCTAATTACATTCTCGACTAATTATTAGATATTACAGTTTTACGAGCTACTGATAATTTGTATATGACATCAGAGACATAATCAAGAACATTCCTTTCTGACCCCTCAATTGAAAGACGTTTCTATGGAATAACTTCAGTAGTTCGAAAGAGTTATAAAGAATACATATTTATGCGATAAACACTTGCAGTACTGTAGATACAACGATTTCAACACGACACCATCTTGCACCTAGATGTTCATGTGTAATGGACATGCGGACAAGGAATATATACGAAGATTTATTTTAAATGCACACAACCGTTTGTGGCATTACATATGCAAAACAAATGGCAAGACGGTATTCTTAAAAATATGTCTTAAACCGGTATGTCTTAAACCTTTGTGCAAACAAAATAAAATTGCAATGATTTAAGCGTCATGTTATTATACACAATTGTCAATTAAAGGGCATTCAAAGTCTTTACAAGAGGACGCATATTCAAATTCTCACTTACGTTTGTTTATTATGAATTAATGAATGTACACGGAATAAAAATGATATATTATGATTAATTGTCGGATTGTATAAAAAGCAGTGCATTCTTGCGTGTGGGAATACAGGGCAGATGACACTAAAGACATGGTATCGGATGATAGATAATTGATGCTGTTATGAATGCTTGCATTAGATCATTTGTAGCCACACGTCAGTTTGTAAAATAAAACCAACATGGCATGAACGAATCCTTCGTACCCAGACTTACGTGTTAAATTATTGTAGAAATAGAGTTTGAAGATAGGGAGTCTAAGATACCAACACTAGTCATCTTCGCCTAATCACCAGTTCCAGACGTATGTCCTGGCTGTGGCTGTCACGGAATTGTATACGACTATGTTCAATATGTATATGTGGTCAAAAATCTAGTCTTGATTTCGTTACTACGTACAGCCTTACCGAGGATAGATTTTTATTTTTGGGATTTTTAGTTATATCGGCATAATGAGCGAACACTCAGCTCATGCTGCATGTGCGAAATTGCCTGCAGTTTAAAGTACCTAGCTGCGCATATCTTTCACAGCTAGGGGTATATAAGGATGAAATTATAAGACAGAAATCACATTACAATGTAGTCTTGTCGGAAACGCTTCCATCCTAAACGGAGCAATCTATCAGCTAAAAGAGCTGAAGTGTTGTGCTGAAGTAAGGTGACGTGTTGTGCTGAAGTGGTGCAGTGTTGTGGTAACTGCGTGTTTGGTGCCATGTTGTGGTGACTACGTTTGTGGGCTTGTCTATGCTGACCGTGTAATGCCCGTATGTGGTGCCTGTGTATGGTGCTTACGTAGGCTGCATTTATGTATGCTGCGTTAGATGTATAGATATATGGTATTTATATATGTTTGCGTGAGGTGATCAGCTAAAAGAGCTGACGTAGTGTGGTGACGTGTTGTGCTGAAGTGTTGTGCTGAAGTGGTGCAGTGTTGTGGTAACTGCGTGTGTAGTGCCATGTTGTGGTGACTACGTGTGTGGGCTTGTCTATGCTGACCGTGTAATACCCGTGTGTGGCGCCTGTGTATGGTGCTTACATATGCTGCATATATCTCGTCATATGGACGACGTATTATTTATTTAATATCTTCTTTGCAGTCTCGTTATATGAACGACACCTGCATAATTTCATTCTACACAAATCTCGTTCCATGAACGAAAACTTCAGAATTTAGGGTTCACAATTGCATATATCTCGTCATATGGACGACGTATTATTTATTTAATATCTTCTTTGCAGTCTCGTTATATGAACGACATCTGCATAATTTCATTCTACACAAATCTCGTCCCATGAACAAGAACTTCAGAATTTAGGGTTCACGATTGCATATGTCTCGTCATATGGACGACGTATCATTTATTTAATATCTTCTTTGCAGTCTCGTTATATGAACGACACCTGCATAATTTCATTCTACACAAATCTCGTCCCATGAACGAGAACTTCAGAATTTAGGGTTCACGATTGCATATGTCTCGTCATATGGACGACGTATTAATTATTTGATATCTTCATTCTAGTCTCTTCATATTGACGACGCATTATCTTTTCATATTTGCATCTATCTCGTTATACAAGCCTTTTATATATATATATTCATATTTGTAAATTCATTCATATACTTCTTTTTTGTCATTAAGTTACTGAAATTCATAGTTCCATGTTAGGAACATTTATTTAAACAGATTTTTCTTATATTTTGTAAAATATTCGTGTCAGAGTTGATTTATAAAATTGCGTTTATAATATAAACATCTTATTAACGCAGTTACGTTCCGTGTCTTCACTAATCCAGTCCCGACTCGGTCTATCTTGTGACAGTGGCAAAGGGAAATGGCAGTTGACGCTCATTACTTCTAGTTCTGAGTTTATTTTTATAAATATAAAATAGTAATCACCCATGAGACCTTTTTGTTTCGCACATCTTTTTCTAAAAGAGACTACTCAATGTTTGTTAAAATCAGGTAAAACTCAAAGTCCTCATTTCCTGTAATAGTCGCATGTGACTGGATGACTGTAGGTTCTCATATGATTATTTAATACTAAACCTTGTTTTGTTTTATTTTCAGTCATATGAGATACCTTTGCCATAACACAAACAATGGGTGTGTTTCATACAAATATAAATTTCGAATACCACAGAAATAACAAAAAAAAAATAACAAGTAAGAATGTTCCTCTAATTCGATCAAACTTATATTCTAAGGAAAACCACACGCTGTCTAATGAATGACGGTTAGCAGCTCATAAGATACCGAAATATATTTGCAGTGGAAAAACTGGAATAGTTCATTCTATGTATTAGGATGAAAAAATACAAATACAAGCCAGCTAAATAATCCGGACGTTTTGGTTAGTGATCGAGAACATCGTTTGTACGGCAAAACACAATCTGCTAACAAGGGAAGCTGTTGATATTGTATGTTAAATTTGTATTTTATAATTGAATAAACTTGCACAAACTGCTCTTGCTAATGTTCGGTCTTTTCATTTATGTTTGGAAGAATATCTACTTAGACATTTTTCTAATTCACGTAATTGTACTGCTAGTCAAATAACGTTTAGGATGTCCTTTGATTATTCCTTGCTATTATTTGCAGAATATTTTGTCTCATAAGGTATTTATAACGTTTTCAGAACCGATATAACAGGATAGGAAAGATTCGATGGATACCGAATTCAAAGTTTCAAAACACATGAGTGATATAAATTACACAAACTGCAAACGGTGTTCTATTTCTTTTACAAGTACTGGCCATGAACCAGATTATAATTCAAAGCTTCCGAGAATATGTGGTAATAACGTGATTTGAAATTAAACACATGTTCTAGTGACTATTTAAATTGGTGTAAATGATTCACTCTAGTTTCTATGTGATAAATGCACAGCACGTTGATGAGTTTCTTGCACGTTTGCCTCCGTTGCTAAACAATAAGTACGCCTTACAAATTATTGACGATATTTAAGCTTTGGATACTACTACATCTATTACATTAATTCATTCGCGTGTTTGTTTCTATGATTTTGTCCCTGAACAAATGTTAATTGCATACGTTTCACAATATTTCTAGAAACTGAAACTAATCTGTAAATAATGCTATATAATAAAAGCAAACAGACGCTGTATTCAAGTTAAACTGTCATAATTGGAGAGATCATATCATCTAACATTCAGTACCGTACATCAATTGTCAGAACATATCATCATCTGAAACAAATATGCATACATCCTATCATATTAGCCCAGTAACAGAGATTCAAACAGATATGTTGTATGGGTTATGTTATGTAATAATAAATATTCACGATTGTTTGTTTATCAAATTATTATTTTCCACATATTGTAAAATGAAAGTTTTCAAATATTAGTAGTTATATCGCAGTACATAAGGAGATAAAGTATATTGCAATGTTTGTTTAAAACAGTACCAATATTCGTGAGCGCATATACAATTAAAAAATATGATATTTCATTCACTTGACACTGTAATTAAAAATGTACATTTACATAGTATAGATGTATCATTTTCATGCCATAGAACTGCATCGCTACTGACAAATCAATTTCATAATAGACTTTTATTAAATGATAGGGTTTTATCTTTATGAATTTTATCTTTTTATCTTTCTAATTTACCTAAAGGACACAAACTAAACGCAATGACACATTTTAAGAAATGACGCGTACGTACCAATGTGAGCTTTATCTTTCTACACTGTATAACGTTTAGAAAGTAAAGGCAATTATACGAAGGTAAGGTTGCGTCCTGGCCGAAGTACCTCTTTTGCGTGTGACAGCTGTTTTCTGTTGAATTTTCTTTTTCTGTGTTTTTTTCTTGGCACCATTGTTCTTTTTTTTTTTTTGGGGGGGGGGGGGGGGGGCTCGTTTGGCTTTTTTCTTGCGGTGATCTTTTGGAGCAATGGGATCCCATTTTAAAAGAGAACGAATGATGACACCTCCTAGAGAACCGCTACCTCGAGGTTTTAAAATAATTTGCTTTTTGATTTGAGTGTCGATGCGAGGATCGGCCAGTTGCGTCAAAGCTATTTTGTTTCTATCAAATAATTGTTTGGTTTGATGTGGAATGTGAATGATGTCTTGCAGCAAATGATGTGCTGTCACCGTAAACCATCGTAAAACTTCTTTGAGACTGGCTTCTAAGACGTGAGCGCGTATTTGTGGATTTTTATCGCGACTGATACCGTACAAGTGCGTATCAATTTGATAGGAAGATGATACTGAAGGGACGTCATGTTGACGATGTTTGAAACAAGGTCAAAGTGACCGAGGTTTTAATAGATGTTGTTGTTGTTGTTATTATTATGTCGACAACGAGGACATGTACACGACAGGTCCTCCGTCTTGACACCAGTCGTAAAACAAATCGGTACGAAATCGCAAATAATCGGGAGTTGTGGGTTTTAAATCCACGAGTAAATAGGCGTGTGGGCTTTGAGTGGCATCATCGTACGCATGAGTCAGCCAAGGTGTTCCTAACTGTTTGGCTAAGACTTTCATTTGCGATTTATCCCTAGTACGTTTAAACAAGACCACGTAATGAGCATTGAGACTAATGGTTCGATGGGCTTTACTTTGTTGAAACAAAATTTGTGTAATGTAAATGACACTGGCATTACGATGATGCCCTTTACGCATAAACCACAGTTTATTTTCTTCTTCGTCTTCTCCTAATATGTCATCAAAAGTGACCAAATGAGTTTGACTAGGGTCAGATACGATCCCATCGTCTTCGCTAAGAGTGCCTTCCACAAACACAATGGAATCACCTTGACTTTCTTGCAACAGGCTGTATGCCGATTGCCACTCTTTGTAACACCACACGATGCGTTGAGGTGAACGATCGATCAAATTATGTTTATGTTCGATCAAACGTTTGACAAATTCGGTTCTGCCTGAATCACTCGGTCCAGCAATTAACATGTTAAAAGGATGACGAAGATACAAGCCCACCCAAATATCATGATCTAAGTGTTTGTCAATGACTTTGAGTGTCGACGAAGAAGGAATAGAAATAGCAGAGTTAGCCATAGTAGTGTAGGGTATGATACTATTGACACTAAAACAATCAAGACAAGAGGTTTTTATACCTTTTGTAAAGATACGTTTATTTCAATTCATGTTTAAATTCGAACAACACAAAAGACAAAAATACATAAAAGCCAAATGGATAAGTACAGGAATAAAATACACATGGTGACAATCAAAGTGGTATATAAACAAGTCTCCGTACAACATCGTTTGGGTAACCAATGTGTCCTAGAGGTAGAGTGTAATGTTCTTATAGTCTTTACATGGGGTACAGTTACATAGGTGTCCTCTCGGAAGGGTCTTTGTGGGGGAATGTCCATGACGGTCCTGTCTTGAAAAGAGTGATTGTCCTCGGTGACAGATTCTTCTTCATTTTCTGGCACTGTCACTAACACAGGTTTAAAAGTAATTTTCTTCACTCGACAATGCATTTTACTATCACAACGCTTAGGCATAATAGGAATGCTTTTTTTTGTCCAAGCCTCAAAATCCCAACTTTTCCAGTCACGTACATCTGTCCAATGAGGGTGTAAATCACAAGCTACACACACATCCTCGTACACCGCTTCCGTACGTAAACGTTGACGAATCTTTTTTTCCTGTAGAGGTTTAGACGTATCCAGATGAAGGCGTGAGGCTTGTAACAGCAAAAGTCTCTCGTGGACATTTAAAGAAGTCGCCATACTGTCTTTAAAGGTATTGTTCGTAAAGTGTCCACAAGGAATCGGCAGGTAAACGAAATCCCAGAAAGCAAGTCACTAAAACACACACTACAAGTCGACCCCAATGGATGGGACACAGTTCTCGTAATAAGTGTTCGTAATCTTCCATCGCGTGAATTTTCTCATTGATATCCTTCCACGGAATCTGTTTTATCACAGGTGATAAAGATTGTGGCATGGTAGTTTTATTTTATTATTCTTTTTTGTCGAAGACCATAAGTGTATAATCTGCACAGAATTATTTAAAATCTTCTCCAAAAGTGAAAGTGATTAACATAACGTGTAATTTCGGGCCACTGCCATTCAGGGTCACGGTTAAGAAAGATCAAAACATCTTCAGATGAAAACGGTCTAAATTGGAATCTGTGGAAGGTACACTTGATCCAGAGAAATCTGACACGTTGATCGATTTTTGTCACTTTCCTCTTGTGAATTTCACGACACAAAAGCTCTACAGTCACCAATTGAGATTTTTCTGTAGCAATTCCCTGCCAGACTTCCTTGTAAATTCTATCTTGCAATTTGTGTGGTGATCCTTGAATATTCTTTTAAGAGAGTTTATATACTGGTCTAGGTTTGCCTCCAAGCCAAACTGGTTTGTTAACCGACATGGTACAGTATTGTCACTTGTCACGGCTATTGGATTTAATTTATTTATTTTTTATTGTTAAATCCAAATTTGTCATTTAGGGTTTAATATTTATTCATTAATTGGGAGATTTTTTCTAGAAAATTCAGTTTGACCTAGACTCTAGTTGTAAACATGCTGACCTTGGCTTGGTTACCTCAATATCTGACCTTGCTTTAGACATTGTAAACGGGTCTTTAATACTATTGGTTAATTTCAAGGATAACTTTTATTTTTAGTTCTTGAGGGTGGGAAGTGAATGATTTCCTTCTAGATCAATCCATTATTACGTGACTTGGAGAAGGTAGCTTCTTTCTGTGACCTTCCAGAATCACATGATTCCTCTTGTTTACGAGGGAATTACATATATATAGCTGTGTTTTGGAAGCTAACATTAGTAGATGTTTGGACTTTATTATTATTAAGTTGTGTATTTCATGTTTGAGTGTTAATATTATTTTGTTCTGGACTTTGTTTCGATTCATTGAAGAAAGAGGATTTATTATCTATTTGGAGGAGAAAACATGTTCTCATAATTCATGTGGATGATAAATTAAACAAGAACTGCATCACGTGACATTGTCAGCCATTTCGGATTACATCGTGAAGATTCGAACCTGGAACTATTAGAACATTTATTTATCAGGACTCTAACAATTCCATTAGTGGATTATTTTTGTGAATTCTATATTGAATTAATGTTGGATTTGATTCTCTAAAACTGTAAGTTTATTTATTTTATGAAAATAATTGTACTTAATAAAATCATTGTTAAAGTTATACAAGCTTGTTAGTTTTCACTCTTTCTGTGTTGCTGCTTATTCGAGCCTAAGCACGTAACATAGAATTGGGGGCTCGTCCGGGATTGGGATTGAGATTTGAGATAAATTTGAATTTAAATTTGAATTTCCCCTAGTTTTTGAAAATTTTAAATCTTTAGTGAGACTGACACGCTTGTATCAAAATGACATCTAAGGTAGAAATATTTCTTTCTAATCCTACCCAGGAGCAATTAGATCTTTTCACAAAAGACGAGTTGGTTCAACTTGCCAGAAAATACGATCTTTCTGAAGTCAAGGCTTCTTTAACGAAACAAGATATCAAAAAGATTTTGGTCCAGTATTTGGTAGAACAGGATGTTTTGGAACAAAGTGCTTTGATTCCAGTCAGTAAGTCTACACCAGACTCTGACATTAAACTGAAGGAATTAAAATTAAAATTCAAGATGGAATTAGAGTTGAAGAAGCTGGAATTTCAGAGAGAGAGTGAATTAGAGTTAAAGAAGCTGAAGTTTCAGGAAAGGGAGAAAGAAAAGCAAATTGAATTACAAAAAGAGCAGATGCGGATTGATAGAGAGATAGAGAGAGGAGAAAGAAAGACAATTACAATCTGAAAAAGAGGAGAGAGAGAGGGAATTAGAGTTTAAGAAAATGGAATTTCAGGAAAGGGATAAAGAAAGACAATTACAATTTGAAAAAGAAGAGAGAGAGATACAGGAAAGGGAGAAGGAAAAACAATTACAATATGAAATTAGAATGAAAGAAATGGAGCTGGCAAGTGAGAATCACCATCATACTTCAAATCAAAATTTTGATTTAGCAAGGAATATTAGATTAGTGCCCCCTTTCAAAGAAAAAGAAGTAGACAAATATTTTATTCTTTTTGAGAAAGTTGCAGAAAATTTAAAGTGGCCAAGAGAGAATTGGACTCAGTTACTACAATGTGTAATTACTGGTAAGTTTAGTGAGATTTACACTTCACTGTCTGTTCAGTAAAGCAGTGATTATGACGTAGTTAAAGAATGCATTTTAAGAGGTTATGAGATAGTTCCTGAATCTTATAGTCAAAAATTTAGAAATTACAGAAAAGAAGCTGGACAAACTCATGTCGAATTTGCTAGACAAAAAGAGCAGTTGTTCGATAGATGGTGTTTAGCCAAGAAAGTCGAGCAAGATTATCAAAATCTCAAGCAAATTATATTAATTGAAGAGTTCAAAAACTGTGTCCATAATGATGTTAAAACTTATCTTGATGAGCATCAGATTGAAACCTTGGAAAATGCTGCTCGAGCTGCTGACGAATATTCTTTGACACATAAAGTTCCTTTTGTTAACAAGACTTCTACTCAACAATTTTCTGGCAGAAAAAAATTTCCGCCTAATTCAAGCCCTTCTAAAACTCAAACTAACACAACTTTCAAAAATCAGACTTCAGAGAAGTTTGATTCTAGATCCTTGTCTCTTCCGACGTGTAGCTTTTGCAAGAAAAAAGGACACGTTGTTTCTGATTGCTATAAATTGAAAAATAGGCATCAGAATCAAGATAGACCTGTTCCAAATGCTCTTATTTCCAAGAGGTCAAGGTCACAGTCATGTATTGAAAGCAATACAATTGTTGGGTCTAATAAATCCCAGTCTGATTTTGATATGGAGAATTATGAATCATTCATATCGAAGGGTTCTATATCACTCTTGGGTGATTCAGCCAATCCTACCCCTATTAAAATTTTAAGGGACACAGGAACCTCTCAGAGTCTTTTATTATCAGGTACTTTGCCTTTTTCTGAGAAGTCGTCTTCTAATGAAAGTGTTCTTATTCAGGGAGTAGAGTGCGGCGTTGTTAATGTTCCTCTCCATTGTGTAAATTTGTCATCAAACTTTGTATCAGGACCTGTGACAATCGGAACGGTCTCGGTTTTACCTGTTGAGGGAATAGATTTATTGCTAGGCAACGACTTAGCTGGGGACAAGGTTGTGGTTAATCCTCTTGTAACTGACAAGCCTAATTTGGATCAGAAAGTTGATCCAATTGAAAAAGAAATCCCCGATATACTTCAAGCTTGTACGGTTACTAGAGCTATGGTAAAAAAAGCTCTTGAGAATGAAGTTGAAAAGGGCAGTATTCCCTTGGCTGACATATGTATAGGTCAGGCTTTTGATGAGGTCACATTTACTTCTTGTTTGGATCAATCAGAAAGTATTGATCATAGTGATCCTCCTTTAACAGCTCATTCTCTTTATTCTAATCAGGGTGATGATCTTGAGAATGATGTTATAGAAGGCAGCATTCCTTCAACTGATGCTTGTATAGGTCAGGTTTTTGACGAGGTCACTTTTACTCCTGGTTTAGATCAATCAGAAGGTATTGATCATAGTGATCCTCTTTTGACAACTCATTGTCTTTATTCTAATCAGGGTGATGATCTTGAGAATGGTGCTATAGAAGGCAGCATTCCTTCAACTGGCGCTTGTATAGGTCAGGTTTTTGATGAGATCACTTTTACTCTTAGTTTAGATCAATCAGAAGGTATTGATCATAGTGATCCTCTTTTAATAACTCATTCTCTTAATCAGGGTGATAAACGACAGTTACTTGTCGTTGAACAGGAAAAAGATCCTGAGATCTCCTGTTTCTTTCAAAGGGTCATAAATGAGACTGAAGTCACTGAAGTTCCTGTCTTTTATGTCATTAAAAATGGAATACTTATGAGAAAATGGAGACCTCCCCAGGTACCTGTTGGTGATGAGTGGTCAGTAAACTATCAAATAGTAGTTCCAGAACCTTACAGACAGGAAATAATTGATCTGGCCCATGAAACTCCTTTGGTTGGTCAAGTAGGGATTAATAAATGTATCACAGGATCTTGACTCACTTCTATTGGCCAAAAATCAAAAGTGATGTTGCCAAATACTGTAGGTCTTGTTATACTTGTCAAATGGTAGGAAAACCCAATCAGAAGATACATAAGGCTCACCTGCAGCCTATTCCTGCCTTTGACGAATCATTTGGTAGAAATATGGCAGTTTGTGTAGATCCCTTATCTAAGACCAAGTCAAGTAATCAATTAAAGTTAAACATGAAACTATGGTTTGAAAGAACTAAAAGGGAGAGAACTTTTGAGTCTGATAATGGAGTTGTGTTACTCTTGTTCATTCTTCTTACTTTTCTTCAGATTAGATATTATGGTCCGTACAAAGTGAAGAAGAAAATGAATTAGTTAAATTATAGTATTAGTATTCCTGGGATCTAAATAAATTATAGGAGTACCAGTATATTGAAAGAGATAGCCATGTTAAATATGTAATTAATTTAATTTAGTTGTGCCTGTCCCACTCGGTGAAGAAATATCGTCGGATTCTACTGACATTGGAGCGACGAATTGTTGGAATTCAGAAATTATAAACAAATCTAGACCAGAAACTTTCACAGTTGCAATTGCAAGAAACAAATGAACTGAAAGTTATTATATGAGCACTTATGTCCAGATATTTTTACAAGGACAAACAAACTTTTCATGACGTTGAAATTGAAAATTCCAAACAGCATCTATGCTGGACGAGTCCACTCAAACAGGAATACTTGGAAAAGGAAATTCAATATTTGCTGGAGAATGATTTTATCAAGCCCAGTAAAAGTGATTGGAGTTCACCATGCATACTTGTTTCAAAACCAGATAAAACTTTCCGTATGTGCACTGATTATAGGAAAGTGAACAGAGTGACAAAAACAGATTCATTCCCATTAGCAAGAATTGACTATTCTGTTGATAAAATTGGGAATGCCAAGTACGTCACCAAATTCTGACCTTCTGAAAGGATTTTGGCAGATTCCACTACGGAAAGAGCAAAGGAAAACTCATCATTGCGACTCCAAAAGGACTCTACCAATATAAAGAAAGTCCATTTCAACGTCTCATAAAGATGTTCATCTCTGGTCTAGAAAATTGTGACGTCATCATCTACAACGACACCTGGAGAGAACATCTAGCAACAATTCGATAATTCTTTGACAGACTCACTAATGTATGTTTGACAATTAATTTGTCTAAAAGTGAGTTCTCCTGTGCTTGTGTGCCTTTCCTAGGACATTTAGTGGGACATGGACAAATTAAAATGTTAAGGCTATTTCTTGATTATATAATTGTAGACACTCTTTCCCGTGTATAATTTATTATATTGTGTAATTTATGCTAGTACTTTTAACCTAAGATGTAAATTGGTTTGTGATAAAAAGAAAATTTTATCATATAAACCTTTCTTTTTATTTTATGGGGGAAGGTGTTACGGCTATTGGATTTAATTTATTTATTTTTTATTGTTAAATCCAAATTTGTCATTTAGGGTTTAATATTTATTCATTAAATGGGAAATTTTTTCTAGAAAATTCAGTTTGACCTAGACTCTAGTTGTAAACAGGCTGACCTTGGCTTGGTTACCTCAATATCTGACCTTGCTTTAGACATTGTAAACAGGTCTTTAATACTATTGGTTAATTTCAAGGATAACTTTTATTTTAAGTTTTTGAGAGTGGGAAGTGAATGATTTCCTTCTAGATCATTCCATTATTACGTGACTTGGAGAAGGTAGCTTCTTTCTGTGACCTTCCAGAATCACATGATTCCTCTTGTTTACGAGGGAATTACATATATATAGCTGTGTTTTGGAAGCTAACATTAGTAGATGTTTGGGCTTTATTATTATTAAGTTGTGTATTTCATGTTTGAGTGTTAATATTATTTTGTTCTGGACTTTGTGTCAATTCATTGAAGAAAGAGGATTTATTATCTATTTGGAGGAGAAAACATGTGCTCATACTTCATGTGGATGATAAATTAAACAAGAACTGCATCACGTGACATTGTCAGCCATTTCGGATTACATCGTGAAGATTCGAACCTGGAACTATTAGAACATTTATTTATCAGGACTCTAACAATTCCATTAGTGGATTATTTTTGTGAATTCTATATTGGATTAATGTTGGATTTGATTCTCTAAAACTGTAAGTTTATTTATTTTATGAAAATAATTGTACTTAATAAAATCATTGTTAAAGTTATACAAGCTTGTTAGTTTTCACTCTTTCTGTGTTGCTGCTTATTCGAGCCTAAGCACGTAACATAGAATTGGGGGCTCGTCCGGGATTGGGATTGAGATTTGAGATAAATTTGAATTTAAATTTGAATTTCCCCTAGTTTTTGAAAATTTTAAATCTTTAGTGAGACTGACATGCTTGTATCAAAATGACATCTAAAGTAGAAATATTTCTTTCTAATCCTACCCAGGAGCAATTAGATCTTTTCACAAAAGACGAGTTGGTTCAACTTGCCAGAAAATACGATCTTTATGAAGTCAAGGCTTCTTTAACGAAACAAGATATCAAAAAGATTTTGGTCCAGTATTTGGTAGAACAGGATGTTTTGGAACAAAGTGCTTTGATTCCAGTCAGTAAGTCTACACCAGACTCTGACATTAAACTGAAGGAATTAAAATTAAAATTCAAGATGGAATTAGAGTTGAAGAAGCTGGAATTTCAGAGAGAGAGTGAATTAGAGTTAAAGAAGCTGGAGTTTCAGGAAAGGGAGAAAGAAAAGCAAATTGAATTACAAAAAGAGCAGATGCGGATTGATAGAGAGAGAGAGAGAGAGAGAGAGAGAGAGAGGAGAAAGAAAGACAATTACAATCTGAAAAAGAGGAGAGAGAGAGGGAATTAGAGTTTAAGAAAATGGAATTTCAGGAAAGGGATAAAGAAAAGACAATTACAATTTGAAAAAGAAGAGAGAGAGAGATACAGGAAAGGTAGAAGGAAAAACAATTACAATATGAAATTAGAATGAAAGAAATGGAGCTGGCAAGTGAGAATCACCATCATACTTCAAATCAAAATTTTGATTTAGCAAGGAATATTAGATTAGTGCCCCCTTTCAAAGAAAAAGAAGTAGACAAATATTTTATTCTTTTTGAGAAAGTTGCAGAAAATTTAAAGTGGCCAAGAGAGAATTGGACTCAGTTACTACAATGTGTAATTACTGGTAAGTTTAGTGAGATTTACACTTCACTGTCTGTTCAGTAAAGCAGTGATTATGACGTAGTTAAAGAATGCATTTTAAGAGGTTATGAGTTAGTTCCTGAATCTTATAGGCAAAAATTTAGAAATTACAGAAAAGAAGCTGGACAAACTCATGTCGAATTTGCTAGACAAAAAGAGCAGTTGTTCGATAGATGGTGTTTAGCCAAGAAAGTCGAGCAAGATTATCAAAATCTCAAGCAAATTATATTAATTGAAGAGTTCAAAAACTGTGTCCATAATGATGTTAAAACTTATCTTGATGAGCATCAGATTGAAACCTTGGAAAATGCTGCTCGAGCTGCTGACGAATATTCTTTGACACATAAAGTTCCTTTTGTTAACAAGACTTCTACTCAACAATTTTCTGGCAGAAAAAAAATTTCCGCCTAATTCAAGTCCTTCTAAAACTCAAACTAACACAACTTTCAAAAATCAGACTTCAGAGAAGTTTGATTCTAGATCCTTGTCTCTTCCGACGTGTAACTTTTGCAAGAAAAAAGGACACGTTGTTTCTGATTGCTATAAATTGAAAAATAGGCATCAGAATCAAGATAGACCTGTTCCAAATGCTCTTATTTCCAAGAGGTCAAGGTCACAGTCATGTATTGAAAGCAATACAATTGTTGGGTCTAATAAATCCCAGTATGATTTTGATATGGAGAATTATGAATCATTCATATCGAAGGGTTCTATATCACTCTTGGGTGATTCAGCCAATCCCACCCCTATTAAAATTTTAAGGGACACAGGAACCTCTCAGAGTCTTTTATTATCAGGTACTTTGCCTTTTTCTGAGAAGTCGTCTTCTAATGAAAGTGTTCTTATTCAGGGAGTAGAGTGCGGCGTTGTTAATGTTCCTCTTCATTGTGTAAATTTGTCATCAGACTTAGTATCAGGACCTGTGACAATCGGAACGGTCTCGGTTTTACCTGTTGAGGGAATAGATTTATTGCTAGGCAACGACTTAGCTGGGGACAAGGTTGTGGTTAATCCACTTGTAACTGACAAGCCTAATTTGGATCAGAAAGTTGATCCAATTGAAAAAGAAATCCCCGATATACTTCAAGCTTGTACGGTTACTAGAGCTATGGTAAAGAAAGCTCTTGAGAATGAAGTTGAAAAGGGCAGTATTCCCTTGGATGTCACATGTATAGGTCAGGCTTTTGATGAGGTCACATTTACTTCTTGTTTGGATCAATCAGAAAGTATTGATCATAGTGATCCTCTTTTAACAGCTCATTCTCTTTATTCTAATCAGGGTGATGATCTTGAGAATGATGTTATAGAAGGCAGCATTCCTTCAACTGATGCTTGTATAGGTCAGGTTTTTGACGAGGTCACTTTCACTCCTGGTTTAGATCAATCAGAAGGTATTGATCATAATGATCCTCTTTTGACAACTCATTCTCTTTATTCTAATCAGGGGATGATGTTGAGAATGATGTTATAGAAGGCAGCATTCCTTCAACTGACGCTTGTATAGGTCAGGTTTTTTATGAGATCACTTTTACTTTTGGTTTAGATCAATCAGAAGGTATTGATCATAGTGATCCTCTTTTAATAACTCATTCTCTTAATCAGGGTGATAAACGACAGTTACTTGTCGTTGAACAGGAAAAAGATCCTGAGATCTCCTGTTTGTTTCAAAGGGTCATAAATGAGACTGAAGTCACTGAAGTTCCTGTCTTTTATGTCATTAAAAATGGAATTCTTATGAGAAAATGGAGACCTCCCCAGGTACCTGTTGGTGATGTGTGGTCAGTAAACTATCAAATAGTAGTTCCAAAACCTTACGGACAGGAAATAATTGATCTGGCCCATGAAACCCCTTTGGTTGGTCACTTAGGGATTAATAAAATGTATCACAGGATCTTGACTCACTTATATTGGCCAAAAATCAAAAGTGATGTTGCCAAATACTGTAGGTCTTGTCATACTTGTCAAATGGTAGGAAAACCCAATCAGAAGATACCTAAGGCTCACCTGCAGCCTATTCCTGCCTTTGACGAATTATTTGGTAGAATTATGGCAGTTTGTGTAGATCCCTTATCTAAGACCAAGTCAAGTAATCAATTAAAGTTAAACATGAAACTATGGTTTGAAAGAACTAAAAGGGAGAGAACTTTTGAGTCTGATAATAGAGTTGTAATACTCTTGTTCATTCTTCTTACTTTTCTTCAGATTAGATATTATGGTCCGTACAAAGTTAAGAAGAAAATGAATTAGTTAAATTATAGTATTAGTGTTCCTGGGATCTAAATTAATTTTAGCAGTACCAGTATATTGAAAGAGATAGCCATGTTAAATATGTAATTAATTTAGTTGTGCCTGTCCCACTCGGTGAAGAAATATCGTCGGATTCTACTGACATTGGAGCGACGAATTGTTGGAATTCAGAAATTATAAACAAATCTGGACCAGAAACTTTCACAGTTGCAATTGCAAGAAACAAACGAACTGAAAGTTATTATATGAGCACTTATGTCCAGATATTCTTACAAGGACAAACAAAATTTTCATGACGTTGAAATTGAAAATTCCAAACAGCATCTATGCTGGACGAGTTCACTCAAACAGGAATACTTGGAAAAAGAAATTCAATATTTGCTGGAGAATGATTTTATCAAGCCCAGTAAAAGTGATTGGAGTTCACCATGCATACTTGTTTCAAAACCAGATAAAACTTTCCGTATGTGCACTGATTATAGGAAAGTGAACAGAGTGACAAAAACAGATTCATTCCCATTAACAAGAATTGACTATTCTGTTGATAAAATTGGGAATGCCAAGTACGTCACCAAATTCTGACCTTCTGAAAGGATTTTGGCAGATTCCACTACGGAAAGAGCAAAGGAAAACTCATCATTGCGACTCCAAAAGGACTCTACCAATATAAAGAAAGTCCATTTCAACGTCTCATAAAGATGTTCATCTCTGGTCTAGAAAATTGTGACGTCATCATCTACAACGACACCTGGAGAGAACATCTAGCAACAATTCGATAATTCTTTGACAGACTCACTAATGTATGTTTGACAATTAATTTGTCTAAAAGTGAGTTCTGCTGTGCTTGTGTGCCTTTCCTAAGACATTTAGTGGGACATGGACAAATTAAAATGTTAAGGCTATTTCTTGATAATATAATTGTAAACACTCTTTGCCGTGTTTAATTTATTATATTGTGTAACTTATGCTAGTACTTTTAACCTCAGATGTAAATTGGTTTGTGATAAAAAGAAAGTTTTATCATATAAACCTTTCTTTTTATTTTATGGGGGAAGGTGTTACGGCTATTGGATTTAATTTATTTATTTTTTATTGTTAAATCCATATTTGTCATTTAGGGTTTAATATTTATTCATTAAATGGGAGATTTTTTTCTAGAAAATTCAGTTTGACCTAGACTCTAGTTGTAAACAGGCTGACCTTGGCTTGGTTACCTCAATATCTGACCTTGCTTTAGACATTGTAAACAGGTCTTTAATACTATTGGTTAATTTCAAGGATAACTTTTATTTTTAGTTCTTGAGGGTGGGAAGTGAATGATTTCCTTCTAGATCAATCCATTATTACGTGACTTGGAGAAGGTAGCTTCTTTCTGTGACCTTCCAGAATCACATGATTCCTCTTGTTTACGAGGGAATTACATATATATAGCTGTGTTTTGGAAGCTAACATTAGTAGATGTTTGGGCTTTATTATTATTAAGTTGTGTATTTCATGTTTGAGTGTTAATATTATTTTGTTCTGGGCTTTGTGTCAATTCATTGAAAAAAGAGGATTTATTATCTATTTGGAGAGAAAACATGTGCTCATAATTCATGTGGATGATAAATTAAACAAGAACTGCATCACGTGACATTGTCAGCCATTTCGAATTACATCGTCAAGATTCGAACCTGGAACTATTAGAACATTTATTTATCAGGACTCTAACAATTCCATTAGTGGATTATTTTTGTGAATTCTATATTGGATTAATGTTGGATTTGATTCTCTAAAACTATAAGTTTATTTATTTTATGAAAATAATTGTACTTAATAAAATCATTGTTAAAGTTATACAAGCTTGTTAGTTTTCACTCTTTCTGTGTTGCTGCTTATTCGAGCCTAAGCACGTAACACACTTTCAATTACTAAGTCCCACTAAAAGGTAGGTAGTGACAATTCGGAGACCATCGGGCATGTTCCAGGTAAGCGGAATTCTTCCGTTTCCACTGGTAAATTGACACAACACAACTGAAACACTTGACTTTATCCCCTTCGGTGAAGTAGAAAAATCCGGCTCTGGTTAATTCTTTAGGAGTGGTCCAGGTAGATATGTTGGCCAGTTTTCTTTGAAAGTTTGGAATCAACTTTTAAAGTTAAAGTACTCAGGAAAGCGCACAGGGAACGAATATTCGTCTTTCACATGTTCATTTCGATACAGGTACGGTGAAATTACCAGGAGGTTATTTTGGATTGAATGACATCCGTAGGATAGTAGCCGCATGGTCTCACGCGGAGATTGCTTTGCTTTTGCATCCAGAGTGATTCAGAAGGTACTGTGACGTTAGGACTCGTACGTACTCCAGAAGTACTTTTCTCGACTACGATGCCTCATTCTCTCTGTCACTTTTACTTTGTTGCTGACCACGATGTCTACCGACAGTATTTTTTTATTTGATTTTTTTGAAAACATAAAATACTAGATCCGTTTTATTAAAAATAATCTACTCTTGTTTGACAGCAGCGACAACGGCTTCTACTCTTACCACAGTTGCTACACCTACAAAGGGGATCCTTCCCGAGACCAAAGTATGAGACAGTGCAAGCAAGTTGTGAAGTTTAGTGAATCTATATAAACAACATTTGTCTAGCCGGCTATGTTTCAATTCTGTTTGTGATAATAATTTACGATATTTCACATTATCCCAAGTGGACGGTTACAAACAGTAAAAAAGTTATATGACGTTAGCTTTTGACACTTACACATACTTCTTTCTATCGTGTGATTAGTAGATTTGCGTTTTGACTTCTGCCTGTGTGTGAATTGTATGGTTTGTTTTGATATGTGTATTTTCCTTGAATAGTGTTTAAGTGTGTACCCAAAAAATAAAAAGAAGGAACAAATCTGAAAAAGTCAGTTTATTTGAGGTTTCTCTTTGTGTATACCTTTTTTAAAGCTGTTAATACATGGCAGATTACATCCGCATACAATATCAAAGTGAAAGGCAATATGACCTGCAAAACACAAAGATATACGGCAAGCAAGATTGCAGGTCATATTGCTTTTGATGTAAATATTCACACCAATAGACAGACAACTTGGGTTTTTATCCTTGAGGTTCACTGAACTTGCTTCGTTAATTCGTACAAATCCCAGATTCATAAGTTTGAAAAGAAAAGAAGAAAAATAAGAAACAAAGAAACATGCCACTTAATACTGCACCACTCCTGACTATACCGATGTGAGTGTGTACGTCAAAATATTTAAGTGAGATACAAATAAATTGTCAGTTTCAAAATGCGAACCAGTACTGTGACCACTCAGTAGCTGAAATGGTAAAAAGAAATGGTACGAGTACTGTGACCATTCAGTAGTTGATGTGGTAAGAAGAAATGTTACAATACACAACGGAGGGGGATTTGAGTTCACATTCCTGCCTGCACTGCAATGGGAACAACTTGAGAGCGTATTTATAATTTTGCCATACTACCTTCGTACAAAACTGTATCACTCATCATAAACAATTTCATTGGCTAGACTAATTTTCTTACCGCGTTCACTTCGAATTGACTTTAGTAGCTCTTCACCTAGTTTCGAGATAGGTCGTGTTTCACCGCTAGATTATTTATATAAAAAAGAAGTAAAACTAAAGCAAGAACAATCGTACCCTGGGCGATTCCACAGAAATTATGTCAGTTTTATAGTCAAATACATCACAGCGTATTTGGATTACCTATTTTGTGATAAAGTTTTAGTCGTATTTGTCATCGGTTAACTCTGGCGATATTTTCAAATCGTGGACCTTTCCTATGGATTTTATTTTGTAAGTGGGATGTGTTTTTCTTTGAAGTTTTCTAAGGGAAAATGTACCACAAAATCAAGCGTAAGTGTCCTGATTATTTTTAAAAGTAGGTATAACATAGTCTCTCTCTCTCTCTCTCTCTCTCTCTCTCTCTCTCTCTCTCTCTCTCTCTCTCTCTCTCTCTCTCCGTCTTAATACGTTTGATTGAAATCCTAATGGTAGATGTTCCCGTTTGAAGATACCTCTCCAAAATTTTAATCAGTAGGCACCATAATTTTCGTTTGTCATGTAATTTGTTTTTCAAACGCTACACCCTTACAAATAGTCAATCAGTAAATCGTTGGATGAAATAAAATCTTGAGTTGACAAACTTGTACAATTCAGGTATCGGAGCTTCATCGTTATTTTTGGCACTGCAATGTGTCACGGAAATTTTTGTAAGCATGAGATCTACAGTTGTTTAGAAAGGAAACAAATACGAAACTATTTCATTCATGACGCGAGTGATCTTGCACTGTAAAACCCTGCTTATGGCTAACTTTGAAATAAATAAAAAAAAAAACAGAACCAAAACATACGTTCGGAAGAATTGTAACAATGTAACAATGATTGACGTGAATCAAAACACACAGCTTAGATTGTCGATAGAACAAAGCACGTTTTGGTGCTGCTTTTTCTTCCCTTTCGACTTAGATTTGTTAAACCTTGGCAACTTTGTTTGTAGCGTGTGCTGAGAAACACAGGATATCCCTTATATTTGAGATATGTTAAGAAGTCAGTCGACAATAAATATCATACTACCTTTTTATTAAATTGATGAATGAATGAAAACAATGAACATATTTCACATAGAATGTATGGTGTTCTTAAATATCCTTGTTTTGTTTTCCTTTCCTTCTGTGTGTATAGGAGATTGTGTGATTTTACTTTCCTTCCCTTCTGTTTTGATAGAAGATTGTGTGGTTTGTTTTCAGGACCACTCATATACCTCGAAAAGATATTTCCTTTCTTTGCCTCCATTTCCTTTTCCGCTATACAGACCCAAATAGAAACAATATTCCCCATGTTAAATTTCCCTTGAGGCTATATAGTCCCAAATAGTTCCCATGCTAAATTCCTCATGACGCTATACAGTCCCAGTATGTTAAATTCCCCTTGACGCTATACAGTCCCACTATGTTAAATTTCACTTGACGCCAGAGTGTCCCAAGCCCTTTTTGACTGGATTTTCCCTTGACGCCAGGGTATCCCACATTATTACTAACATGAGTTAAAATCAAAATTCTCAGAGTAAATTTTGAAGCATCGCAAAGTGTGGCTGCAATCTGTATATAGATTGTAACAGTTTTTAAATACTGCTGGTATCAGTAAAAACGCTTTACGTTTTCCGACAATATTAGCGAAACAAAGTCAAAAATTATTTTGGAAGAGTTCGTATATTGATCAACGCCAAACACATTTGGGGGTTAAATTGTATTAACCAGATCTGTACTGAAGAGATAATCTTCTAATGAACTTTGTTACCAATATCATATATTTAATAATTACAATCTATTAAATATATCCAAATTTAGCGTTTTGTTCATATCCGCTGCCCGTACACAGCCCTCTTTTCATCGGATTCCTCTCGACGAGATTCGTCAGGATTTCATTCTTGGCTCGAGATAAAATGTGAAAGGTCCATGCCAAAACGCTTTAAAGAGCAGACGTATTGTCCCAATTGAAAACGTAATATATAACCATCTTGACATAGGTATTGTACTACACCCCCCCCCCCTTATGTAGGCACGATTTCTAGAAATTGGCCCAGCAAATGTTGAAAATGACTTTGGCTTCAGTTGGAACAGATTGATATATAGAAACTGCCCATCAGACGTCGATGAAATGAAAATCATCTAGGCAATGGTTTAATTCGTTCTAAGTATTGATAGAACTGATCTACACTGAGCGTGTTTTCATTTCAATACCCGTACGCTTGTTTTCTCAGTTCAATATTACTTCAAGACAACATGATTCTTGAATCCGGTAATACTAAAAATAATTTTCAGTTGCGCATATTATGACCTAACAAGAGAAATCTCCAATTTCACATTTGTATGGTTTTTTGTTGCCTGACATTTACTTGAGTCATTGGTAAGCTTTTCGAAACCGAATACTAATAATTCACGCCATGCACTACATTGCACGCACCTAACATCTAACACAACTAATTAACCTGATGTCAAATTACTAATTATGTATACCCACCTTCATACACTTAGTCCGCGATTAGTCTCTATTCAGTTTTATACGGCTGGTACGAAATGAACTTTCTGATGATACCAATGCATCACCTAAAGAATTTTTAATCTGTAATAATTAAAGTTTAAACTAATTACCTATTGAACTGTGAAAAAAGAATGAATTTTCAAATGGATCTTCATAAGGAATAACTAACCAAATTAATGTAGAAATAACTGAATCGGGAATAAGTAACCGGTTTTTTATTCAATTGGTAACTGTATATTTATTACTTATTTAATAGGTGATAAGGAATAAGGAATAAGTATCAAAGTTGATGTCAATGACTTTTACTTGGTGTCAGAATTAAATAATTGGTCCCTAATATAATTGTAGTATACCGTGGTACGGTTAGTGGTATATTCAGAAATACTGCTGTATACCACGGTACAAAACCGTTAGTAGTACAGAGTTGTATTGTGCATTATTGTAAACAGGTATGTCGACACTGCCATTTCCATATAAAGGCAACTAAAACTTTAATTCTGAACAGCGAAATTGAAGACGTGCACAAATATGTTAGAACGTTAGAACCTTGCAAACAAATGAAGTTTAGCAATGTATATGAGCTAAAGATGCTACTATTTTGTACTGACAAGCAAATTAAAAATTGTACTGCCCCAATTGTTAAATATGTGACCCATGTCAAATTGCTTAGTTTGCAATTCATCTTGTCATAAGTTCTAACACATTCTCGAAAACCTTCAACAAAATTCGCTGTAAGTTTATCATAAAATATACCTTAACTTTAAATATAATTACAAGTTTGTTTGGAGACACGGTAAAGATAACTAACATTTTAGGAATAAAAAGAGAAATAGTGTGTACTGAGTTCTCTCATTGATTTTAACAACAAAGAGGATAAGGTTACATGACTTTTATATCTGCTAATCTAAGCACAATTTTGAAAATAAAGAATCTAAGAGTATGCAGTTTACATGATAAATGTGTCAGTGGTTTTTATATTTTGGTTTAAAATCTACTATAAATAGTATTTTCAAGATGTTTTCAATAAATATTCGCATCGACTTATTATTTTGATGCAACGAAAAGTACCGAAAACACAAGCTCCTTATCAAGAATCTTGTTAGTTTTAATAACTAGCATTCATTAAAAAATATCAGTTTTTCGTGCAGTCTTGTAACAATCGATGCATACTTAAGTGAATGATGTAAAGCGAATTAATCAAATCAAATGCAATGTCTATTCATGTTGTGTTGATTTGTGTTACAAATACACAATCTGTTACAGTCAATCACAGTTTGTTGGTTTAAATTCTTCATCCAGGTTTTTACCAATATAAGGAGTTTAGTTATGTGGCGACACCTACTTAATATCATTAATCTATTCACCAACCGTATCTCCTTTCGAGGAACGCAATCCTAATTGTCATTTAGATATATGACACAACGGCAAAGGTTTGACCGTCACAATCATTGAATGGGCCAGCTTGTACTCAAAATTAAATGTTTTCCTCATTTAGATTGTATTGATGATAAGATCAGACGTGCATTTCAGAAATGGCGGTGCAATGTACAAACTCTCTCTCTCTCTCTCTCTCTCTCTCTCTCTCTCTCTCTCTCTCTCTCTCTCTCTCTCTCTCTCTCTCTCTCTCTCTCTCGAATCGCCCAGGGTACGATTGTTCTTGCTTTCGTTTTACTTCTTTTTTTTAAATAATTATGATATGTTGATTAAGTTCAATAAATTATTAAAACGTTCTCAAAAGATATATATTTAATTAAGACGAGGTTTGAAAAAGCGATATAAAATGGATATAATGTAGGTAAGAGATACGAAATGTAATCAGATGTGATATAACAAATATTATATCAAATAAGGCAAACATCAGTTGAATGAATATATAGACAATTCAGTTTCATTAAAATAACTTTTTCCATTTTGACCCTGGTATGTCAGACTCTCAACATGAATAGATTTGATAACAATGGCATGATAACCTCCACGTGCTGGCACACCCTATATGTAATAATTATAACATTAACAATGAAGGGATTCAAAGTTGGCATCACTCGTCAATATCAATATAAGAAGACTTTGCTAATCTTGCAGTTTGGAAAGAATCATTTTAATTTATAGTAATTGCAATACTTACATTGTAAATATACCTAAATGATCTTTGATAAATATTGGTTTAATATCGTTGATATTGCATCGTCATGAATAGTTATCACACTAAAGATGTACAAATACTTGGTGTACAATAAATTCTTAATTCCATATCAAAGATGAATAATACCAAGGAGCAAAAAGTAGCTTGGTTAACATGGTTTAAAATGAATACAACTGAAGTATATGGCATTATATTCGTTTTTGAATAAAATGTACATAAATGTTAATTCTTTTTTATTTCCCCGATATTAAATACACGACAAGAACCGCCGTAAGTATTAAATATATAATACTTATATAAATAGATTTTGACCAAAACCAACTTATAGTAATGTTGCCGTAGATAATAATCCATTAACAGTGCTATTTGTTAAAACTGATCATCGCTTGTAATCTAACTGAAATACACACACCTTACTTCTGGCAAACCAAAATGGATCATTAAAACGTTACTTTTGACCATCCGTTTATTCTTGTGCACGTTTATTGGGTAGTATGCACACCTTAAATACGTCTATATACTGATGTTTGCTTTGGTGCCCTTTAGAGGAAAATTAGGGCTTTTCTGAAATTAGGGAATACAACTAAAATCTGGCCCTTCGTGACACGGAACAGATACTGCATTTCATTAAAGAAATAGTTTTTTGTACCAAAGATTTGTAACTAGTTAGTACTTTTACCAGGCAATGTAATAGAAATGCACTAGCACAAAGTAAAACTACGAAACTACTGGGAGATAAAAAGACTTGAAAAAATAGCAAACAAAACATCTACATCTAGAGTTTGTGAATGAAAAAAAAATTAGGGTAAATAAATTAATACCTTCATACACATTAATTACGTGCATAACATGTAATTATTTTCATATTTATATGACAATGTTTATCAGTTCCACAGTTAATTGGAGATAATTTTTCACAGTTACTTTAGTTTTTTTAAAAGAATACAAAAACTTGTAAGCGAATAATTGATGTACACCAGTGCATTTGAAAGGAAAGTCCTTCATTGGACACAGTTGATATGCATTTACAATACTTTATTGATGTGTTTAATGACATCTTCAATAAACATTCCATTTCCAAGCGGACAAGGTTTAAATTTATATGATACCCTTCGTCTTAAATATATTTGCTAGATAAATATAAACTTAAAACAAACAGAGAGAAAAATTCAGATATTGAATGGAATATTCTCTATTGCAATAATGTAATCGATATGCAATACATTAGGTACTGAAGTCTCTGTGACATCGGCGTTAGGTACGGAATTCGACGATGGCGTATAGTACACAGGAAATCAACTGAACAAGCCACCAGGTTGATACTGGAACGATAAATATCAATGAATATACCTATTAAATACATATATGCATACATATCGACATAACATACATGTGGTACATTTACATTAAACAGCCAAAACTAATATATATATATATATATATATATATATATATATATATATATATATATATATATATATATATATATATATATATATATATATATATATATGTATGTATGTGTGTGTGTGTGTGTGTGTGTGTGTGTTGGATAATTTACCCTTGCACTGTAGATGCGAAATGTCTCAGTAATCTTCAAAGAAACAACATTATGGGTGATGTTTAAATGAGCACCACTACTCTTATTTAAATAAAAAAACGTGAGTGCTTCTTTTTATTAGAAAATAAATGGGTGATGTTTTTAAGCAAATCAAACATACTGCATGCAGATAATAAAATAGTCTTTCCTCTACTAACAAATTCATTTAAAATCTCCAATCACAAGCATAATGATTGCAGACAACATGTTTAGGTCATAAGGATTCTTTAAAATAAAACCAATTATTTTATTTTTGACGAAGAGGTGGGTGCGAAGGGATGTTAATTTAATCTATTTTTATAAAACGAATAATACTTTATTGTGGAAGAATCCGAATTGATTATCCTGATCGTGTTTACACGTACAATGTAAGAGAAGTGGCTTTCTAAAGAAACAATAGGAGCTCAGTTTTGGCCAAAGGAACGTCAATCACGTAAAGCGGGTGAAAGTGATAATATGTTGGCATTGATCAGGTAAGGTATTAACAGTTAGTCATTTTCATAATAAACACCTGACAAAACTGTGTTTACAATAAGTTGGAATGACGAAAGTAGTAGATGTAAATACAATGAAACTTTTGATAATACATATGTGCATTATAAAATAACAAATCTTTTCTTTCTCGGTAAATTAAATTATTCAATTCCATCAGAATTTACCTCAGACGACATATACTATATATGATTTCTTACCACCAGATGCTCCGGACGCCTCTGATCCACCGTTTGCAGTTACCACCTTGCTCTCGTTATCAATAACTCGAAGGGTTGTCTGTAAGGAATGTGTGTAAGGTTCAACACCAGTAGCTCTTCGGCGTCTACCATGCTCTGTTTGCTGTAAATTCAAAATATATCAGAAACAATTCAACACAGGCAACACGTACAATTCTGACATGACACTGATTGTTTACAAGATTTGGGTTATTATAGATTATGGCCTTTGTGATCAACACAATTTATTTTAATACATATTGTATTCGAAATATCAAACTAAATTAACTAATTATGTAATGCATATCACAATTACAATGACAAACACTTAAATGCTGTCACTTTTATGGAAACAACGATCCTGCTCAAGGGTAGCATACGTCCAAGTACATTTATAAACGTGGAAGTCTAATCGTATGTTTATTTAACATTCTTTGCAGGCGTAAGTTATCAGCATTTAAATTAATAAAGTTGTATGTATATATTATATATGTTCTAACACAAAGCTCATTTTCCTTCCAAAAGGAAGCCTACTATTTTGACACCGAACACATCCTTGATGATACCTTTATCGGACATTTGTCATCATCAGATTCACACACTGTGATGGTGCAGGTGATTCGAATACTATCCGAACCCATGAAGTGAAATGCATATAAAGTAGCCTCTATTTCGACCCTGCTACTTTTTCCTGAGTTGTTTTGAAGATCGCTGAAGTTAGATATTACATTCTGATCATATGTTATCCTGTAAAAAAAGAACAAAAAACCATGTAAAAACTACATTTCAAAGAATAGGTTGATATTTCCGTGTCATGTGCTGTCACAACACACACACATCCAAACACAGCCGCATTATATATATATATATATATATATATATATATATATATATATATATATATATATATATATATATATATATATATATATATATATATATATATTATTGATGTCGAGGCCTCATATCCAACTGCAAATATTCGAGCAAATTGAATTGCAAGCATTCGTGTGAAACATTTGTTATGCATTTGTTTCAATTTTGCATGTCAGCGACTCGACATGATGAACACATGCCAGTACCCATCAGGGTAGAACGAGGATGCAAATATGATGGACTCCGAATACCTGGATTACCCTAATGATGGTAGGACAATCCGGGATTAACTCGGGTTAATTTAGATTTTTTTATCGAACAATATCCAAAAATATTGCAAACGGGGTTGGGAACACTGGCTCGATCATCACTACAATGGCAATCTGACATATAGCAAAAAGAACTTGGCGAGATCCTTGCAGTCGGGTCATTGATAGCCCTTTATGTTAGGATTCTCCAGCCTACAGAAAGAATTTATTAAAGTAACAGTATTTGGCTAGAAAACAAAAACAAAACAAAAAACAGTCGGTGAACCTGCTAACTGTATACATTGTCACTCTTCGTAAACGTGCTAAATATAATTTTATTTCCAGATCTAATAATATGAAGCAAACTGACGCACACTTTAGCAACAGTCTTAACATCAAACAATGGCAAAAGCTTAACGGTGCGTGTCAGTATGTGAGCTACCGTCATTTAACTTAATTAAACTTTCATATTACTCTGTTCATCACAGTGTAATAATCCCACTTTATTCATAATTAAAAGCATACATTAATAGCGATGAACCGTGTTGACACTATAGTGACGGACGTCTTTCTTGACACTGGTGTAATGTGGCTTGGAATATTATCAACATTTGTGTTGTTGCTTCCATTAATGTTGCCGTTGCCATCACAGGTGTCAGACGTGATTGGATCTATGTAGCTGCAACTTTTAAGTTTTTACAGTTAAATAATGACCAGACGAGTGCTGTGTTATCTATAATGATGCATCATGACAGAAATTACGTCACTCAATGAATTTGTAATAAAAACGTGCTGTTTTCCATATCCATAGCTGTTTCCTTTATATGATGCACTACTTGATAACACCAACTTCAATGAGTGTGTGTGTGTGTGTGTGTGTGTGTGTGTGTATACGAAGATGAAACTCATTTTAATAAACCAGTTGTTGGCGTCCTTTAGTCTCAACACTCGATGGACGTGCATTCATGATAGCTGTTCCGGTTGATGGTGGTGCAGCGTCTGTAGTAACTATATAGCTCAACACGGGTGTGGCAGTGTTTGTTGAACTTGAAAGTTGATTCCAGTCTGTATTGGAGCTGCTTCTATTTCCTCAGAGATCACGTTTCATCAGCTAGCAAGTATAGCTTGTCCTCGCCCGCATTAAAACCAGTGATCAGAGCGTGTCGCCAGCTGGGGATGTCTAGAACGAAACTCTTTTTCAGGCGTTGACAACGATGTTAAGGGCTTTAATGTCGCGTTTGCATACATCATTTAAGTAGAGATGTGGTCGTCTGATTGACCATCTGCCAAGGGCAAGTTCTAAATTAAGAAGGTCTTTGGGGATACGTCCGTAATCCATCTGACATATATGGCCCAGCCATCTGATGCGACGTTGTCGGAGGAGTGTGACCACGCTTGGAATCGTACACAGGCGTACAGAGTCCAGATTTTACTGACATACTTGGGAGTGATTAGCACGCAGGCACGGTACACGAATATCTTAATTTTCAGGGTCAGTATGCTGTTGTTTCACACACTCTGCTACAACCTCGAGAGAGTTGCTGATGCTTTTCCAATCCGCCTGTTGAGCTCAGTGTCACAAGATAGACAGAGTCGGGACTGGATTAGTGAAGACTCGGAACACAACTGCGTTAATAAGATGTTTATTTTATAAACGCAATTTTAAAAATCAACTCTGACACCAATATTTTACAAAATATAAGAAAAATCTCTTTAAATAAATGTAACTAACATGGAACTATTGATTTCAGTAACGTAATGACAAAAATGAAGTATATGAATGAATTTACAAATATGAATATATATAAAAGGCTCGTATAACGAGATAGATGCAAATATGAAAAAGATAATGCGTCGTCAATATGACGAGACTAGGATGAAGATATTAAATAATTAATACGTCGTCCATATGACGAGACATATGCAATCGTGAACCCTAAATTCTGAAGCTCTAGTTCATGGAACGAGATTTGTGTAGAATGAAATTATGCACGTGTCGTTCATATAACGAGACTGCAAAGAAGATATTAAATAAATAATACGTCGTCCATATGACAAGACATATGTAATCGTGAATCCTAAATTCTGAAGTTCTCGTTCATGGAACGAGATTTGTGTAGAATGAAATTATGCACGTGTCGTTCATATAACGAGACTGCAAAGAAGATATTAAATAAATAATACGTCGTCCATATGACGAGACATATGCAATGGTGAACCCTAATTTCTGAAGTTCTCGTTCATGGAACGAGATTTGTGTAGAATGAAATTATGCAGGTGTCGTTCATATAACGAGACTGCAAAGAAGATATTAAATAAATAATAAAATTATGCAGGTGTCGTTCATATAACGAGACTGCAAAGAAGTTATTAAATAAATAATACGTCGTCCATATGACGAGACATATGCAATGGTGAACCCTAATTTCTGAAGTTCTCGTTCATGGAACGAGATTTGTGTAGAATGAAATTATGCACGTGTCGTTCATATAACGAGACTGCAAAGAAGTTATTAAATAAATAATATGTCGTCCATATGACGAGATATATGCAATTTTGAACCCTAAATTCTGAAGTTCTCGTTCATGGAACGAGATTTGTGTAGAATGAAAGTATGCATGTGTCGTTCATATAACGAGACTGCAAAGATATTAAATAAATAATATGTCGTCCATATGACGAGATATATGCAGCATACGTAAGCACCATACACAGGCACCACACACGGGCATTACACGGTCAGCATAGACAAGCCCACACACGTAGTCACCACAACATGGCACCACACACGGGCAGCATAGAGAAGCCCCACGGTCACTCCATGACCTTACGGTCACTCCAACATGGCACCGCACACTGGCACCACCGGACCCCACTCAGCTCCGGACCACAGTCACCCACGGACACCACAACATGGCACCGCATCCGGGCACCAACGGCCCCCACTCAGCTCCGGACCACAGTCACCCACGGACACCACAACATGGCACCGCACCCGGGCACCAACGGCCCCCACTCAGCTTCGGACCAAAGTCACCCACGGACACCACAACATGGCACCGCACCCGGGCACCAACGCCCCCCACTCAGCTCCGGACCACAGTCACCCACGGACACCACAACATGGCACCGCACCCGGGCACCAACGGCTCCCACTCAGCTCCGGACCACAGTCACCCACGGACACCACAACATGGCACCGCACCCGGGCACCAACGGCTCCCACTCAGCTCCGGACCACATTCACCCACGGACACCACAACATGGCACCGCACCCGGGCACCAACGGCCCCCACTCAGCTAAAATTAAAACAACCGAACCGTGTAATACATATGACACGGTCAAATATTCTCACACATATGTAGCGCATGCGCGCACATGAAATAATTATCCATGTACATTTAACGTTAAGCATGCAGCGTATAATTGAACTCAATTATGTTCAGATACAAAAGAACTAATGAAACAAAATATAGTACTTCTGATAAAATGGCGCTGCCTAACCTATGTATTTATTCTATAGAATTTATAATAAATTCTAAACATCTAATACGTAAAACAATGAATTATATCATAATACAAATAGCAATGAGAACAAAGTTAAATCTATTGTTACCTCTTTTAGCTGATACATTGCTCCTTTAAGCATGGAAGCTTTTCCGACAAGACTGGATCGTAATGTGTTTTCTGTCTTATAATTTCGTCCTTATATACTCCTAGCTGTGACAGATATGCGCAGCTAGGTACTTTAAACTGCAGGCAATTTCGCACATGCAGCATGAGCTGAGTGTTCGCTCATTATGCCGAAATAACTAAAAAGCCAAAAAAATAATAAACTACCCTCAGTAAGGGTGTACGCAGTAACGAAATCAAGACTAGATTTTTTGACCACATATACATATTGAACATAGTCGTATACAATTCCGTGACACTCGGCATCGCGCGAAAGGTTGTTGGTGATAGTAGAGCTGAGAAACGTGAATTGACTGACTACCTCAAGTTCATAGTTGTTGATGATGGTTGTTATGTCCGGATTCTAAGCCATCACGTTTGGCTCTTTACGCTGATAGTCAGCTCAAACATACAGTTCTTCACTACATATAATGTGCATCATGACTAGAAGAAATCACTTTAATTTTGACATGCAAATGTTGTTATCGTTCTTGATTACTATTGATGCGAAATGTTTATACGCCCAAGCTAATTACTAGTATCAGACATCGTGATTACTTTGTCAAAGCTTTATGTTAACACATCATTGCAAAATACAAAATGCTAATATTTAAAAATCACTGCTTAGGACAAGCGGTTAGTTCAATTTCAGTATAGACTCTTTTCGGGCTGCATGACATTGTGTTGATTCATAACGTCTTTATTGACTGCAATTAATGGATTGAATCCCTGGATATACCTGAGCATAATTAAGATTGTGACTTCCTTAAATGCATTAATCATTCCTTGTCTACATGTTACCGCGGGGTCTAAAGAGAGCTAAGTCAACAGATAGTGACAGAAGCGGTGATACTAACTTAGATTCAACTGTTTACAGTTACATAATTATGCATGAATTCGGCGCTTAAGTATAAGCCTTAATAGGGCCAGGGGTGCAGGTTACAATTTCGTTTGTAAATATTCGTCATGTGATAGTTTTCGTGAGCAAGCGTCCCCCAATTCTGCATGTACGTCTGAAAGGTATTAAAGTGTGAGGATATTACATACCCATCATGTGTTAATTTCTTTACATGACTTTTAGTGGCAGCCTCGGTAGCTTCGCAACTCTGTGCTGTAAACTTGAATCTGTCTGAAAGAAGATATTCCAAAACATAATCATACCATTATGCTATAGCTTGAATGCAGAACTTGTGATTGTTATGAAATTTTGAAATAATTCGTTTTAATATATATTTGCGGATAAAATATATCATACATTAAGGATGAAAACGTATTGTTGCTGTTGATCTTCGATCTCCAACATATGACTATCGGATTTGATGTGGAAGCAACAAATATGTTATGCCATATATACTTTTTAATGAATGTTATAAATAGTTAATTATCAGATCATTTTATTTATCTTTTGTCAGATTAATTGAAGAATATAGCTCTCCTAGAACTATAATACATATTCTAACAGATTACACAAGTGTGCTTTCTCAACTGTATACAAATATAAAAGTCGGGAAACTATTCAGCCAGTGATCCTAATCGAATCGGTGATACCGCTATATTTTACCATTTAGTACCAAACAGGCGAAAACTCTACACTAATTAGGATTGACAATTAAGGGATCTACTTAGTAGTGTGGCTCATGCTATTTTCAAATGCATATACTGATCCGTGAACTTAATACCACCTAGAGATTGAGGGAAACACACGTGCTCAGAGATGAATAGTTACTAACATATAAGTTACTACATGGTTTCCAATGTTCGGTTTTAGTAATAATGATCTACTATCAGACTTGTCTCCATGCTAAAAGATCTCCTATAATTAAGTCAACAAAATATACGAATATCATATTCCCGGTTGTCTGTAACGGTCAAATTGTTTTCCCCTGTGGTATGTAAGTTATAAATCAGTTCATTATTGATTCTTGCGAAATATACAAATCTTTAATAACGATATTTTCTCTGGAAATCAGGCTTGGTATAACATAAATAATAAACTTGTATGGTATTCGATATCCGATGTTAACTAAACGAACATATTTTCACAATATATGAATAGTCAAGTTGCATTGTCCCCCTTAAAACTCTTCTGGGCATTCGTTTCCATCGAGAGGACAAATAACACGGTTCGAATCAAGTTAAATTGCTCATAGTGCATCATTTTGCTCGAGACATTCGAACAAGTTATTATCAAAGGAAGCAAACGAATTATATGACAAGTACTTAGTAAACATTCCTCATGTAAGCAACTGGATGAAAAAGAATTAAGGATGACATCGTGTCAGCAAGATTAAATGTGCATGTGATAATGATTAATTTAAATACCGATCGAATGAAACATTTATACGCCGTGTCAAGAAACCTTGAATGTACCTCATGATAATTGACTAAATGTCTAAGAATTTCCTGAGTTTACATCATGGCAATTGCACTAGTAAACACAATATTGCCCGACTTTTCTTGCACTGCTTGAGTAAATACCAGACGATGCTTAAATACTCTTGTAAACAAACTGTTCATGATCTATATAATAATTGAAGAACGTAATATGTATTTAAATCTATAAATTGACTGTTTTTTTAAAGCATGCGTGCACGTATGTCAAGCTATAGGTTTTACATATTCACTTACCATTCCCAGAGATGATAAGGTGGAGCTTGTCACCAATATGAACGTTAGAACTGGTGTTGAGTGTCCTGTTATTATTGTCAGTTACCTGCATCGTTAAATTTACCTCCCGTTGATAATACGGCTGAACGGTGACGGCTTCCCTATGTCATAAGAATGGCATTAAATTAACATTAATATAATATATTATTTGGAAAATGGTTATCTAATCTGACGTAATGGTTTAACAATAAGAAGCCTAAATATTGAATAGTCAAGAGGTCAATAATCGACACCCCCAAAGTGCTCAAATCCGATTGAAGACTGATTGATAGAGAGACCATTCCGTGTGAAGGACTTGACTACCTCTGTGATGAGTCTCGTCCAAGACACTGAGTCTACTGGCAATGTCTGATTATTATTCTGACATAAAGATTGATGCACAAGCATAGAAACTGCGGAATCAAAACAAACAGGTTGGGTGATTTCGTGCATCCATGTTTAAGGATATAGGTTACTATTGAATAGTCAGGTCTAATGGGTACAGTTTTTGCTCCAGAGTCAAGGTTTTCAGAAGTGAAAGACTTTGATGAAAGGCTTTATTTCTAATGTTGATGTGAATAGGCAAGTGAATGTCATCTACAGGTTGGCATCACACCGTGCATAAGGGCGTTGGTATATTCAGCTATGTTATGTCATATATACTTTTTAATGAATGTTATAAATGGTTAATTATCAGATCATTTTATTTATCTTTTGTCAGATTAATTGAAAAATATAGCTCTCCTATAACTATAATACATATTCCAACAGATTATACAGGTATGCTTTCTCAACCGTATACAAATATAAAAGTCGGGAAACTATTTAGCCAGTGATCCTAATCGAATCGGTGATACCGCTATAAATTTACCGTTTAGTACGAAACAGGTGGGGCGTCGTTGGCATGATTCCTATAGCTGACCTGGGTTACTCAACTGACGCAGGAATGATTGAATCTCGGGCGTGATAAATCCGCATGAGCATCCGAATTAAATGGGTCCTTGGGAACAGAAAAAACGACTGGATTGTCGGTGGATAAATTATTCAGTGTTGCATAAACAACAGCGAAATGGCGCGTATCATTATGTCAAGATCATTTTTTATTAAAAGTAGAAGTCAAATTGCATGACATATAACAGGATTATGTCTGCGTTATATATCAACTTATATCTCATCTTTTTGTAATATTCGTATACATTCTATTTTTAATTTCTGTTTTTCATCTGTGTTTACACTTTTCATTGTTGCATTTACAAAGTGCCGGTGATGGACTTATATGTTTTGTCCTTGGATGACGCCACGTATTATTATATAATTGCTTACTAGATTGGCGTAAGGCAGGTTTCTTTGCGATGCTAGTATTTCAGCTCCTTGTAGTATTTTTGTAAATGTTTTAGATTGTTTTTTCTTTATGTCAAATATATTAGACATTAGCGTAGTTCGAAACATTATTCAGAATTATTTCTAAATATCAAACAGGTAAAACAAATGCGATCACGATTAAAAGTGTCTGTTTAAGGACACAGTTGTACGGGTATTAGAAGTGTTTCGCAAGTTCGGTCAATTTCTCAGAATTAAATTATGCTTCGGTTTTATATAGTAAATGATAATATGGGTAGAAGAATTCTTGTAATATCTGACGATAATTCTTGTTGTATACAGCCATTATATTATTATTAGCTTTATCATTCAGTAACATTGTAGTGCTTACTATTCATCAGTTTCAATGAGAAGCAGGTGTTCTCCTTCTATACTTATATAATACATATATAGATTAAGCCCCCCCCCCCATGCTAAACATTTCTTGCTAATTGTTCATTTTTGTTTATTTCCCAGGTATGCTCCAGTATTATTGGTGGTGAAATCTGCGGTGTTTGCCGCATGAAATCGTATATGACACGACTTAGCGTAAGTCTGTATGTCTGTACGTATGTTTGGGTGTATGTATGTATGTATGTATGTATGTATGTATGTATGTATGTATGTATGTATGTATGTATGTATGTATGCCTGTCTGTCTGTCTGTAAATGTATGTATGTATGTATGTATGTATGTATGTATGTATGTATGTATGTATGTATGTATGTATGTATGAGCAGCAGAGGGGGCGAATCAGACAACTTTTTTTTGTTTTTATTTTTGATTATACCCCCTCCAAAATAACACTAGACCCTTCTCGCGAAAAAATAAGTCTCCGACCCTTGTCTGAAAACATTCGCGTTTTCGTTGATGTCGCAACATCGTTGTCACTCACCCCCTCTGCTGCTAGAACTTTCAGTTCTAGGTTTACGGTGATTTTACCCGAATATTTGATCAAGTCCTTAGGACGAAAATCATTTATGATTTCACAAACAAGCTAATCGCTAACACCTCTTCTTGTAAATCAATTAGATTATTTGACTGGTCGGTGAGTTTGAAATTAATTCTCGTAAACGAATTATTATGGCATCGCATGTAGACAGGATTAATTGGGTTTTCAATAATTAAAAACCCTGGAGGAGCTATTGGTGCAAATGAATACAAAATATATCCCTGCTGAGCTTGATTTGATCGTTCTAAATTTATTTGATAGCTTCCTTCGATCACATCACACACTCAATTAAGCGCGATCACCGTTGAAATATTCACGTTGAACGGAGCGATATGCCTACCACCACCATCTGGATCATTATTATGTTTGAGGAGGACAGTTGAATCTGATTTTTGTAGCGCTTTGATGATATCGGTTTTAACAATTCTTACTAATTCATCAGCGTTGTATTTCGGAAACCTGAAATTACGCAGATTGTCTTTTGTGATATTGTAATCGGTTAGGAATTGTTGTTTATTGTCGCTGTTGTCATTAATTATTGTTTGAATAATTAGTTCATAGATATATTTCATGTCGGATATAAGCTGATTTATTATTTCAACGTGTTTTTGCGATCTTGTTTTCCGTAGTTGTTCTAGTTGTGTGTCATATAATTGTTTAATCTCATTAAAAAAAACCACGGACGTCAGCTAGCGTAAATGAAATAGTAACAGATGACTCGGCTGTTCTTTTAATGATAAAATCCCATTGCAATGTGTCTTTGTTGGTGAATATAAATCTATCGCCGATTTTTCCTTTTCTTATATCAGATAAATTATCTCGATAACTAGGATTGATTTCATGATATGATTGTACATCCGTGGTTAAGTCGGTGGTGGATTTTTCCGGTGGTAATTCAGGCCATCCCAGTACGGTTCTAATAGAACTTTGATAGATATCTACGACATAACCCTCTGTGCTTATTTCAATGGCAGATGATAGTGTTGGCTCATGAACCGTTATAGCTATTTTTGATTCTTTTCCAGTAATCGATTTTATTCTACGCGCGAATTCGTTATTGATTTGTTCGATTTGGTATGATCCGGTTGGTATGGAAACAACGTTCCAGTCTGGGGTACCGTCGGGTTTATTCTTATTTGCAAATACCAGTGAATTATTGGGTTGTTGACCACCAAATGATTTTGACCTAATATTTGGCCAACAGTGGTATACTCGTAATTTTGCTAGCGCTATCTCCTTCACTGGGACCGGAGAGGGGAAATTCACACTGAATTCTGGATTCGTTGAGGTTATTGAGATCATGCTTGTTTGTACTGGTTTTGTGTTCTCCACTATTTGTTGAAGTAATTCCATCTGTGTTGTCATTGTTATTATATTCATGATGTATTTCTAATTTTGACATCGCAGAATCATATATATCTACCATCGCTGAAAACTCACTCTCTGATATAATTGTATCATCGAGCGATGACGATATCAATGAGGATAATTGCGAGTATGCAGTGGACACAACATGAAATTGAATTATGTAGTCTTGTAGTTTCCGTTGGCTGCATGAGGATATTTTTTTGTGATTATTGAAATTATTCCAGCGATTGTTGTTGCCGCAGAAATGCAAATTGGAACAGCTATCGGGGCCATCATTGTCACTGAAGACAGTATAATACCAGCTCCGGTGATTACACCACTCACAGCGTACACAGTAACATCAATTGCGGTAATTCTCCTGCGATATTTTTTAATTTTCAATTCATACTCCTCAGACAAGGTTTTGAGTCTAGTTTGATACTCTCTGACCTGATCATAGCGATATTGCGATGATGAAATCATTTTTTATTTTAAATACGCTAGCGTTTTCAATTGAAACCGTTAGTGAAATTGCTTTGCAATTTTCAACTTAAATCCGCTACGAATTCCACATACCACGTTGTTGTAACCCTAACCAAATTTTTATCAGTAGCTATTAACGTGAACTGTTCAGTTGTATCCTTGTCGATGATCGTTGAAATCGTATTATTGACCCCGGATGAACTGGACGATGAAATATTAAATTGAGTCGTTCTCACTATTGTTAATCGATAAATACCCTTAACTGTTGCAGTGATGTCTAATTTGTTGTTTTCAGGTGTCCACTCAAATGATCCGTGTTGGATTGTGTATACCACGTTGTTGGTTTTCTCATGAGGAATTTTTGTTTTTTCAATAACTGTTATCATCCTCGAAAGATCACCTTTGACGGCTTCGATGAAGTTTTTCGTCTCATCGATGGATTTTTTAATATCAGGGAGTTTTAGTTCAATTTTATCGAATGTAGTTCCAATAAATTTATCAATGATATTTCTACGAAATGCGGTAAACTGTTTTATGTGTTCTTCGGTTTTAGATTGAAGTGTTGCTAGTTCTAACGCAGAATCGTTAAGAGTTTTAAATCGATCTGTAATCGTCGAAAAAAGTACACCCGGTTTGAGTTTACCCTGATCGGAAAATAACGCGATAGTATCCTCGATTGCGTTTTGTTGTTTAACCAAAATATCATCCAGAGAAATATTACTGGATTTCAATTTACCCTGATCGGAAAATAACGCAACGGTGTTCTCGATTGCGTTTTGTTGTTTAACCAAAATATCATCCAGAGAAATATTACTGGTTCTCAATTTACCCTGATCGGAAAATAACGCAACGGTGTTCTCGATTGCGTTTTGTTGTTTAACCAAAATATCATCCAGAGAAATATTACTGGATTTCAATTTACCCTGATCGGAAAATAACGCAACGGTATCCTCGATTGCGTTTTGTTGTTTAACCAAAATATCATCCAGAGAAATATTACTGGATTTCAATTTACCCTGATCGGAAAATAACGCAACGGTATCCTCGATTGCGTTTTGTTGTTTAACCAAAATATCATCCAGAGAAATATTACTGGATTTCAATTTACCCTGATCGGAAAATAACGCGATAGTATCCTCGATTGCGTTTTGTTGTTTAACCAAAATATCATCCAGAGAAATATTACTGGATTTCAATTTACCCTGATCGGAAAATAACGCGATAGTATCCTCGATTGCGTTTTGTTGTTTAACCAAAATATCATCCAGAGAAATATTACTGGATTTCAATTTACCCTGTTTGTCTTGAAATACAACTATTTCATTCGGGTCAACACTTGTTAAGTTCAACGTCTCAGCGATTTCATCTTTAATTTTTTTTTTATATCCTTGATAGAATCAGGAGTTGCAGTGTCATCGGGTTTGGGTTTCAGAGGTCTCCCCCAAATATCAATCATGATATTTTATATATCTCTCTCTAAAAAGCGATTACTAGTGTAGTCATTTACGACAATGTGTGGTGATTTTCTAGATGCTGAAATAGCGTCAAGGACATTTAATACTTCACTGCCGCATATTGGTGGATCATTGATTTGTTGTGTTGGTAGCGTAGAATACCAAGTCTTCATTGGAAGGGTTTTTATATAACGCATAAACTCTTTTGGTGGGGCTAATCCATATGAATCAAAATAGACAATCCCACGTGGATCAATAGCGTATGCAACCCAGTGAGTTCCAGGTCCGGTGCTGTTATCGAGATTAATAATACCGGTTTCAGTTTTGTTTGGTTGATGTGGTAATTGATCTTTCATAAAAACACCTCTGAAATTTTTAATCACTAGTTTTTTAGCAGCATCCATTAAATCAAAATTGGACATTGGAACCATAGATTTCTGAATTAATAGACCGTTCCTGGTAGTCTCAGGCCTGATCCGTGAACGGATCTTCCGCTGTACCATGAATACGGGGTTCCTGGTAGTCTTAGACCCTTTCCGCTGTACCATGAATACGGGGTTCCTGGTAGTCTTAGACCCTTTCCGCTGTACCATGAATACGGGGTTCCTGGTAGTCTTAGACCCTTTCCCTTTTTTTTATACCCTTGACCTTTCTTCGGCTCATATGATTCAGCAATGCTCTGTACCGCTTTTGTTCCCAAGCCTCCAACTACCCCCAATGCGGCCGCTTTTGCTACTGCTGGGGCTGCTGCCGCAACCAATGCTGGTATTGCAGCAAACAACGGAAATATACCACCTGTTTTTATCATATTTTTGATAGCAGCCGCAGAAAGAGTAATCTGAACACCTTTTTTATCCTTGAAAGCATCATTGAAATGTTTCACTTGACGAGTTGTCAGCGATAATTTATTTGCCCCGCCATTCATTTGATTAGGTTTCAACGTGATTGTGGTTCCACATTGTTTAGCGGATTTTGATTGCAATTTTTTTAACTGACCAGGTGTCAATGACACATTGATATTACTATATGACATTATACAAATACAGATTGATTCTAAATCGTAAAACGATTCAATGGAAATATCCTTCGGATTTTCAATTACATATTTTCCACTGGTGCATCTACCACTCTCATTCTTCTACCAACACCTTCAAGTAGCATTGATTTATCACTGAGAATGACAGCAACCGCTCTATAATTAGCAACAGCACCAGGACGGGTTACACGGGCTCTGAAGTGTATATCAACGACAGATTGTCTTGTTAAATCAAGATGTTCCAGCGAAAAGTAATAAATCGGATAGAGGCTTTTGAAATCCCATTGTGATATTTGCAAACCGGTATCCACATTTTGATCACGTGCCATAAATGACAACAGGTTATGATAGACACGTGCAATATGATTTTGACCGTAATCAAGTTGCACATCTTAAGATGGTTCCTGTTGTCCGTTTATTTTCAGCGAGACTTCATTAACACCTAACTGATCAAATATCATATGACTTCGTTGTTGATTACCAACTCGCGCAGCATTCTGTAATGCAATAAATATATGACGTGGAGCTGAAACCCCTTGTTTTGATGCCAGGTGCCATGTGAATGTACCATCAACATTGTCTTGTTTAGTATCCGTAGTCACTGATAACCAACTCAATAACGACTTTCCTCCTTGGTCCATAAATGATAACAATTTTTCTTCTGCTGTGATTGATGGAGTTAACACTGGCATCCACAATGATAGTTTTGTTAAAACGACTTTACCATCAGGAACAGCAGCATCACGCCATATTGCATCATTATCAGTACCCTTTCGTACAAGCGCTACTGTGTGTTTAGCTCCATAAATAACTTTTCGGACGTTTCTACAGAATCCGAATATATGATGCAGTGGAATTGCACATGAAAATTGTCGACGCTGTCCTTGTAATGTTGCTACACGTGTTGCAAATCCTAGATTGTAATTAGTAATAGTATTTATGACATCAAATTCAGTAGCTGGTCTTACATATCCGGCTGGTGCTGGATCAAGTGCTGTAGCTCGTGTTGCCTTGACTCTAGAATACTGGTTGTGTTCAGGGTGATCAGTAATATCCTTTGCAAACATCATAGATGGACCCGCTGATCTTGAATAATCATCAGAATATCTCGCTAACCCTATGATTGTTGTGGCCACATCAACTTCACGGTCAATGGATTCAATTTCTTTTCCATCAATGAGATATCTAGCGCTTTCAAATAACGCCATGATACCGTTATTAACAAAACCAACTCGGGTAGTTGGGCTAATGTCATATGGAGGATCATTATGAGCAGCATCATTTGTTACAAGTTCTCCTTCTACTTCAATAAACGCTTCACAAGGCAAAAAGTATTTACTGGTATCATGAACTTGAAGTTCAATTCGTGATCGGAGATCTGGTTGTACTGCGTGATAAGAATGAAATTGAAAATCGCGGACTGAATCATCTTTACGCACTGGGGCATCCATATCAAATGCTGGATTAGGTGACCTTTTGAACATTTTATTCTATTTATCAGAGTCTAAATCGGATTTTCCATTTCATCGTGAAAAACGCTAGCGCTTTCTACGTGGTTTTTTAAAGCCACTTCCTGCTATCATGTTTGCTGTCATGTTATTTTGGTCCTCTTGATTTACCATCGACGCTAGTTTTTCATCTACTGCGTTATTTATTATTTTACTAACACTTGCAGGCATGTCTTCTGTAGATGGCAATGGTACCTGTTTCTTTTTTCGCCTCACTAATGATGTTATTTTATCCTTCGCAGTTGAAAACGCTTTCCCGGCAAGATCTCCAACAGTACTAATACCCTTATCACGAATAACATCAATGGCTTTCATTCCTAGTTGTTTAGCTAACGGCATCACTTTTGGGGCCGTTCTTGAAAAGAATCCTAAAATGGTATTAGCTAAACCATCTCCATAGTATGCCTTATAAACTGGAAACCGTGAATTAACTACATAGACGGGGGTTGGTTTATCATGATTGTAGTGTACGATCATTATTATAAAAACAATAGTGTTTTCAATTGTTATTTAATCGCTATGATACCCATTTGCTAACTCGTCAATGAGTTCTCGATATACATTAATGTCCATGATACCACCAGCAAATAATCGTCTACAAATATCAGCTGCTTCATTAATTATTTCTGGAGAGTTATTTCCAGCTCGGAACCCTCCTACAAGAACATCTAATCGTGATATATCATTGATAACACTATCAGGACAAGTGTTTCCAATCCTTGGATTTTGCAGTCCACTTCCGCTATAACCAGCTGCTTCATCTAGTTTGTCTGTATCCGTGGTTTGTAAATAATCAAGAGTATCATCATCATCATCAGGTGGTAGTTGTTGTTTTTTAGGTGAAAAAGATATTTTCTTTGCAGGTTGCTGTCGCTTTCTTTGCAATCTTGGCGGTTTTTGTTGTTGTTTAAACTCTTCGTATTGATTATACACGTGATCCACCATCCTGATATATTCAATGTATGATGCACTATCTGTCTTTTTTTGACTTTTTCCAGTTTTGATTTTATAGAATATATCAGCCCAGTGAGTGAAATTCTTAACAAACTTATGATGTTCTGGTTTCAACATTTTTTTTCTGTCTTCATAGGACGTAACAACAAGCGTAGGAATTTCTGTTGGATCAGTCTCATCAATTGCTGCTAACCCTTCTTCGTTAAATCTCATGCGTAAATCATCTACTGTTCTCTTTGATTCTATTTGTTTTGTTTGTTCAGTTTTCGCTGCTATTTTTTCAAGTTCACCAATAACAGATTTTCCCGTCTCGGGACCATCTCCCAGTAAAGCACGCTCTACCCCTTTCGTAGCTGTGGTTACTGGTTTAAACAACTCTTCAGATCCCGCAGCAAAATCAGTTTGTAAACTCTGTCGTTGTTGCAGTTTATTCCTGACAGAGTCGCGAATTGGTATAAATTTCTTAATTGCATCTAGTCGCTCACGAGCCAATCGGGTTGTTAATGCTTCATTGACCATTATTTGAAATCAGAAACCATTTTTCAATTGTAAAACAATTTTTCCCATCGATGATTCCATCCTTAACGGTCCAATTTTTTATTGCTGTGAAATATTTTTATTTTCGCAGTGTGAAATATTTTCACTGATTCAATCAAAAAATGACAAAAAAATGAAAATCTCAAGGAGATTTTACTGTCTGACAAAATCTTTTGAGGGCCGGTCAATCAAAATAGTTCATTTTCTTGAATTAACGCTCGTAAGTTTCTAATTTTAGAATTAACTTCCTTTTCCAATTCATATTCGTTACCCAATTCTTTTCGTATTCCTTCCACGATAGTATATAACGGAACAAACACATCTACTTCACTGGAAAATGCAAGAGAGTCTCGAATAGAATTTTGAATTTTTTTGATGAGTGCATATTTCTTTGGTAACATATACTTGTTAGTGCTAACTCCGTATTCTATATCCTGAAAATCCGACTTGATTTGATCAGGATTTAACCCATCTGACAATTTAATATTCTGATTTTTCAATTTTGCAATTTCAACTATGATGCTATTCATAATTTCAGAATTCATATATGATAATACATATTTCTAATTCATTTTTCAAAAATAAATGAGCCGTTAATATTTTAAAAATTCAGTCTGTATATATAAATATCTTTTTTAAAAATTCAGTCTGTATATATAAATATCTTTTTTAAAAATTCAGTCTGTATATATAAATATATTTTTTAAAATTAATTCTGTATATATAAATATATTTTTTAAAAATTCAGTCTGTATATATAAATATATTTTTTAAAATTAATTCTGTATATATAAATATATTTTTTAAAATTAATTCTGTATATATAAATATATTTTTTAAAAATTCAGTCTGTATATATAAATATATTTTTTAAAATTAATTCTGTATATATAAATATATTTTTTAAAATTAATTCTGTATATATAAATATATTTTTTAAAATTAATTCTGTATATATAAATATATTTTTTAAAATTAATTCTGTATATATAAATATATTTTTTAAAATTAATTCTGTATATATAAATATATTTTTTAAAAATTCAGTCTGTATATATAAATATAAATGCAGACAAAAATAAATATCAACCATGATGAGCGATTATCAGTCATTTGGCCCCCTTGATATAGGCCGTTGTGGTTCTATTTGCATTGATTGGGTCCCTTATTAGGCCTTTGTGTCTTTCATAGTGTCCCTTTGTTAGAGCATTTTTCTGTTTCTGTTTTATATCAGAATGTTTTTTTTTGTTTTTGCTCTTTGAGATATGACCCTATGACCGTTTCTATTAGCCTATAATTCATTCTGGGGTTACCCAATGTGCATCCACGAACCTTTTTATGGCCAGTAATTCATTTTGAACACCATACGGGGCTACCCAAATGTGACGGAGAGCTAATTACATCCATGGATGTTATTTATTTTAGGGCATTTATGTGTTTACACATTCAACATGCAACCCATGAAATCAAATTCATGGTTGCGTAAGTTGTCAAAAACCGACAACCCACCGCTACCGTAAATTTGATAGCATGGGTTTGCATGTTATGTGAATGTAAAAAACACAGAGGGGGTGCCTTCCTCCCCTCAATAAAATAGAAAAAAAAACATCCAACCGTTTCACCGTTCTGACAATTGTATGCTATGGTGCGCGAACATGTGAAGAATAATTGTCTGGATTTACAAGCCGAACACGATACCGTTAGACCACTGTTCACGTCTATAAGAATAACGTTTTTTAACGTATATATGTTGTAACTATTCATATGGTATATAAAGGGAATTAATACATCAATCCGCAAGGTATGCTATTTTATTTTCTTGAATTACTTATTAATGGTGTTTCATAGTATTTAAATGAGACAGCATATTTGACTTAAACACTAAAACAAAGAATATAATTGTTTGAAAACATTTCTTTTCTTACAAAACAATGCCCAGCGCTGAATCACAATACCCATTAAACAAGTTAACACAATCTAAGGGAGAAAGTATACACGTGTGTTATCCTGTAACGCCTGCATCTCCGGATCACATCCTATGTTTATGAAATACGCATTAATCGCACGTGAGACAGAATATTTGACTTAAAAAACTAAAAAAAAAGAAAATATTTATTTTCCTATAAAACAATACTCAGAAGCTAAATCACAATGATAACTCCCTTGGTTATATCATTTAAGAGTTGTCTCCCTTGGTGTTATAGACACATACGAAAATCGAATTTTTTGTCCTATCTTTTTTGAAATGGTAAAGAATTAACAAGCACGGGTGAGGTCTGAATTCTTGGTTCATTTGTATAATAACACTATTTTTCTAATTCATTGTTTGGTTTAATTATAAGTCTCTGTATATAATCTTGAGCAGTCTTTATTATTTTGTCATTGTTGGGGTCAATGGCAGTATTTTTTATTCTTTTATCATAATAGCGTTTTAGTTCCCTGTATCGTTTGCCGCCACACATAACGCATAATTGCGACCTCCCCCTGACCCCAACCCCACATCGAATACAGGGTAACGGACCAAGGCTTCCACGACAAAAGCTTTGCATATGATACCTACAGAATTCATTTCTGCATGATTTGTTACACGGTGTCACTGATCCAATCATAAGCCATTTGCAATGATTCATTATACTTAAATCTTTCATTTAAATACTTGTTTTAATTATAGTATGGAGGAGTTCGAGAGATTATCGAAAATTAAGCCCTGGAAAAGTGTTCAATTCAATCTTGATAGAGTTTCTGATACACCAAAGAATAAAATTCTTGATAGAACCTTGATTAGTAAAATCAGAGACTGTTTTAATGAATTCAAGCGTGATGGGGCAGCTCATTGTTGGTCAACATTTCGAATTGATGGTGTTGTTGACGCTACCATGAATGATGAAAAAGCAGCAGTGATAATCTCACGTCTTGGGGAAGAAAGAAATTTTTTTCGAATAAAATTCCTTATCCGTGATAATGGAAAATGGATCATTAGGGACAAATACGAGCCTATTCTTAAGGACAAAAAAACTGTCACTGTGACTCAGGATTCAAAACCAGGAATTTTGACTGGACTTGATAAACCCTACTACGAAAGATCTTATCCTGTCACAGTAGTTGTTTACGGGATATATCCGCTCAATGAAAAACCTGATATTTCAAAACTAGCACCCATGAAATATTCGACAGGGCTCAATTGTGTAGCAACACGAATAATGGAACACTTCACAAATGCGTCCCGGGGAAATAAACTAACTGATCTAAGACGAAAAAAAATAACCGAATGGGAACTGACAGTGAAACAGCATGGGGCAACAATTCAAGATATAGCCAAATTAGAAACATCATTGAGATTTCCAATATCGGTAAGGACAATCACCGGAGAAGTATTATACGAATCGAAATATAAATCACAGGGAGCTCCCATTGAAATTATTGATCATAACGCACACGCGTGGTCATCTGCAGTAACAATATTCCCACGGGATAGAACCGTAAAATATCTGTTTGGAACCGAAGAGTTTTTTTCAGAGCAGAAATTTTTTGATGCTATTTACCATTTGAGTAAAAACGATTCTGTGTCAGTGTGGCTATTTCATAGTACTTCAGACGAAGAATGTAGATTTGATCAGTTTGTAAGGCCTAACGGAGAATTGTACCGTACTGAAGAACTGCATAATCAAATGAAACAACTAGCTAGTGAGTTTTCTCCCCAGAGTTCTCTGGGGGAAGACAACGATCAATTATTAGCAAACTGTTTTACAGTACCATCAGTTGCAGCACATTTTGCTAGAAAGAAAAACGCGTGGAAACCAACCCGAAGTGAGTTCTTATCAGATGTCAAATTGTCCTGTCTTGAATACAGCCATGGAGGATTATGGAACACAAAATACACCGCTGATACCGTTATTTCAGTTGATATGATTGCATGTTATCCAGGAAGTTTTCTTGGGTATGGAGAGTGTGAGAAATATTTCAAACGATTTGGAAACCCTACACACGAAATGACCCGTGTTGCTATTAATGGACCACTGCCACATTTCGATTTAACCGGATTCGCTTGTGTAGTATCATTTGAAATGGCTGAAGGACTTCATCCGTGTAGTTATCTTTGGATTGGTAAACACATGTCTGAAAAACACTGGATGCCAATAGTGTTATTACGGTATATGCTTGATTGTAAGATGTTAAAATCATTAATTGTCAGTGAAGCAATTATATCCTATCGAGCACAGAAATCAGTCTGGTTACCACAACCTGATCTAGAAAAAATAATTAGCGAAGAGCGAAAACTGTTTCCTGATTTTAATGAACAACAAATCATGGATTGGTCCAGACAGTTATTTGAAATCAGAAACAATGAAGTAAAAGATCTTGGACGAAGAATAATCGGTAAATTTACCCAAGGTGGCAAAGATGATAATACGAGATATTCTTCACGATTGATTATAGACAATGCTGAATACGATTTTGTAATCAAAGATTTAACGAATAGGGGCTTATATGTCAATCGTAAGGACGCATTTATGTCCGATGGAACCAAATTGGGTACAATTGTTACTTACACTGATGGATACCATCCGCAGTACACATATTTGAGAGCTTCTATGCTTGGTTATGCTTCTATCAATCTGTTTTCAATGATCAATAGATTTCCTACCACCGCAGTTAGAGTTGCTACTGACTCATTTTACATAAATAGCAAAATGGCTGATTTTAAGGCTACTGGCAACGAGAATTGGGGGTCATGGAGAATTAAGAAGGAAATGCTTCATGATTATATTCCATCAGCAGATGTTACCATTGAAAATAATTACTTAGAAAGCAATCAGTGTTCAGAATTTTCTAGTGCACCACCGATTTCTGATCCAATCTGTAGATATAAAACAGTTTATTTAAACGGCTGTGGTGGGTCAGGAAAAACAACCCGGGTAATTGAGTTATTCCGTCGTGGAAACGCTAGCGTTTCTAACATGATTGTGCTAACACCGACTCACAGACTCGCCAGAGAGATGAAACAACGAGGGGTAAATGCCTGCACTTATCATAGTTTCTTTAGATGGAAGGGAGATAAATGGACTCCTGAGCGCATGGGAGAGAAATTTATTCCTGAAATTATCATTTGGGATGAAATAGACACAGTGTCCGAAGATGTCTTAAAAATATTTCTTGAGTGGTTGTTATTGAAGAATACAAAAGTCGTAATGTGCGGTGATCACGGCCAACCACCACCATTTGTCGGTGCATCTCCCCATGAATGGCTAAAGGGTTTTGTAGACTATTATGAAGAAATTGATACTGATCATAGATCACTTGATAATGAATTAAAAGAGTTTAAGAAATTAATTAGATTACAACCGGATAAAATCCAGTGTGAAATAGCCCGTGAAATAATTTCGGAAACTCCCATGAATGAGTTTTGGGAAGCGTGAAGACCAAATGATTTAATCATTGCAAGTAGAAAAATAGTCAGGGACACACTTCAGATGAAGTTATTTGAATTGCATAAACAAAAATTTGCAACACTTCCAGTACCGTTATGTTATAGGCCATCGGATACACGAAAACAGAACATCGAAGTTGATATTCCAGGACCAAAATCCGAAGGATTTCAAAGACAGATTCTCGTATTAAATGATATTGTGCTGGTTGATATCAATGTCGTTGAAGATGCATTGCGTGCTAATAAATCCCCATGGACGCTAGGTTATGCAGCAACAATACACTCTTCACAGGGATTGACTATATCGGATACAATTGTTTGGATAGTAGATAATCGCATAGAATGGTCGAATTTAGTCTATCTCGCAGTGTCTAGAGTACGAAAAATAAATCAACTTGGAAGAATTGTCTTCGATGATGAAATCATTGGCGATGATAATGACACCACAATAGATGATATTATTGATAAAAAAACTCTCCGGTTACAAACAACAAGACAAAAAAAAAACAACGAGAATTTGATATTGATGCTGAATTAATAATTACTCTGAAGCAACAACAGAATAATCACTGCGCGAGTTGCAATTGTATAATGCGTTGGCAGTATTCGGATAAGGATCCTCGCCAATTTACCGTGGACAGAAAAAATAACAATCTCGGTCATGTTAGAAATAATGTGATGTTGACTTGTCTTGAGTGCAATAGACGCAAGGGTGCTAGTTAAGCCCATGCGGTGGTAATTGAGTATCCTCAGGTATCACTTGTAATTGTTGTCTAGTAAAACCCCGTTGAGGGGCAGTTGAATCCAGTTTATAGATTGGAAGTCTACCCGTAGATCGTGTTATACTAGATATCTTATGTGCAGTAACACTCCAAATAGGATCAGTAGCCCTTTTTGTGCCACCCTCAAGCTCTCCTGGTTCGTATAAGTACCTCACAATGACATTACTACCAAGAATTGGTTGGGAAACGCTAAAATCTTTTTGAATTTCCATTTCAGGTATTGACTTCTTTTTAATCGCATTGATAGGTTTCATGTTGATGGTTCTAGTAATCTCGTTATTCAGTGCAGTAATCACAGCTGGTAACCTTTTAACCCATTCACGGGATCTTTTTTCTTGGATGAATTCTTTTGCGTATTGATATCCAAATAACCGCTCAGCAAGGGTTTTATTAAACCGTTCTACAATGGCCTGATCACGATGTAGCGCAGTATGTCCTCGTCTGATAGTGACTTTATGATTTTTCATTATTGATAACACTGCACCCTGAAATTCCTTGCCAGGATCAACTTGTAATAGATTTGGCCAGTGCAGAGGACTCCTTCGATAAATCCTTTCAAATGCAGAAGCCACTTCAGTGGCTGATTTTGTTTTTAACGGTTCTGCTTCTTTGTATCGACTTGCAATATCAACTACGGTTAATGCGTATTTGTAACCACGATCATGTGGCAGAAATAATAGATCAGCCTGATGAACTTCATTGGGTCCGGTCACATCAAAATGCGAGAAATTGATTTGTTTAGGCGGTGGTAGATAAATTTGCCATAGTGCCTGTTTGGATAACCAATGAGCCGCAGTGGTTTTTTTCACTTTCGCAGCACTAGCGAGTTTATGGATAGCTGATTTACCCCTCCAGTATCCTCTTGGGGAATAATAAATAGATTCCATGTTGTTATTAATTACCAGCACCTAACATCAATTTACTTTTCATAGCCGATTTTATCAAAAAGGAAGCCAATTTTTCTTTGAAAGATTTATCAGAAATAGCATTTAACGCATGAATTAATTTCACATCTGCTAGATGCCTGTGCTGCAGATTACTGCTTTTATAAGATACATCATGAAGGTGACAGGCCTTATCAATAGCGTTTATTGGTTCCTCACCGGGTCGGGGCTGATTTTGATCATTGAGTCTGATATCAAGTCTTGTTCCCGGTCCACAGTAGCTATATCCTGGAAGGTGCTTTTCTCCGGGGTATTTGGCCCATGGGGTTCCAGGGAGTTTTGCTAATTTGGCTGCGATATCACCTCCTCGTTTTTTTTTAAAGGTTCCTTGAGTTCCTTGGGTTTAGAAACAAATCTAAATTTCTTTGTACTACATTGTACGCATTTACCAGAAAGCGCTGATCGGTTATTTTTAGTTGTAATCGTCGTCAAGTCATCTGTGCCAGTACGTTTTTTACACTTCACACAATATAGATCCATAATTTATATATAACGGCATGAATATAATTGATTATTCAGCTACCCGACGACGGGAACCTATTAAACATCATGAAATGTTGCCGAATTCAATTAGAATGATTATAATCGGACCATCTGGAAGCGGAAAGACACAACTGCTACTTAATTTGATAACGAGATGGATGAAATGGAACAAATTGTATTTAATAGCCCCGAGTGTAGACGATCAGCGATGCTATGAAGTGCTAAAGGATTTTAACGAGAAAGCAAAAGAATTTCAAATCGATGAAGATTTTATTGAGTTTATTACTGATATAGAGGAAGCCCCTTCCGTGGAAGACATCGATGGAAGTATTAACAATTTAGTGGTATACGATGATATCATGTTAGATAATCAAAAAAATCCTGCTAGAATATTTTCCCGAGGCAGGCATAAAAACACTGATGTGATCTATGTCACTCAACGGTACACACAAATACCAAAAGTGATCAGAGATAACTGCAATGTGTTGTGTGTATTTAACGGCGTTGATACTCATACGCTACGAAATATTCATCAGACCTGGTGCAGCGGTGATATGAATCATAATCAATTTAGAAATTTCTTTAGTCACGCTCAGTCAAAACCACACGGATTTGTGACAATAAATTTAGCAGACCCTAGGACACGATATCGTATCGGACTTGATCAAATATTCGGGTAAAATCACCGTAAACCTAGAACTGAAAGTTCTAGCAGCAGAGGGGGTGAGTGACAACGACGTTGCGACATCAACGAAAACGCGAATGTTTTCAGACAAGGGTCGGAGACTTATTTTTTCGCGAGAAGGGTCTAGTGTTATTTTGGAGGGGGTATAATCAAAAATAAAAACAAAAAAAAGTTGTCTGATTCGCCCCCTCTGCTGCTGTATGTATGTATGTATGTATGTATGTATGTATCTATGTATGTATGTATGTATGTATGTATGTATGTATGTATGTATGTATGTATGTATGTATGTATGTATGTATGTATGTATGATGTGGATTTTTTACGTAGCTTTAATAGGTTTTCATTCATATCGCTACCATGTCTGCAGTGTTACAGTTTCTAGTGATGTCTAGCACTAATGAAATATGTCGCGGACATGTAGCATGATGTCCCACCCGGTCACATTATCCTGACACCAGGCCAACCAGTCCTTACACTAACTTCTTAATGCTGAGTGCTAGCGAGGCAGCTGTTAGGACCATTTGTGTAAGTCTTTAGTACCACTATGCAGAGGATCGAACGACCCCGCAACCAACGAATTTACATCAGGTCACTCAAATATACCTTTTCATCATTCATATGCACAAAAGAAACAAAGACTCGAGCATACTACATACATTTGGAAACTGACATAACTTCAGTGTGGCTCTTAAACTAGTAGTTCCTATTGTAGATTATTTGTAATGTCTATGGGAGACTTTTCTTTTGCATGTATGCATACAAATTAACAATGCACGTTTATTCTAAGATAGACTCAATTTTCTAGCTGACTGTTCAGCAATGCTTGATACCAAAAAATTTGCATGGCACTAGCAATACAAATTGGTTTTTAAATCAATGGTGATGGCTATATTAATTCATGCCTGACCCATGTCCACGTCTGATGGGTCCTTCTGTTATGTTACAGCATTTGTCTGAGTAAAATCAAAGGTTATGTTGCAAACTGAGAGGAATGCGTATGAATCGTTTATATTTTACATTATTACAGTGAAATAATGTTCATGTTTAACATAGGCTCACTTATTCTAATAACTAGAATTTAAATCTTCAAATCAGTTGCTAAACGGTATATTTCGAGTCATGTACATAAACGTAACAGTACAGATTTTATATATTCAAGTCTGTTATGTGAACAACAACTTTCGTAAAGAAAAGAAATTCTTAAATTTGCATCCCTTAAAAAAAATAACATCACTTCATAGTTTTGTGTCGTTTGTACAGTCAAACAATGTAAAATCCATTAAGTGAGCGTAATCTATGAAATTGAACAAAACAGGTTTGTGAATTGCTCAAGTCCAATTATCTCCCAGACAACGATATTATACGTAATAAAACAGGAAATGAAGAGCGAATACCTAGATGTTATGGTCATCTATTGGTGCGACATGAATCGTATGTTACAGACAATGCTGGAGGAACCACTGGAAACATTTCCTCACTAACGAGACCATATCATCATTTTATGTATTGCATCATTTCTTCTCTAATATGATACCAAAAATGGTTGCGATATGAGTTAAAATATTGAATACACTGTAAATTCTTACCCATCTGTCAAATTGAAAACTTGGGTTATGTTTGTCCCTCCTTTGTTAATACCAGAACACTTCAATTCATAGATGGCCAGACCCTTGCCACCCAATACAGTATAGTCTTCCTGTTGTGTTTCCTCCATCAAATACACTTTTATTGTCGATGTCTAAAAAAACAATTTGCATATTCATGGTAGTATATATATATATATATATATATATATATATATATATATATATATATATATATATATATATATATATATATATATATATATATATATATATATATGGTCCTACGCCATGCAATACAAATAAAGATGCAACATACTTTGTAAAATTCAACAATAATTTATTTTTCTTTAATAAAAAGTGAAATGTCAAGACTTAACGCCTACGTTTAAAGAGAAATATTACACTGCAAATTATTGAAAATACTGTGATCAACCACTCTTACTGACTAGTATGTATGTATGTATGTATGTATGTATGTATGTATGTATGTATGTATGTATGTATGTATGTATGTATGTATGTGGACCTAAACATAGTAATACAAACATCAAAGTCTGTCTTAAAAATCTCTTATTTGCTTTTAATCGTGCCAATTTTAAGTAAAGAGTTGTGAATACTAAACTCAATAACAGGATAATGAACTGAATTAATATACACTCTGTATTTTGCTTGTTTAGAAGAAAAAACAGAAAACTGGATGAACTATGTTTTTTCTGCCTTCCATACTCAACACTGATCCACTTTTATTAACATATATTTAAAATGACTGGCCGAAATGTGAAGCTGGAATAACTGGTGAACTCTCAATCATTGCCTTTAGTGTGTCATAACCCTCCAGACATATATAAGACACATATGACAGTATGGGGTAGGGGTGGATGTTGGTTGATCTGCAGTTATGAAAAACATGGATGAACATTTCCGATAGTACCTACCCATACCCAAAATTCTCATCAGCTGCTTTTTTAAGGCTGAAAGTATTGCATGGTTCAAGTACATATTGTGAACTTAGATCACTTTTATTCGGTTGCACAAAATCAGTTTCCAAAAGATATTGAACTTCTTTGTTCCCAGATTTCCTGTTTGAGAGGGTTCATCGTGTAAGGAAGCGATTTCAAAGGCGTGGAATCTACTATTTCAACGCTCTAGTAAATTTGTTATTTTCGTTTAGAACATCTGGAATTATTCAAGTATTAGTGGTATATGGGGTGTCCTGGGAGGGAGTAACACCTCTCGCTGGCTAAGCAGTTGCATTGCGTCGGGTGTAGTTCGTACACCTTTGGTTCCCATTTGGCACACAACTATCACGCGTTACTCCAAGAACCTGTGACATACACAGCAGTTCCATCCCGGAAAATGACCTCGGCTGGCCGGCTAAACCAGGCTGAGCGTACCCGATGGGTTGTAAACCGTCGGTAAGTTAGGCTCTGTCTACCTAGCATGTAAAGTCTGGATTAGGCAGCCTGTACTGATCAACAGGCAGAAAGGAGATTCCCAGCAAAGTGATGTCGAACTCTAAGAGCTTGACAAGACATCCAATGAACTCAACTCCATCTCAGGCCTTCTTTACTTTGTCGTGCTCCTGGACTCAGATGGTTTTGAGAGAGAGAGAGAGAGAGAGAGAGAGAGAGAGAGAGAGAGAGAGAGAGAGAGAGAGAGAGAGAGAGAGAGAGTGCAAACTACTAATTCTTCCTCACTTAAAACAATGTCACCGCGCAAGTCATTTTGTCATCGAAACAAACCGTTTTATCACCCACTAAAGTCCTAAGGCGACAGGTAAAACACGAATTGGTATGTGTGGGTACACTGGCAGCCGTAGCCGCAAACCTACACACAGGCGGCTCAGGTCATTACATCGAGCAGCAATGGAGTTCGGCAAGTCCCTAAGCGACTGAGTACCCATCTTCAGGATTGCACTGCTCACTTCTCTGGTATGGGCGAGGGACTATAAAATGTGCTTTAAACATTGCATGCTCTGAACGTCCAAGTCATCTTACCCCAACTGGTGGTGACCGTGTTTTAGCGGTCAAATCTAGATCTATTTATGCGTGGTCATTTGTTTCGATCACGTGACAATATGGCGTTGGCGTTCGCCTGACTAATAATAGCGGAGTGCAACACAGGGAGCATACTAAGTAGGGAACCAGCCTATGGAACTCTGTGAAAGTGGCTCCGGATATACTTATTTTTGGAACAGTCGAAAAAGGGAAGAGCATCGTGAGGCTGTTGTCGGCTTTGCAGTAAAGACAGAGCTGAAAGGCGAATTGGCTGTACCTCAGATAGGAATAAACAACCGACTCATGACCATGAAACACTCCCTCTTATGTGGAAGAAATCACCTTGCCATCATCGGTTGCTATGCCCCAAAAATAACAATCCCAGATGAAACGAAGATCAAGTTCTATGTGCATTTTCACTCCGTCGTTGTCGACGTTCCAATGGCATATACGTGCGTCTTTCTTGGCGATTTCAAGTACTAGATTAGGCTGTAATCACGTTGTCTGGGATGGAGTGGCGTGCCAGGAAGAGCACGTTGCGGGTCACTGTAACGGCAACTGTCTTCTTTAGTTCCAGATTTGCGCCGAGCATGAACTGTTTATGAAAAATACAGTCTTCCGCATCCCTACCTGAAACCGGACGTAATGGATGCAAAGATACCTAGTCGACTACGTTATTGTCAGGAAAAGGGACAGGCAGGATGTGCCTGTGACCAAGCACTTGTGCAGCGCTTACTGCTGGACAGACCTTCGCCTCATCATCATTAAGCTCAACATACACATTCAGCCCAAATAAGGGCCAAAAGGAATGAATGTTCATAAACAACTGAATATCAGCATGTTCAAATGCACTAGTACTACCAAACAGACTCTTGTGGATACGTTGTAAAAATGTCTGAAATTCTAGACAATCAGAAAATGGAGACCGACTGGGCGGAATTCAATGAGCTGCTATACATGACAGCTTCGTAATTCCTAGAACCCTCAACCAGAAAACGACAAGACTATGTTTATGAGAACCTGGACAATATCAAGCATTTGCTGGATGAGAAACACCGCCTCCTTCAATTCTACATCAACAAGTCCACCTCCATGAAATATGCGTACAACAATATACACAGAACTGTACAGTTGAAACTAGATCAAATGCAAGACACATGGCTAAGCGACAACGCTAATGAGATCAGGCGTTAAGCAGATCAAAATAACTTGAAAAACCTATACAATTCATTGAAAGAAGTATATGAACCGACATCCTCTGCATCATCCCCCTTCTCAACGTAGACCTCTTCTCCATCTACTTCGACATGATAAAGGCCTTTGATACTGTCAGCAGAGAAGGCGTATAGCAAATAAGGGCCACGTACCAATCCCCAAGACAATTTATATTCATGATGCAGCATTTACACGACGTCATTAACGAATGAATTAAGGACAATGGGGAGACATCTGATCCATTCCGAGTGACCAATGGCATCCAACAGGGTTTTGTTCTAGTACAGGCTCTCTTAAGTCTATTCATTGTTCTGATGCTGCATAATGTTTTCAGAGACAAAGAGGTTGGAGTAGGCATCAGGTACCACACGGATTGAAAACTATTCAATCCCAGGAGGCTTCAAGCAAAAACCAAGGTTATGACAGACATAATCACGGATATCGTATTTGCTGATTCAATGCTGGCTCAAAGCCCGACATGCAATGCAGCGTTGACAAGTTCTCCAAACCCTTCACAAGCTTTGTTCTCACCATCAGTACCAAGAAGACTGACATCCTGCATCAGCTGGTCCCTGGAAAATCTTATGTTAAGCCCCACATTACCGACACAAGCCAAAATTAAAACGTAGTGAACCGCTTAATCTACCTTGAAAGCTCACTGTTAAAGAGCTTCGCTATTAAAAATCCTTCGCATTGCCAGAGCCAACACAACCTTCGGTGGATTGCATGCCAATTTAATTTCTTGAATAGAAGTGACATCAGCATCCATACCAAATTAAAGGTACAGTATGCGTGGCAGTTGTGCTCGCCACACAACTGTACGAAAGCGAAACTTGGAAGGTGTACCAACGCTATGACAGGAAGTCGAACCACTTTTACATCACATTTTTCAGCAAAATTCTCAACTTCAAGTGGAACGACAAGGTTACATACTATGAGGTACTCGCCAAAACAGGTCTTCCCAGCATCCAGACCATCATGATGCAGAGCCGGCTAAGCTGGGCGGTTCATGTTGTACGTACGACAACGAGACTTCCGTGGCAAGATACAGCAAGGATAGTGATCGCAAGAAGGTCAGAAGAAACGCTTACAAGAAAATCTGAAAGCTGCTTTGAAAGCGTTCAACACAAATATTGATTCAAAAGAGCAAACAACAAGATATCGAGTGAACTGGCGTTCTTCTGTGCAAAAAGGCTCAAAGTTGATCGAATCTTTCAGGACAGCAGCTGCATAGCTGAAAAGGCAAGCCATGCAATTATGTGCCATCAACGTTCCTGGAGCTGTCCCAACCATCCCATATGCAACATTCTGTGCAGGGGTTGGCCTCATCCGAACCAACCCCTACAACTCTTAGATGATTAGCGATGTCGACGGATGAACAGCATACCAGTAGCTGATTTAGTTCGTTGTGTCTTTGTGTCTGCAATTGAGATCATTTCTGATCCAGATTTGTCGTAACTTTTGAATTGTGATGATTGGTTATTCCACTGTTATGTAAGACCAATATCATTCAATCGATTCACTGAGTAAGACAGGTACAACACTGAATGATTAATGTGGCTATCTATACCAACATATCGGTACCCCTTTAATATCAAACCTCTAACTACTGTTGTAGTTTTAATATTCATTCACAAGTTACTTGTGTGAATTTTGTTGACGCATATATTAAACATTGATTGACACAATTGGTCTTAGTTACGAGACCAACCCAATCTACTACTACTCTGCCAAAGGATTGTCAAATACAGGTTGCATATGAGTCTGATGCATCGTCTGATTGGGCTTTCCTAAAATTTAATTAGTGTGAGAAGATATACAGCATTTGCTAACATTACTTTTAATTTTTGGCCAAAATCAAGAACTTGTCATAAGTCTTTATGATCTCTATATGACCGGCCTAGGGACTTTCATATGCTAAGCTAAGAACATTATGTATATAAGACGTTATAACTACATTTTTGGTAGTTAACTAACCACTCATCACCAGCAGGTACCACTGGTAGTTTCCAGTTTCTTATAAGTACCACATTTTGGCAAACTTGCAAACATATTCGTTTTTGTCTTCAGAATTCGCTATTGGCCCTCTGAAACATCCATGCGATATCAGGATCTTTTTATCACTTTCGACGACAAGTGAATTGTTTGTCAAACTATTTAGAAATAAGAGAATGTGTAGTTAAAATATATATTGTGATTAATACACATCGCTTGGCCCACTATGATGAGCAAAGATGTCCTCATTAAAATAATTACCAATACGTGGGTAAGCTAAACCAATAATTTCTGATCATCATCATTTCCAATACTTTATAGCTATTTATTCTAACTCTATAATGTGGGTGTACAACATTGATTTATTTGTAATATAATCAACTTCCTGAACCAAACAAGGCTTCTTAGTTATAAGAGAATTCACCACAACCGTATCTCCATCTAGGTTATAGCCTAGTCATAAATGAACGCCCCGACTGTTTCTGCTGTCACGGATCTCGAGACTGTCTGATGACAACGTTACACACTGGACAGGAACATGGACAAAATATCATTATAATACATTACTAAGTACACTATCTGTAGAAGAAGACTTCTCAGGAATAGGCAAAGTACATGATAATAAATACAGAGAAGCTCTTGTGTCCCTTAAACGTGTATTAGGCATAGGATAGATAGAGTCACTAATGAGCGATATATAACCTATCGACATGAATTGTTCAAAATGCATTCTCTAACAAAATCAGACTTGGGTTTTTTTTTACTTACTTTCAATACATGACTGTCACCTTGTGTTCATATAAAACAGAACAATTTTGTCTTGATTATGTTGCTTATTTTCAATATGTACCAGTCATATATAATGTGTCCGTAGTAAGAGAAAGTGACTTATTCTCTTATCAGAAACTTGATTTCTAAACGTTGTGCCAAGTTGAGGCTTAGAAGAGGTTTTGTACCAGACTACTGTGTGAGTGGAAAACGTACTGCAGAAACATTGCGAGTTGCGGAATAATCGGCAACATAACAATCAGAATATTCTACTAAAGTTTCAACCTTATGCTTATCAGGGAAAGTCTTAACGTCACTATGAACACAGTTTGTGAGCACTTTAACTAATATAAGCTATCTGAGATTGTTGTAATCCATCAATAAGTATTCAATAACCAGATGATAACCAGTATACTCTGTTGTACTCACAGGGAAGTGTAGCTGTCCCGAGCTTAGCTAAACAGTGCACATTATAATCCGCTGGTCTCTTAACCATTTCAAATATTCAGCTTTTAAATTTAAAATAAAACAAATATTCTTAGATTTTTTTATCCATACAAGGGATACTAACTTAATATATTTAGTGACATCACAATATAAGTTTGTGTGTAATGTGAGGATATGCTTTTCAATTCCATGGTATAATTCCATAAATTTAAATTTAAATAACCTTTCTTCATTTTCACTTTTTTTGGTGACTCTGCATTTCTCTTTCTCTCTATATCCTCTTTCTGTCACTGTATTGAGTTTCCTCCTTCCACTTTATCTTAAGGTTCTGGTGTTCTGTGAACTCACGCTTTATTAATCCAATTTCATTCTTGTATTTTTATTTAAATTCCATAATTTGTACGTTAGCGCCAAACTGAGATTGATTTATCAAAACCGAATAATTTTTATCCAAAACCATTTCTTTTCACCAAATAATGGACCAACATAATTTTTTGTTTTTCCTTCTTAATTAAGGAAGCCGTACCATCAAAAGTAAAATTTCGTTTGGCAAGCTGAATCAGTTCATCTTTTTCAAAACGTTATACCGTTTTTTAGCAAGATTTAAAATACAGTAATATACTTTGGATGACATGATCAAAGTTTTTCGATTTCATTGTAGGTTCCTGAACAGAGAAATAGTACCATTGACTTAATAGATTCCACAACAAATGTTAATTTAAATTGTAAGAACAAAATGTAATTTATATAAAGTCGTATTCAATAGAGAGCTTCAAACTTTATGTTACGACAATATGGTCTTACGACAATACTCACCACGTTGCAATTGGTTATTGTGAAAGATACTGACGAGTTGTTTTGTTTTTGCACTGAGCACGTTGAGTTACTGCCATTGGTTGCTGTGCCCACAGCATAAACTGATCCATATGACGTATTCGTTGTTCCAGTAATGACAATTGTGTTGTTTTTCTCGCATTCTGAATACAATTTAAATGACATCGCATTGATATATAAAGGTAAATTTAAGGACAAAACTGAGATAAAGATGAATATATATATATATATATATATATATATATATATATATATATATATATATAACGAACGAAACAAAACTAGATTTGTAGACTTCTACAGAAAATATATTTTCCTAAAATACACAGCGAAACATTAAAAGGAGCTTACAATACTGTGATTTAGATCCAAAATAGTCCGAAAGCTTTTATCAGAAATCCGAAAATATAAAGGCCCAACTTGATTTCAGTGGTGTGATATATAAATTACAGTATTGAATGCGTTGATGGGCTATAGTATCGAATGTGGCAAAATTCAAATGATAACGAGTGTGGCACGATTTATTGATTCCTAGGTAAACAAGTTCACATAACCCTCTATTAAACCTATGTCGGAACTACACTTTTATGTTAATGCTATCTCAAGTAAATCTCCATAATTTAAGGGCAGAATCAAGACAGTATACATGACGAAAAATTGAAATATATTTTTTACTAATAAATATCTTAGTATTTGATTCCCAATTATTCGAAAATAATAGCTATGTATGGTGTTTACAAAATAAATATCATCCATAACTTGAACGTGGACAATGCTAAGTGCAGTATATACATGTATAGAACAAAAGACAAACAAAAGAAACAAATATTTCAAATCTATAACGGCATGACGACATCACTACTTAAAACCTATGACACAGGCGGTAACGATATACATTTATCATTTGCATTATCGCGAGTTTGATAATCATACCCAGTGGGTGTATCATATGGCTAAGACCTTAGGGCTAAGTACTCGGCCGTGATCTGAACAAAATCTCAGTGTGTAGTCAAGAGTCTTGGCTCTACGCCACCCAATTATGACTAGGGGATCTTAAGGGATCTCATTCAAAATATATCATGGCGTAACGATCAAACATGCCTCTCCGGTAAACCTATAAACCCCAAGCCTGAGCAATTTAAAGTAAAGGAATTCCACCAACTACTAATGAGACACAAAGACACAGTGGTCTCTTTGAAGAGTGCTCTCAAGACTCACCTGTTTCGACTGCAGGGACAAACTTAGCGACCTAATCATGTTTTGTATCATATATTTTCAGCATATTTTTATGTTTTCTAATTTTATTGCTTTTGTCATTTGTTTTACTGTTGTGTAGTCATATCATTATTGATGGTGTAAAGCGCTTAGAGCTTTTAAAGATTAGGCGCTATACAAAGTCCTCATTATTACTATTATTTATTATTACTACAACCAACAAAAATTCGACTGAAATGTATACACATCTCTTGACCATGCTTACCTACATAAATAGGCGCTCTGTCTCTATTTTGAATTATAGGGGAAAATGTATTAGACATAAAGGAACTAACTGTACTACATGCAGTTCATGCAGAAGTATCCCATTCCACCAATATTCGCCTGTTGGCCCCTTTCAGACAAATCAAAACTATTATGCCATTCTGCACATTTGCAGTCCACCTCTTATTATATCGCTAAATTTCAGGTACTTAGTTTATATGGTAGAAGAGGAGCTGTGCAGGCACGTGTAGTTGAGCAGTATAATATAATTTGCGTGATTTTCTTGAAAAGGAGGAGATATGGCTACACCGTATGTCATACTAATGTCATTTCTCCGGTCTTTTAACTCGAGTAACAATGCAAATAATGAAAATATATACACACACCTTCATGTATCAATTTTAAGAGTGAATACATGTTAAACGATTACTTTAATTTTATTTTGATCCAATCGGTAAATACTAGCTGGGACGTCGTGCATACCAACATTGTGTTTTGAAAACTCGCATTATAACTATTGCACAACACAAGAATAAAATAAATATATTATTATAAAATTATATTTTCCGGTTAAATTTGAACATGAATATTGTGAGACATGGACAGTAAGAACTATAAAAACGGCCTAAAATCTGCATACATATATAATATTTTAATTTATCTCATTAAATTGTAAATTATTTCTTTGTAAAGTCAACCATGAAACTGAAACCTTATTATAAATGACACGAAAGGAGTTGCAATTGAAATATCATGACTAAGCTGCCTAACGGAATAACATATAAGCTTTTACAGTTGGGATATTCTCTTTCTAGGAAAAATATTTTTATAATGATTTATCAGGAATATATCTTACCATAGTATAAGTTCGGTTCAACCAGATAGATCTGAAAAGAATGTATACATTTCATGATATAACTATCACCAGATTATAAGAGAAGACTTGAAATAAGACACATAGATAGTATTTGTAGGTAAATAAACATAATGTTATGTTCATCTCTGTACGCCTCATGTGAACGTTATTGTGAAGTTCTCAAGATAAATTTCATCGGACTAAATGGTAACCGCGTAAGCACATCGTTATAATAAATGTTACATTTCTTTATGTAAAACACTGTAAATGATGAACCACAAACAGGCTGAGTTTCATTGACGCCACAAATGCCTCGAACGCGATCAATTCAATAAAAGGTAATACATTTATATCATTATGTTAACATAAGTGAAACCAGAAGGGACGATTTGAAAACATACTAAACATTACGAGCATTACGAGTCAATTGTAATGAGCATGATGATTTTTCAATAGTCATTTCAAAGCGCTCATTTGTACTAATCACTATTATTATTTTTATATATCGTCAGTTTACCATTTCCTAAATGAACGGAACTTTTTTCATAATATACTTTTCATACTGTCATATAACATATTAATTGATATCGTGGTGTCTTGCCTATTTTATGTTTATCTCAGCTCCATTTCTCCATCAACTTAGGAGCAAATTGTAATTTAAGTTGTCTTCTGCAAGATGTTAGCAAGGCAATATATATATATATATATATATATATATATATATATATATATATATATATATATATATATATATATATATATATATATATATTAAGGAACAAGTAGTGTAGAAAGTAAGTATGGTAATCTTGTTTATAGGAAAAGGACATTTTGAAATGTACGATATCGAGAGATAAAACATTACCAGTACACAAATTTGGAAATTAAAAGGGAATATAAATAATGCTGAGTATGTTTACCTTTCCTGAAACCAAGCAGGCTAAAGCAGATGCTAATATTACAATGCGAAATGCAACCATCTCCATTCTTGTTAAACGTGGTACTTTTTAGGCTGAAACAAATATGAATAACACAAAACAAAATGCCTAATCTCATTATTATCGATGCTAATCTTTATATGTCTCATTACAGTGGCAACTATCTACATTGTTTTTAGTGTACTGCATGGTTAATTTAAAAAACCTTCGAAATTGGAAAACATCGTTGTCATAAATTGTTGATATTATGGAGGAAAAAATAATTAAAAAATAGTTAATAAGTATATAGAACCTAAAGTTACATTTAACAAGAAAAAACACAACAACGAAGTTTGAATAAATTGAAAATTAAGAAATGGGGCATCGCAATATATTTGTATCCAGGCGATTAAAAGGTTTAAAACAGCGGCAAATATGGGAAATTAATTTAAACAATCAATAATCTTTAATTTCAAAATTCAAGGAAATCAAAATTCCTGGATAAGTGAAACAATCCAGAATTGACCCAGATAATGGTGGTTTACATATTGAAAGACCACTTTGGAGTGTATTAATACAATGCTAAGAATTAGTTTAGATTGAATCCGATATCAATACTCAATCGACGGTTATCTTTCAAAATTGATGAACTCTGTCTAAATATCAGTTCGCATAGGTTTCTCTCCGGTAACAATGTAATTTATTAATTCGTCACAAACTTACCCTTGATAAAGCTTTATCAGGGCATCCAGAACCAACTTGGTAATATTTTCATCATATTAAATTTATAATACTTAATATTTTTCTAAATTTCAGCTTTTTAATCAATCACTTGCTGTTCGTTAAAGACTTGACAATAATGATAACACGATGTATTGTAGTGTCAATTTATACTATTTTTTCCTGTCTGTAGAGATTAAGGAACATGATCAATAGTGAATTTGTAAATTAAAAACTTTGCGTTATTTACAGAAATGCAAAGATAACATAGAAATGCTCGTTGTTACCTTTCAAACTGAATTTTAATTTACAAATTGAAACGAGACTTACCACCGTATTCCGAAGGCGTTTGTTAAGAGCCTATCTGTCGAAAACAAGGAACTCTTTAGTGGAAATAAAGAGCTGATTGCCTTTTATAGGACGGACAACATTTGGACTACGACCGTATTGAGGCGCACATGCGCAATAATCACAATGAGCTTATGAAACAATCTTTCGCTGTCGTTTCCTGCAAAAACACCCATCATGCTATCATTCTACCAAGAACACGATTTATCGATTTTTGTCAAGACATTGAAAGTAGAAGTAGTATTTTGTCCTCGAAGCAAATTCATATTATGTTGTTTTGGATATAATATTAAAATATTTTGACCAACGGATAAAATATCTTAATGCATTTTCTAAACATTTTTCTATATATGTACTTATATACATTCTAGTCTGCATTGATTGTTTCTATGACACAAATCGTAGAGATAATGGTGTACTCAGACAGCCAAGTATATGGTAGCTATCAATGTACTCACTGCATGATTATTCTTCTTTTCAATTTGCCTGTTCTCCTTGTACAACCGAGCTAGTTTTTTGTGGTCGAAACACGCTCTGATTTTCCGTTTACGCCCCATTCTCGAATTCAGCCCCATTGATTTTTGTATCCTTGACTCATATCAAGTACAATTTAATGATGATAAAGATACTGATACAATAGACAAGCACTGTGGAATGCACTTTGATCGCACCACAAGACACACCATTTAATATAATTCAGACAATAAAAACAATCTTTGCACCGAAATGGTTGTTGCTTTAGTGATTACTGTCACAGCAACTCCAACAGTTGCGGCCTCAGCAAAACAGATAAATGCACTTCCAACTAAACAGGCTCATTTGTCATCTAAGATAAGTTAATTCCTCTTTGCGAGTTCATTTTGCAGCTTCGAATGTTGTTTTCTTCTCTCACGAAGGTAGGACCGAGGGTCCATCATATTTATTAGGTTAAAAATACAACACAACTGTAATTATACGAGAGGCAGATCTTGTCCAGTGTCATGATCGCGTGGAGGTGTAATATGCACTTCAAACCTGATATTAACTTTTACTGTTGCAATTGTCATGCTGTTTTAAAGACATCACTGCTTCGTGAAATGATTAAATATAACTTCACTTAAAGTTTCCATTAAATTATTATGTGAATCAAAGCATTGTTTGCGTATTTTATCAATGTATATGTATATATGTACGTACAAATGTGTATGCATGTATATAATGGATTTGTTTCATTCTAATGTTACTTAGTTTAAGACTAAAACTGTCTGAAACGACTGATCAGAAATCATTATATCTTCCTACTTGCACTTACTAAGCTGAAACAGTTTTTCAGTGTTTTGACGTCACTCTCCAGCCTTGTATTAGACTGTTTTCTTCTGTTGACTATTAGTCCGGATGATCTTGCGTAGAATCAATGGTTTCAGTGTAACAAACCCAGACAAACCTCAAAAGGCCTGTCATATACACAGGTGCTCGACGCGAGCTTGATGTGAAGAAAAAAAATAATAATCTAAAGAAAAAAAAAAACACAGAGTGAGAAAAATACCTTAGAATACCCTCATGACCCATTCAGACATATGACCCCCTCTATATTACTATATAAAAAGAGAAGGTTCGTAACTTCCGAACACTTGGTTCCACACATGACCCTCGATTTCATTCTGCTATTTCTTTATTTAAAAACACACGACCATTCTCTATGGCTTGTTTAACTCCTGAGATATTTTTCTATCATCAAGCCGTCATTGACTGTTCTACGTTGTACAAAACTGAAGTTACGGCTTCCGAAACGTGCGATTTTTGCGAATTTTTCATCTGTGGACAAGTGCGAGCTACTTTGACAACCGGTAAAAAGAGCTAGATTTTCCATGTTTGCGACTCTACGACGTATGCCTTCTTCAATTACAGAACAGTGGTAAATGCAAAAGTAAGTTTTACTTACCATTAACTTTATTCAACTTTAGAAATCCTGTTCCATGGAAGAATTAGACATTTTCTTCTTCAATGCACAAAACTTAAGCAATCAACTCTATTTTCAAAACAGTTAAACTATGCGGCACACACGTCAACGCCGAAATATGATTGGCTCAAAAGGTTATACTTAAATAACATCAATGCACAAGATAAATAAATATTTTCAGTCATTATCTAGCGTATTTCTGTAAATTTTAATTTAACGTAGTGCACTAATTATTATTTTATTGATTGTATAATAGTTAGTATGCATAGCTTAATTAATTCCCCTGAATTGACCCACTTTCACAACCAAAAAGTTGCGCGAAATTTAAATTTTAAGATGGGTCAGTTGCAGACGCTGGAATAGATACGACAGAACAGAAATTGGTTAATGGTTTAAATGATAGATTATCATGGCTGTTATGACTTGGCAAGTTAGGCTTTCTAAAAATTACATATATATTAAGAATTGAAAATAATTTGAACTTGTAATACTTTTTTCCAAATATTTGAACATATTAGAAAATAATTACTATAATAATAATAATAATAATAATAATAATAATAATAATAATAACATTATTAATAATAAGTATTATTATTATTATTATTATTAAGGAATAAAAGAAATTGTTATTAAAAAAATTATTATAATTCTTGTATAGTAGTTTAAAATTTGATATAGTTAATTTACTCTGAAATTTACTTTTATATATATATATATATATATATATATATATATATATATATATATATATATATATATATATATATATATATATATATATATATATATATATAAGAAAGTATGACATTTGCTCATCACAATGGTATTCTGGTTTTTATAAGTTAGGGAAATCCCTATTCTTTTATGAAGAAAAAAATCTTTTAAATTGATTATTATTCAGAAATATGACATGAATCATTCAAACATTGAAGAAAACTTATCATATAATATCAATTATGCATATAAAATATTCATTCCAGCAAGTACCACAAAAACAAGAAACACAAAAGTGAAAACTGTACTCAATGCATATTGTACAGTAAATGTTATCTGACAAGATTATTTAAAACCTTTTCAAATCTGAAATGTTGTCACCTTGCTCTGATTAATTAATACACTTGCAGAACTAGTGTTATCAAAACTGAATGATTGTTATATGAAAAAATACATATATGAACTCTCACAAAAAATAATTTATACTATTTTCCTACATTGTTCATTTTGCATAGAAGCAAACAGGCATCAAACAAAAGGAACATATATTGTAAGTAATACACAACATATACTACTTTTTTCAAGATAAGACCATACATGCATCGGTGATTTTGTAAACAGTGGAGTGGTGATAATAGACCTACAAAAATGTTCTTTTTGTTTTAAAAAATTGCTTACGTGTACAAAACCAGAAAGATTATAAAATAAGAAATGTACAGTTATTGATCTACTATTAAGGTATGCACAATTTACTGATTGATTGGTTCTGTAAAAATCATTTGCAATATAAAATTTCAAATATAGCTACATGAAAGTATATTATTGTTAGCTTTCATATCAATAGTATTTTGAAACATGTCACTGAATGACTGGGTCTATCACAAAAATCCATAATAAAGTGATTTGTAAACATCAATCATACATTTATATTTTATGCTAAGCATATGATTGCATATCTCTAGGATCTGTTAATATTTCCAAACCAAGTGTACAAGATAAAGGTCTGTTCCAACCTTCTACAGCCAAGTAATTTGGTGACACAATCCAGAATTCCATGTTATGCTAGACCTATAACTAAATGTTGTTATTATATATCACTTTCAAAGCCAGTGTAGGGTCTGTTCAATCTTTATATAGTCTAACTTACTTTCGAACGTAAATAAAATAATAATGTGTCAAATGGCTAGTGCTTCCTTCATAATACTATGGGTGAAACAATGTCAATTTATTCATCCAGTTATAAAAAAATATGTAAAAAAAATATAATATTGGTGTGACCATAATTGTTTCTTTTTTTTAATCATATAAAAATCCTTCACCACTGTGATTAAAACAAAGAATCATTAATTATCTCTCTGTAACATATATATATATATATATATATATATATATATATATATATATGTATATAGAAGAGAGAGAGAGAGAGAAAGGGATAGAAAGAGAGAAAACAAATGGAAAAATAAGTTAAACACTGAATGGGCCATGCCTGCTCTTTAACAATCTAAATCTTCATTAATGTTAGTGGTGCCTAGCACTTGTATGTGAAGTACATGATAGTTTTACACTTAAATAATTGGGCATCTTGTATGTAGCACATAACATGCTTCCGAAATGAATTTAATTAGCCCAGTAATGGTTTGTACTAAGAAAAGCAGAGATGTAAGAATGAAGTCTCTTCCACCACACTGTAGATAATACTTCTCCTGGATGCACACCATCAAAGCATAACCTGAAATTGTAGCTCCATTGCTTCTTCTTATTTGTTCTGTTCCTATAGTTCTATATGTCCAGGCTATTTATAGGCGAAAATGAACCTTGTCGCTCATTTAAATGCAGTATCAGCTCAATTACTAAATCAATTTGCTCCTTAAGCTGAATATCCTACTTCTTGAATAGGTTGGGGTCATCATGCCCTTTGCTTATGTTCAATTCATAGACTGAGATATGAGGCATCTCAAGAAATACAAATTTACAGTTTTTGTTTCTGCAGAGTTGGATGAGCCTACCATACTATGATTCAAAACGCTGCACAACTTTTCTGTATTTTTCAATCCTTAAAATAAAACCTTCCAGTTTATTAGTGAGATCGCATGTCCCTAGCCATATATAAATGCATAGTTTCCCATTGTCAATGTTGGTCTGTACACAGAATAACTGTTCTGCAATTCTTGCAAACCTTTTAGATGCAAAAATAACTAATATTCCAAAGTTATCCCTGGTTTTATACTGCTGATCCAAATACCTTCCCTTGCAAAGAATTTTAATAGCTTTGGGATACTCATACTTCACACCAGGATGGCAATTTTTGGTTTGGTGATATGGAAATTGATAGGGAATGACAATATTGGTCTTATCATTCAATTGTTATGGATGCAGTCACATTTGCTTCTTCATGTATAAGAGCCAGTTACAACTGTTTTTGCAACAAAGTTATGAAATGATGTCATGATACTGTATGCTAAAATACAGAAATGCAGCAGTAATATTATGTGAAAAAAGAAGGATATATATGAAAATACATATGCATGAAGTTTGTTCATAGTATTCTAAATATAATCACATAAAATGTTCACAAGAAACCCTATAGGTCAACAAACTTGTAAAACACACAATATGAGCAACAAAATGAAACATACAATTATTGTACATTTCCAGTTGTAATAATAAATGTAATTACTAAACTAAATGTTCATTGCCAGTGCAATACCTTAATGTTGCACACAGGCTTAAATAAATGGTATGAGCTGATTACCTGTGATAGGAAGTGTAGACAGGTCTTTAAATGAAAACTTGTATGGCAAATATTGCATGCAGAAGACAGTGCCAAATGAATGTAAAATCAATATACAGTATGCTTAATAAATCATACTAATCAATATTAATGAGTGTCCATGGCATGCAATGCATAAGTATCTACTGATACCACAAACATGTGAATTTTATTCCAGTCTTACTGAATTTTTGCCATCTCTTAATTTTTACTTAACCCTGCACATTTTCTATGATACCAGCCAGAACAAACATCACACTGTATCCAAAATTACCCTTCCACATATTCCTTTTGGCACAGCTTGCAAATTTCATCATTCTTCTCTTCTAACTCTCTTTCATCAGATTCATTATCATCTTCTTTGTCTGATTCATACAGTATGGTACTGAACGTCCATTTTCTGATGTCTGTTGTAATCATCAGCCATCTGATTGGTAGCAAAAAGTTTAAGACTAGACATCCCATCATCTGCCAGGGGTCTAGACAACTGGACCATTAATGAAATTGTGTCCTCACCAATTTCTTTTCTGGTTCCAGATAGTTCAGCTAGAGCATTGATTAACTCATATTGAGTTTGCCCCACAATATCCTTTAAAAATACTCTGTGTACAAACACCATGTCAAACAAATCTGATTCAAAACAATAACTGCCATCATCATCGCTCAAGATAATCCTCATAAGTGGCAACTGGAAGAAATCTCCACAAAAAATAATCTGCATCCCACCACATAATTTTGATGGGTCCTTTAAGGAACAAATAGATTCCATGTTCTCAAAATGTCGCTTACTAAACTTTGAGACTTCATCTACTATTAAAACATCAGCAGATTTTATTTTCTCATAAGTGGTTTTCATGTTGCTATTTGTTGTAATGAAATGACCTATTTCTTTACATGTTATCTCCAATTCCAGACCACCTATGTATTGTCTCTGCACAAATGCTGGAAGGATAATCAGTGCATGCAATGCCAGTTGTACATGTTAAATATATAATTTTGCCTTCCTCTCTTAAATATTTTACACATTCTTGTAACAAGAAGGTTTTCCCTGTACCTGCCTGTCCTCCAATGTACACATTATGGCCCTTTTTAATGAGACAAAATGCCTCATTTTGCTTTAAATGAAACAAACATGATTGTCTACTTCTTACCAGTATTTTTTTAAACAAATTTTACTGATGAAGTTTAAAACATGTTACCTAAGTATGTTAATTACAAATATGCAACATGCAACCTGACCTTTTAAATGATTCAACCACATCCCATTGCAGTTGAGTAAATTGACAATACAAATTTATAATAAAGAATTCAAAAGAGAAGCATTTGGAAATTTCATTCAACATTAATAAAATGCCTAGAACCAAACTAAGTGAAAATAACTGCTTTTTATTTAAAATGTATAAAAGTACAATACAGTGTTTCAAACAAAATGCATCACTATGCCTTGTACAAAATAACCACTTTTGGTGTTAACAGAAGCTGGCAGAATATTGCCTGCTAATGACTAGGTCAGAAAGCATTTAGAATCATACGTCACGAAAATAAAGTCTTGTCAAAAGAAAACCCAGTAAACAATGTTGATCAAAAATTGAAAATATGGTATACACAAAATTATGTATGCACATATTCATTGACGAAAGCTCTTCAAGTTTTGAAACGCATTTAAAGCTGACTGCATCCCGCGATATGTCAAAACAGTGTAAGTCGATAAGTGCCGAAAACTCCGATTGTTATACTAATGCTAAAACATGATCATCATGACAAAGTTGTTAATTAATTTATGCAAATGAGTATCTGCAACACTAAATCTATACCCTCATTAAGTTAACATATTCGAATTATAACATAATGTGATCATGCTAATACCTATTTTAGCCGGGATACACAATGATCTGCATCGTGAAACAGACGCTGTGCATTGATGTTATTTAAGTATAACCTTTTGAGCCAATCATATTTCGGCGTTGACGTGTGTGCCGCATAGTTTAACTGTTTTGAAAATAGAGTTGATTGCTTAAGTTTTGTGCATTGAAGAAGAAAATGTCTAATTCTTCCATGGAACAGGATTTCTAAAGTTGAATAAAGTTAATGGTAAGTAAAAACTTACTTTTGCATTTACCACTGTTCTGTAATTGAAGAAGGCATACATCGTAGAGTCGCAAACATGGAAAATCTAGCTCTTTTTACCGGTTGTCAAAGTAGCTCGCACTTGTCCACAGATGAAAAATTCGCGAAAATCGCACGTTTCGGAAGCCGTAACTTCAGTTTTGTACAACGTAGAACAGTCAATGACGGCTTGATGAATAGCAAAATATATCAGGAGTTAAACGAGCCATAGAGAATGGTCGTGTGCTTTTAAATAAAGAAAAAGCAGAATGAAATCGAGGGTCATGTGTGGAACCAAGTGTTCGGAAGTTACGAACCTTCTCTTTTTATATAGTAATATAGAGGGGGTCATATGTCTGAATGGGTCATGGGGGTATTCTAAGGTATTTTTCTCACTCTGTGTGTTTTTTTTTTTTCTTTAGATTATTATTTTTTTCTTCACATCAAGCTCGCGTCGAGCACCTGTGGTCATAACGCCGCTACCTCGGATATGTCCTCCATTGGCTTTTATGCAACGTTTCGGCATTTGCTCAATTATGTAGTCACTCGAAAAGCTTGCCCAAAATCTCACTATTTCATATATCATGATTTTCTTTTAGAAAGGCCTCATACAAACTTGGATGATTTGTTTAAACATTTGTGTCATTAAAGAGAGGTATTTCAACTGTATTTTTATAGAGACTATTCTCTGCTGCAGCAAGAAATAAAGACATGGAAGACGTAGAGTTTTTGACTGGTAATCATTTCTCTTCTTAGAAAACATTTTAGGTCTCAATCATGTTGTTATACTGTATCCATAATAATTTATTTTTGCTGCATGTAATCGGTTATTTTGTATCGACTAACTTGCTTGATATATCTTGGATTGCTTCCACATTTTCTTCACTCATATCACTACATTGTATTATACTTGATTATGATGGTTTGAGCAATCAATGCAGTAATTTCCATTCTCTAGCCACAGTGTCATTTCATTTAGCTGTATTTGTCAATAAGATTTGTGAAACACAGGTATCCAAGTCAATCATATGAAACATGAATAATGCTTTCCCTACATATATTTTGTGATGAATCGTTTTCATAAGTGTTACGTGCTTTGGCTCGAATAAACAGTAACATAGAGAGAGTGAAAATAACAAGCTTGTAAAAACTTAATAAACAATTTATTAAGCACAAATATTTTCCAGAAAAGAAAAATAAACTTACGGTTTTAAGAATCAATTCCAAAATTAATCCAAAAATAATTCAAAATATAATCCAGTAGTGAAATTTCAAAAGTCCTGTTAATAAAATGTCCTAATAATTCCCAGTTCGAATCTTAGTCACGTGATGAAGTCAGTTCTGGTCTTATGAAATTCAATGAGCACAATTGTTTTCCAGATAAATGACAAAATAAATCCTCTTGATCCAAACGAATTGAAATAATTTCCAATACATGGTAATTTTAAAAAAATTCAAAACATCACAACTTAATATTCTAACAGCCCAACTTCTACTAAATGGTTCGCTCCAAAACATAATTTATATACCTGTTTTTACGTAAACAAGGAAGGGGTCACATGATCTTCTACAATCTTTAGAACAAATTTACGTTCAAAAAATCTCGTGCACACCGTATAACCTAGATGAGAATCAGTTATTTTTACTCTCAAGAACTAATAATAGAAAGATGTTTATAACAAAGCTTCATAATGTCCTTGGAATCAACCAATCATGTTAAAAGCTTATTTACAACTCTGAAGCCAGGTCAGAAATGAGGTCAACATCTGGTGTTTATTTGTAGAGTACAGGTCATCTCCCAATGAATGAATCTTAAACTTAAAATGTCAAATCTGAATCTGGCAAACAAACAATAAAAATAAAAATAAATGACTTAAATCAAATATATGAAACATAAGACCCAATCAATCGGGCTTTGACCTGCGCCTTAACTAGTTTTCATAGTTTTAAGCATTGGTTACATTGAAACTATGTTTATTCCTTTAAGAAACGGCATTTTTCAATGGCACTAGAATAATAGGAAAACAGGAAAAGTCCACGAAGCTACCTTTGCCTAGTTTAGTTAATAGCCCATTATTACTCTTAATGACAACCGCCATGCTCTCCGGTAATTACTGATTTTGAAATATGCTAAGGCTTATTCAGAAGCAGCAAATATAGCTAGAACCTTTTGAAAATACTGGAAACTATGAGGTGAGACTGATTGTTTGGTTGTCTGTCAAATGTACACAGGAAAAATAAACACATCACAAATGATCAATCGCCTAAAATTATATAACTCAACATGTATCTGTTATTGTTTCATAAATCTGACATTTACTGCCAATTTACATCGAAAATATTATTCTAAGAAAGAAAATGAATTGTATGGCATGCTCTCTACAATCAAGCATTGATATGCACTTCCTTAGTGGACACTGCAGATGATCTAGAACACATACAAAAGTCTGAATCCAAAACTACCAAAGGTCTCTCGGATCTCCAGGAGAATCAATAGGCTACAACAAACGCCGCTGTTACTAAAATCGCAACGAAAAATGAAACTGTCAACCAGTCGATTGATGTTTAACGGTGATGAAAAATATTCATGTGCATTTCTACTATCACACATTTTTGGATTCTGGGACAACGTTAGACAAGATCTGAGATGTCATGTACACGGTGGAACTAGTTCAAAAGGCCACCGTCAACGATGCAAGCTGTCACTTAACCGGGATTGACAACTTTAAGGTAAAGCTAACAAAACGGTGGATGCCAAAAATGACACCATCCCTGACGAAAAAATAACGGCCACGCTCCTATATTGAGCGCCGGTAAATCAGCAGTGTCATGGTTGCTGATGTCCACAGACAATATTCAAAAGTGATGATGCTGGGTTATTCACAAGGCAGAAGTAGTAGTGGTAGATGTTTTATAGTTGCCACCGTCAACGAGGGACATATGGGCAACTTTTATAGCTACCATGTCGGTAGCCATTTAGCTCCTTGGGGAGGGGTCGCTACTCCCTCCCCTCAGGTATTTAAGTGCTTAATTGCACTATTAATTACTACAGGGCGTTCTTCCGAATTACTAAACAGTAACTATCGGAAGAAATGAAGGCCCTTTGGGTGGGTAGGAATAGCACCCACACACACCCACCCCTATCAACCAATCTGAAGAAGCAGTACTGGTAGCGAGGGAAAATGTTTTCTCAGGAGTCGCCAGCAGCACAGTAGCCCACAAAGAGAAAGACAGCAAGGCCACGGACGCAGTCCACACCTGAAACGAAAGGGTCGCACTTATTTCAAATTCAGTCCAGTTATACTAATGGACAGCTTAACATCCAATAATGTGTTAGCCACCTGTGCAATTAGTCAAATATCTAAGTCAAAGAATTGTTTTTTATCATCCTATCGTTCTAAAAAAAAACTAGTACATAAGTGTACGTAAAATAAGTCCCTAACAAATTTAGAAATTAAAATGTCTAAGCTACATATAATAGTGTAGTCAATGGTAGTTTGTTTTTGGTCATAAGTTTTGCTGGAGGCGGCACCAATAAGGCCAAATTAGTCTCTTTTTAGGGCCACAGATAGTTGTTCAAAGAGGGGTACTCGTAACCAAATGAGTCCCCTATTATTCAGGCAAAGAAATATGGCAATGAAAATTCTTTTCATTGTACGGCTTTATTTGTAGTCCGGTGGTGGCGACCATGTCTGTATGATAGCTGTATTTCTATCATACTCCTGGTTATCTGTGGTAGTATTTCGCTGACGTGATAATATCTTCTTATATCATCATGTAGTCCTGTGGGACAATCTCACTCATATTCAGTCATCACCAGTCAGCGCGCCCCAGGTCCGCCATATTGCTTAGATTTCCATGGCTGGTTGCAATATGGTTTCATTAGTATGATAAAGCAGCATATCAACATCCATAGCAGCCATTTCTCTTCAATTCGTAGTTTGGTTACCGCTAGTTTCTCTCCATTTCTATCCCTGCCACGAAACAAGTTCGGGACTTATGAGGTATCCATTTTAAGAAGGTCGAGGTGGCTGCCGCTGTACAGATTTCCCTCCATATCTGTTTCTGCCACAAAGCTAGTTCGGGACTTATGAAGCGTCTATGTTGGTATTTCTGTATGCGCCACCGCTGTAAAAGCTGATTTTTCTTTCTGTATGAAGTGACGGGATAACATCACAATATACGTCCTTAGCAGTAAGCCCAGGATTTCATCATGCTTTCGCACTCCCATTGTGACGTCACCAGGTCGCCAGCCCCAGAAAAGCCGTCCTACTCGGTCCGCAGTCTTCGCTTGAATGATGATACCAAAACAATGTCACAAGGCAGATAGTATTACAGATGGGAGTTACAACACCACGGTATATATGCATAGCTTTTCATGATAAATCCCGAGTAGATTAACACGTCCTATAGCCAATGGTATTTGATACGCTCGGGGTTAGTGAAATTTCTCTGAGAATAAAAATACACCGAGAACTGTCCAAAGAAGTGTTTTTCAATTTGTAGAACAATCATGTTGTAGGTGTGTATCATATTTGAAAGATATTCATTGGGGGAACACTGGAACGCTTAGATTTATTCCGATAATCCGTCTTTGACATACGTTTTAGAGCTTGTGCAGCACCATCAGATATTATTGTTTCTTATACGTTAATAGCTTTAGTATTATCAGTTAATATAATGATGCTCGTGGGTGTCGTTTTATGCAGCAGTGGAAGACATGTAACTGGATAAAAAGAAATCTTAACTTAAATTGTACATAATATTGTATAAATTATATATAATCACGTCAGTGTTACGCTGATACGTATTCAGAAGAAAAAGGTAAAATTAACATCGAAAACGAATTTTCCAAATTAAACAAGTTACTGAAATTAACGGCGTTGCAAAGTCCAAAAAATTATTACTGACAAGTATTAGATTTGACATTTCTACGACTGCTATTAATTATATATTTTTAAAAAAATTGATTTACACTTTTTTAGCTGTACCAGCGCTGATAGCCGCATTTGGTACTGTTTAAACTGCTACCGTGATGATGATTATAAAAAATGGCAGCTTGATCGCGGGACCTCGAAAAGAAACAAAAAAGGTTTGGAGTCTAGGTCTTCCGGATACGGTTGGGGTCGAATATAACCAATGAACGTTCCGCTATGCAAACATTCACTGTCCGGCTTGATTTGATTGATGAAACTGGTGTCATCATTCTTAATTTACCAGGTACTCAGTTGGATGCATACACGCTTGATACGCGTAGAGTCGCTTATTTAGATTCGTATCGGTTGGCACCTGTAACAAGATAATCGAATGGGATTTCGAATTTGCAACACAACATAGTTGATGGTGATAAAAATATAATGTTTATTGACGATAAATTATTTATGATTAATATGTGCGTGTATGATCCAAATATTGTATCCAATAACATCAAACGCACGGATTTCATAATGAAAATACAAAGTATTGACATTACACAGTACAAATGCAAATTATCCCTACAGTCCGAGAAACATACAGTTTTACGAACTCTCAAAAGAAGTCCATGGCTAAACGAGTACATGTATGGAAGTGTATACTCCATCACCAGCACACTCGGCTACCAATCACACTTCCTAAACAAGCTTGTCAGTATTCAATGTTGGTCAATCAAGCAATAAGATCACCAATTTAGGTCAGCAACACCCCATCACCTACTACTTGACCAGCAGCTCTACGACTGATATCGTTCTTCTTTACAGTAGATATGGCCGACTTCATAGTTGGCCCTGCAGCTGATGCCACGTCGACTCCGATAATTCCGAACGCCCTGATCACTCTACTCACTCTGGTGGTCAGTTATATAGCTCATCACACGTGTCAGATATCACTCAGGTCACTCTAGTCACTCTGTTTAGATGAATATATATATATATATATATATATATATATATATATATATATATATATATATATATATATATATGTATATATATATATATATATATATATATATATATATATATATATATATATATATATATAATGCCGTGTACTATGCATGACATAGGCATATATGATAAAATGTAATATCGTTACATGCAGTAAGCTATTCAGATTAAATTACCGACACAATAATTACAAAACATACAGAAGTAAACTGAACCGTGCCCGATAAAAATCATACAGTCTAAGAATTGGCACTTTCCTACTTGCAAAAGTAATCTCCAGGGATTTTGGATTTGCAACACAACACAATTGTTGATGATGCAAATAAAATGTTTGATGACAAACGATATGAATGAGAAATGAATTATTATTAATATGTGCGTGTATACGTACCAAACAGATCAATTAACCTAAAACACTCGGATTACATTTTAAAAATATAAAAAATTACTTTACACAATACAAAAACAAGGGTAAATGATTCACGGTGATTTCCCCACGAAAAGAATGATGTATTTTACACAAACACTAAACAAGTAGTATATTACTCAACTAGCAAATGGTATTCACTCAAAGACTGAAATGTTGTAAACAAAAACGAAAGATATAAAACATATCCCCACATTCCCACAAACACAATGGGTTTTACGAACCCCAAATTGACGACCACGGCTAAAAGATTACATGCAAAGAGTTATACACTCCATCACCAGCACACTCGGCTACCTATCGCAGTGGCCGATCAAGCCTTCAACATTCCAGTTTGATCAGTCAAACAAATTACAAACAATAAATGAGTTCGGAAGTGGGCTGAACCGTTCCCGATAAGAATCCTACAGTACTAAATGTTTCATATAAATGCAAATTTGTATTGCCCATATAAATCTCTTTCCAAGTCACAACCTAGAATACAAGATATTTGAATTATACCCAGTAGACCGAATCTACATAGACAATATACCAAGAACAACGTGGTAGTACAATACACAATAAATGAAGAACTCGCATACCTCTAAAGCTGGCGATGTGCAAGTCCTAAATGTAAAGATTTTTACTTGCGGTGAGGCATTTATACACATATCATCTATGCACTGGAAGTATACACACACACACACACTCGCGAGCGCGCGCGAGAAATGCACCTTTTGTTTGATTTTTTTCGTCGAGTCTAATATTAAGTCGGGCTCGAGGGCCAAAATAATTCTATTTCGCAAGATGTTTCTCACCCGAATACTTACGCCATATAGTTCCTGGTAATTTTCCGGTTGTCGCAGCGACTTCATCACCAGTTGAGATGTCGCGAGACAACGCAAATTTGTATTTTTGTACCGCATTTCACGCATTTATCCTTATAAGCTCCTTTCGACGGTTCTTAGTCGTTAGCGTTTTTAATCCAATGGTATCGTTGACTTAGTTTGCATCAAACACAATATAACTCAAAATTTTAAATAGTTGACTAAGATAGGGCAAACTTTATTTAGTGGCACCATCTGCAGTTCACCAGAGATGTTATTAATGTCCTCAATATATTCAATAAAGCAGAGCATTACGCAGATGGAAATGTCTTTAAATTTATCACTGACATAAATGTTGCTCACTCAGTCAAATATCATGATGGCAATATCAATAATCTCGTGGTTACAACAATGTCATGCTTGACAAACAAACAAATCCAGCAAGAATATGTTCACAAGGCAGGCATAAAAACAAAGATACAATTTAGGTGCCACGGAGGTACTCTCAGCTTCCTAAGGTGATCACATAAACTGTATATTATAGGTATCTCCGATGACGTTGATACATATCCACTGAAAAATATTCATCAGACTTGGTGACCTCATGATATGAATATATTTCAGTTTATGAACTTCTTCGCACATGATCAAAATAGCAACATGGACTTAATTCAATCAATGTGTATGATTCAAAAACACGATACCGCATACCTAAAATTTCCTCAACGTACACCCAACCCGGAACTACTTTGCAAGTTAAAATATTAAATCATGATGCACTTAAATATATATAATAGTTTGATTACAGTCCTTTGCAGAAGTTACAAAATGGCAACATTGTTTGTAATTTTGAGAAATGTAGTTATATTTGTTGAAATTGGCCATCTTCGTCGCTATGCGTGATGAGAGAGTTCCGCAAATAGCAAAACAAAGGCAAATAATGTATATTTCATTGTACATGTATCTAATTTGAGTCTTTTGAGGTGAACAAAACAAATCCTGGACAGAATGTTTGACAATGAGTTCACATATAAAGCAGGTAGGCAGAGACAGACCGACAGACAGATAGACATTGACAGAGAACGGATAAAAAACCTATATAGTTTATAATGATTTTATCAAATTGTACCAAACGAACATCAAACAAGTACTAAAAATCTAGTCCGCGTCCTACAATATGACCGAATCTTTGATGTTTAGTTTATACTTCAATTACCCCTTTAAGTTCAGTACATCAGCCATAGTTACTAAGGTTGTTTACAAGCTTGTGTCAATACATTGTAGGGGTTTCTTATCTGTAAATAATTGAACGGGATTATTGTATTACTCTAAGAGTTACCAAAATATTGAAATTACAAAGTTCAACCATGCGATTATTGTTATATACATTTCTTCCAATGGTATGTTAGATTATGTGTACTGTAGTCATACTCGTACAGTTAATGTAAATAGTTGTACGATAAATAGACAAATTGTAAGTTGTTCAAGTTAATCTGAAATTTCGATGGAACACTTTATAACATTCGATATATTGTTTTTTATTGTCTATTCGAACCCCACAGACTCCTAATTCATTTTAGAGCAATTACAAATCATTTATAAGCTAGTTCTACGATTGACTGTGTCCGTTCTGGGGTTATCTGTTGGTAGCTTGTGTATTTGCACGTACGGCGTACGGCTGCAATCTACGATTATCGTTCTGCCAATTTGTTTATGTCTCTGTAAGAGCAATACAATGCCAATATGTCTGCTTATTTACATTCCTTTACTTATCTTTAACTGAGAGAGATATAAATGAAATATAACATGCATGAATCACATTTAATTTCTTGCGATGGTATGCATCTTTTATACACCATCATTTTTCTCTTAATGAAATTGTCTTTCTGTAAATTGCATAGAAAGTTCATTTGAAAAATTTATACTAAACAAAATCGTTATTAAAATATTTGTCTCTACAATTTGTCTGGTACTGAATCACTTGCTCTAGAATATATATTGGAAAATATTAAATAATAATGGTTGTTTCTGATTAAATCCTGACAGTTCATATGAAGCGAGTAAGGATAAAACTATAGGAAAAGGCCAATTAAATAATGGCAAGAAGAGCTACATTTCGAATAAATCAAATATCAGTCTACTATATTATATTCAAATATAAATAGGTGTGTGTTTCCACGAAGTATCTGAGGGGATCCTTATTGAAACGGTCATCAAGAGCTGGGTCTCACTCCCAACATTCACAGCCAATATTCCCATTACCACCAAAACAAATATTTCCCAACAATAACTATAAACATTAAAAAAGTATTACACAATCAAACAGCATCGCTACAAGCCATACACAAATGAATAACGCCAAAGAACCGGAAAGTTTACTTGAATTAATATTAAACATTTATAACTGAATATAAATAAAATCACATAAAAGTACGAGTTCAACGAGCAAAATTTCTGTAAACGTTTGGAGACCAGAGGACAACAGTTATGAATACAAACATAAGTTAACGGGGAAGTTCAACTATGATATCAACGCCTTGTTTATTTTCCTTGTATAGGTTTGAGATGAATTTAACCTTAAACAACTGTTAGTGCTATCATAAAATCTTCCATCCGTTAGAAATAACATAATGTAACAAGGCTACATGCCGATATATTAGGAAGTAGACAAGTAGGTCTTAGATAGGTCTTGCGGAGGATGAATTTACTCTCTTATGCGACATTAGTACAAACTGTTTAGACGGCATTTTATTTTGAGATTTTGGAAATATGCATGAACTAATCCAATTGTTTATTATATTATTATTGTACATGTGATTTTGGCACTGGAGAGTTTCGGTCCTCTGCAGATGTGGGTAAGACGTTGATGATTTAGGAGAGCTGGTGCACGTAGAATGGTTATTCACTTAGGGGCATTGATAACATATCTTTCTTTGTGTGTTGAATAGGATGTGTAAAATATTTGTGTAATGTGGGGCGAATGAGTTAACTACAGTTAATACGGCTATTGATGTGCTTGTACCACTACATTTTTACAATCTGTATTTTGGGCAAGTCCTCATATGTATGCATTTATAAAAGATGAATGGTTATACTGCAAAAGTAACCAACCGATGATAATGTGTGACTATGTTTGATACACAATTCTTAAAATTTGGGTAATCACAGCCTTATCATCATTGAAGTGTAAATGGAATACACCGAGGCCTCGGAAACTATCCCCAAAGTAGGCATATGAAATGAAACTGACAAAATATTCTGGGACTCTCGAAACATCATCCTACAAAGAGTATAGCCCATCCAGAGAGGGCAGTCCATTAAAAAGGGAAGAATTCCAGCAACAGTTGCTTGCTATAAACCCTTTAGCAGGATATCATAAACGTTTCCCTAAGACAAATATTTCAGAGGAAGTACTAAAGAAATATTGTATGCCACTCCCAGATATTATGTTCAGAGATGTCTTGGATCTGAATGACCAAATGTGTAGTGAAACATTTTCTGAATATATTTCAAGTCTATGTTTTAATTCTGCAAAGAAAGAGGACAAGAGGACAAAGGCAAAATATTGTTTGGAAAAAGGCAAGGGAGAACAGAATTACATTCTCAAAATTTGCTAGTGTCATCGCTAGGAAAAAAAAACCCACCACCAGATAATCTTGTGAAGTGCTTTGCTGGATATAGTAAGGACCCATATTCCAATTCTTTGGAATGGGGAAAGAAAAATGAAAAGAAGGCATTAGTTTGATATTTCCAATTTTGTAAAAAAATTGAACATAAAATCAGTACAAAAGACTGTGGTCTTATTGTATCAGTTGATTATCCTTTTTTAGCAGCTAGTCGAGAGAGAGAGAGAGAGAGAGAGAGAGAGAGTACCAGCAATACCTAAGACAACTTTAAAGACAAAAAAATGAAAGGGGGATAAAGGAATGACAATTGTATACAGTTTAATGCATTCACTTGTAATTATTATGTCCAAAATAATTGTTAATTCAATATAAATAAATGAAATTTACACATAGTTAGTCCTGCACAAATGATGGATGGAGTGTTGTTAGTGCAGCACAAATTTTAAAAACATCTGATGCTGTTAAATGGCAACAAATTGGCATCACCCAATCAAGGATTTTAAAAACTGTAATTCTTTGTATTTCCCGTTCCACATGTTTCCTCAGATTTGCAATCCGTCGTGTCTCCTCAACCTGCCTCTGTGTAAACTGTTTACTTTTGAAATGAGGAATGACAAGAGCAATTCCTTTTGGAGTTGTCAGGTCACTTATTAAAAAACTCTTATCAACCATGATTACTGAATCACCTGGCTCACAGAGATCCAACACACCAGACAGCTCTGTAATTTTCTTGTCAGAAATACTTCCAGAATAACAGTCAGATACAAAACTAATTACACCACAAGGACTCAAACCAACCAAAATCGCCCATGTCATGTGAAATTTGTGGTTAGAATACATTAGTGATTTCGCTTTTAATGACTCTGGGGTCTACGTCCGAATTTTAGTGCAATCTAGTATAACACGTGTTTTTGGATAACGCCTCTTGAAAGAATCTGACATGTTTTCTAATACTACGTCTCTCTTTGACCATAGCAAAAGTAATGGTACCAGCTGATTGGATAAAAATACCTCACCCACGTCCTCCAAATACTACTACATAGAGCGACTGAAATGTGAAATCTATGTGCTAGATCCTCTTTACATAACCCAAGCCTAAGTCTCATGAGCACCAACAAAAATTCATCGATCAAACGCAACTTTCTTGGCGGTCCTAGTTTATTTGTTCCATTTAGTAGATATTCTTTCTCACCACCTGACTTTTTCCCCTTCCAGTAAGACATGTTCTGTGCTTTTATTTTGATGGTATTGAAAAGTACCATTAGTGTCAAAAATGTAGGAATCCCTGTGTAAAATTGTATTTCCAAGTCGTTATCTTTGATATCCTCCACTGCAATATCAGGTTTCTTGCACTGTATCGCAACATTCACTGTTTCTTGTTTTTTTGTTGAAAGTTACTGGCAAGTCAGTTTGAATTGAACTGTCTTTGACATGCGCTGTACAAGTTTCTTCACATTTATTAAACATACTACTTATCCTTGAAACAGGTCCTATGTAATTATGCATGTGAAACAGGTCCTATGTAATCATGCATGTGAAACAGGTCTTATGTAATCATGCATGTGCACAGAAACATTTAGTGATGATGAATCTTGAAGAGAAAGCTTAAATGAATCATTTTCTTCATAGCTGTCATCTCTGTCAACATCTGTGTCTCATTAAGTGGTATGGGGTAAAGAGATATCATCAACCTGGAATATCAATAAACCATTTGTAAGAAATAATTTACATATATTTACTGATTATGTCAAATAAAAATAATACTACATAACGTATTTGTTTCATTGATTCCAAGAAATAATTTTGTACACATTTAATTTTATTTTATACATAGTCCAGTGAGTACTTCATAATTGTATTGATTTTTTTTTTTAACATACCCAACAGAACTTGAATTACTAAATATATCTTTGCTACATAATTTAACCAATGAGATAACAATTGGTTTGTAATGGTATGTCACCTGACAATAGTTTTACCACATTTTATAGAACTGAGGCACTGACCTTTTAATTTTTGAAGTTGGTTGGTGAAGCTGATATGCTGACCTTTTTAACCTACATGTACCCCTCACCACTCTCGTTAATAAATTCTCGGTGCTAATGCAAAATGTTTAAAACAAAATCGTTAGGTACTGATATACTATGGGAAAAACTGACTTGAAATATGCTGTCTTTAATTAAGGTCCCTAATAATACTTATATATTAACACTAGGGAATGTGCTGGAAGATATTTGACAATAACCAATGTGTTTTCAAATATATTACTATTTAGTAGTATGACCGTTCTTACAGAAGACGAATAAAGTAATACAGTTTTTATCACGTCTTAGTCTTTGTCTTATTTTGCATTTTCAGTTTGAAAAGTGATATATATATATATATATATATATATATATATATATATATATATATATATATATAT